>JANZLD010000009.1:19494028-19510247 GCA_026413575.1 Erythroxylum carthagenense | reverse complement strand
ATTTAATTTTTAATTATTATTAATAATAAAATATGTATTATTATTTTAAAAACAAAAATTAAAAATTCGCAATAATTATAAAAGTTGAAATAAATAAAATAACTAATTAAAAAATTTTGAAAAAAAGGAAAAGGAAAGATAAGAGAAAGGTAGGGAAATTTTAAATTTTTATGAAAATTTTTTAAAAAAGTCTCCTTATTTTATAAAGTTTTTAATATCGGTTGGTAATATCCAAAACGGGCCGATACTGATCGGTATTTAAATCCGGCACGATGCACCCTTTATTTCATACTAGTTTTAGACCGGTACTATACGTACTGGTAGGTACTGGCTGATACATACCGGTATTCATAATATTGTCTTTAACTATTCTTATTGTTCTTCCATAAGTAAGATTTTGAATATTTTCAGTCAGAAGTTTCAATCAACAATTTTTAAGTTTATATTTTTCTTTATTTAACGATTTCAATTTTTATTTAATTTATAGAGATATAATTAGAAACACAAATTAAAATTAAGTTACATTCTAAAAACTGTAGTATACTAAACATTACAATAAAAATTTACCTAATTTTTTTATTAATATTTTTATAAGTATTTAAATATACAAATATCTTTACCTTTTATATTTTTTTTTCAAAAAATCATATTTCAAATTTACTTTCCTTTTATCACCAAGCCAACGTTTTGTGAAGTTCCTATCGTTAACTTCGTACGATGTTTTTAAGAATGGATGACTATATTGTGTTGACTCGGTGTAGCCGGCGAAAAGCGTCTCCAGCCTTACATTTATGATGCGAGGCAGTTATAGCCTTATAGGTGTTGAACAGTTCAAAAAACAAGTTAAGCTGAAGGTAAATTTTGATTATATAAAATTTAATTAGATCATTTATTTTTATAATTATTTAATAATTATAATTATTTTTATAATGTACTATCAAATTTATCTTATCTTGTTTATTTAAGATTAATTCAAGAAGGTTTCATAATATATTAAACTTATATTAAACTTTCAGATGAAATTTAAAGATTTTAACAGAAATGGTACGCATTGAAATATGCTTTACCCAAGCTATAACGAACTACGCGATCCAAATAATCTAAATCTCTCTTTCTTGGCAACGCGCTAACATCTCGCTCTCGTAAATCTTTTCTGCTTCAACTAACCTTTTTCAGAGATTATTGCTTTTGGGTCGTTTTTGATTTTTGATTTGAATAGTGTTTGGATCACTTCCTTTGAAATTTGATAAATTGGATATTGAGGGGTGACTTTGAATTCTTGATTTCTTCATCTTTTATCTTTTTCGGCAGCTGTATTCAGAACTCTTCTAGTTTTTGGATTATTCGATCATTTTTAGCTTGATAGATGTAGATGCTGCCATTCTGTGTCTTTCGTCACATGCGATCATTGATAGATTGCATCAACAGGGATAGCAGATAACATTGAGTATACTGTCAGTTGAATTGTGTCTGTGAACTGGATATATACATATTGTTCGCGATATGGGTTGCATTTCTTCCAAAGAAAATAAGCTGCATAGCCCAAAAGAGAGGCTATCGAGCAGAGGAAATTATGATAGGCGTGTTGCCCATGTCTATTCATGCAGCAGAGGAGATGAGGAGGTCCGACTGAATAGTAATAAGTTAGAGAATGGAGATTTGAAGGTTATGCTAATTGATAAAAAAGAATTCGGTTCGTGTGGTTTAGATGATCACATTGAGACAGACGGAATTCCGGGTCAAGATGATAAAAGGATGGCGGGGAGTTGTGGAATTGGTGTTAATAGTCATTCCAAATTGACAGTTGAGAAGTGTGATGAAGGGAGTTTGGGTCACCCGAGCTGGGGAAGGGTGCCAAAGAGTGGAGAAGCAGGGCAGGTTGCAGCAGGATGGCCATCTTGGCTAGCCTCACAGGCATCGGAGGCTATCAGAGGGTGGGTACCACGGCAAGCTGCTACCTTTAAGAAGTTAGATAGAGTAAGTATCATTCTTCACTTGATCCCTCAAAAATGTTCATCTAATTACGTTTTTTGGTTCATCGACAAAAGAGTTTCTTCATCTGTTTAAATTTTTACTCTTGATCTGCTAGTTGTATTTTATTAGTCAGCTTACTGACTCTGACATTAAGGAATCAGAGGAGGCATATTATGTTGCGCGAATCATTAAGTTATTTTTTGTTCCTTCGTTTTCCTCATAGACTGAAAACACTTAATAAAGTATATACACATGATGATCATATCTGATCCTTGAAGAACTCTGTTATGTCCTCAATTTAATTCCTGATACGTCTCACAAACAAAAATTTAATTCTTAAGTCTTTGATTCAAGGCATGATATTTTTGTATGGATTTGTATATAGTTATCCAACACAATCCATCCCCTTAAACCCTATTTCCTATCATTTTAACCATATACAGGATTCTTTCTCAGTTAACAGCTATTTTTACAATAAATTTGATCTACATTTGTAAATTCAATGTCACTTCGTAGTAACCTCATCTTTTGTATTTGAACTTGTGTAATTTTATGTTCTTGCAGATTGGTCAGGGAACTTACAGCAACGTTTACAAGGCCTATGATGTCACTCGTGATAAAACTGTAGCTCTTAAAAAGGTCAGATTTGACATTAATGATTCAGAGAGTGTCAAATTTATGGCTCGTGAGATTCTTATTTTGCGTAGGCTGGATCACCCTAATATAATAAAATTGGAAGGCCTGATAACATCTGAGAACTCTCACAGCTTGTACCTTGTCTTTGAATACATGGAGCATGATCTTACTGGTCTTGCCTCTATTCCTGGCATCAAGTTTAAAGAGCCACAGGTAATTGCTTCACACCTAGGGGGTGCATCATGCAGTGCAACCATCAGTTGATTAATATATTTGGTTTCTTTTACACTGTACCTTCTCAAATTCTCATTATGTTCACTTTCCTGAAGATCAAATGTTACATTCAACAACTTTTTAGTGGACTCGATCATTGTCATAGTCGTGGTGTCCTACATCGTGATATAAAGGGTTCTAATCTTCTTATTGACAACAATGGGATTTTGAAAATTGCGGACTTTGGCCTGGCAAGTTTCTTTGATCCTAAAAGTAACACACAATTGACAAGCCGTGTAGTAACTCTTTGGTATAGAGCACCGGAGCTCTTACTTGGGGCCTCTCATTATGGAGTTGCTGTAGATTTATGGAGCACTGGTTGCATTATTGGGGAGCTATACACTGGCAAGCCTATTTTACCTGGAAGAACAGAGGTACAGTGTTTTTAGCGCTATCTGTGTTCTCAATTGATGCCCTAATGTCCCTCACAGACGTCTTCTTTCAGTAACCTATGTGGTAAATTTGAATTCTCATAAACCTGGAATTCTTCCAATGGAAACCAGGAATGAGTACTGTGTTGTACTTTTAACTTTCTTAGGCCTTGGGATATGAAGCGTTCTGCAATAAAAAGCTTCAACTATCAAATCCTTTCTAGATTCTTGAAATATGGATGTTGTGTACAATTACTACTGCTCAATCACCTGATCTTCCTCCCAACATTTGATTTTTGGCATGCTGTATGATGATTTACAAATATTCTGGACATATATGTTCATAAATGCATAAATATATATTTAGCCACAGATTATTTAATGTTAGCTTAAGTGGTTGTTCCTTTTAGGTCGAGCAATTGCATAAAATCTTTAAATTATGTGGCTCACCCTCTGAGGATTATTGGAGAAGATCGAAATTGCCGCATATGTCTGTTATCAAGACTCAAAGATCATATAGACGGTGTCTTGCTGAAACATTTAGAGACTTACCTGCTTCTGCTGTTGGGCTTATAGAGACCTTACTTTCCATTGATCCAGCTCAACGAGGAACTGCATCCTTTGCTCTCAGGAGTGAGGTATGCAGATTATGCAATGTTTTATTTAAGAGAGATGAAGTATGTCTGGCTAATTGTTTGATTTGAAAATCATGAAATCTTAAATAAATAATGGTTATGATTATTTAAACGAGACTTTCATCTTCTTTTAAAATGAAAGGGAAGTAAATTCACATCACATGATATTTTGAAATTCACATGACACAAGATTTTAAAATTTTCTGTTAAAATGTCTCAGATTAACTGGGAATTTTCCAGTTATATTGTTCTTCTTTCAAGGTTGCTTTCTCTTTCCCATACATCTCTTTCCTTTATTTGAAATCAAATTTATAGCCTATGTTATTTTGGTCTACTCGCGACTTTTGTGCATTTGTGTATATGCTATTTGTTTTCATATTCTGATTTTGTTGGATTACGCAACTATTTATTTGGTTATTAATCTCTCTCTCAACAGTACTTTACGATAGAACCACGTGCTTGTGATCCTTCAACTTTGCCCAAATATCCTCCAAGAAGAGAGATTGATGCTAAAATGCAGGATGATGCAAGAAGGTACATTCTGTGGATTGATAATAGCTTATATTGAAAGAAATTACAAATACTTTTGTTTTGGAAGTTCTTACTTTCTGAAGTATGATTTGTTTTAGGAAGCAAGTAATTTAAATTAGTGTTGTGCTGCTTCATCATTTTATATCCACCTTTTATGTGGGTTTGGGCTATGGATTATTGGTGCAAAAATGTAGATCAGTGTTCTGTTGCTTCATCAATCTATATGTGCTTTTTATGTGGGGGGATTATTGTGTAAAAATATTGGCGTAATTCCCTTCCTTTATGTTGCTCTGTATCATTGTTGAATCACAGTGATGTTATGGAATTTTTTTTGTCCATCTGCTTTACATTACAAACTGCTCTGGTTTTTCTCTATTTTTTTTTCTTTTTTAATCTTGTGCACTGCTTACCCTGAGATGGCAACTATGGTTGGTGGTTTAAAATGCTATTACATCTAAATTTTTTCAGACAAGGAGCAGTTGTAGGTAGAACAAAAGAATCTGAAGCTGTGATACCATCTAATGCACATCCTGATCTATCATCATCACTACAGGTAACTCTTAGTAACATCGAATAAAATGCTTTTATGCTGGGTTGCAGACAGTTGATTTTTCAGTTATCTTTTGGATTTGCATCATAGATTTATATGGACAAATAAGTTGAGCCTTGAGATTTTAGATTTATTCGAAGCTTGCCCTCCCTATGTCCTTTTTATGCCTCAATAGGTTACTTGGGTGGTTGTCAGTGTGTTACAGCTGAAGAATACCCAAGAGTAATAATCTACACTTTGAGGAGAGGTACAAGTTTGTGATTCTCTACCCAACCAGTGAATTGAAGTCATCCTATTCTTTGAATATCCTTGTACGAGTTGCCAATAAGGTTACAGCGGTTGCTCATTCAGAAGCCCTGTGTCTTCCCACCCATTCTTCGCCTCACCCCGCTCCCCCCAACTGCTACGAATAAATAAGTGGAGAACTTCTTATCATCCTATTTAAGTGATTCGGATTGATTTGTTTTTCATCTACTTAATGTTATAGGAGCGCCTTTTCATATGCTTACTTCTGGAATATATAGGCAACCTTTTTTTCTATTGTCCTATCTGTTTCTGATGAATAAATTTTCCTCTTGAGAATTTCTTTTACCATCTTCTCTCCCTTTAATTTCTACAGCTTATTTTGAGTGATTCTGTCATTGTTCTCTAGATAATCATTGTTTGCTCTGTAATCACAGAGAAGAGATCGTCATAGTTCAAACGGTAGAGGTGAGATACTATACTCGAAGAAGGAGCAAGCTGTATCTGGTTTTCTGGATTATTGCTCTAATCAAACTCAAGCTTTCAGAGATGGGAAAGGACATTACTTGGTGCAACGGCATAAAAATGTATCCCATTCAGGACCATTGATCCCTGGAACCGGCTGGACTAATGCTGGGAAGAATATGGATAATCTTCATCAGGTCCCTGCCAGAACCAACCTACCAAAAGTGTCTGGGTTATTAACATCTAGGACGTCATCGCCTGAAGAACATCGGCATTATCCTGGTTCCTCAGATCAAAAGTTGGTAAAGCAAGCCAGTAGATTTCATGATTTATTAAATGAAGCTGGATCCATGAGAAAGCAAGATCAAAATCATCAAATACGGAGGATGGCATATTCCCCATCAGGACAAATGAGAAAATCGGTAAGTTCTATGGCATTTGCCTGTGACTCAAGTGTTTCTAGTTTTAATCACTTCCTTCTTTCGGTTGATGGCTCATCTCTTCTCTTAGCAATTAAAAAAAAAATTATTACGTTTCTAGTCAATGCAATTCCTTGTCTTACATTTCCATGCAAAGTGTCCATATTAGTCAATCATGAGCTTTGACTTGCCTGTATATACGAAAAAATAGGAGTCCATCTTACATTTGATGCTTGTCAGTGTCTACAAGTTATTCGAGTCATAGGCGTTAAGATTTGTGAAAATTTGGATTCCAATTTTTATAATATTTAACGTTGAAACGTTGTTGATGTTTATCATCAGTATGTTCGTGGTCCAAGGGGAAACAAGATTTATGTGTCAGGTCCTCTACTTTATTCATCAAACAATGGGGACCAAATGCCTCAAGAGCGCGATCGGGAGATCCAGAAATATGCTAGACGACAACATGACCAGACAAAGTTTGAGATGAAGAATACTCATCGGAAGCAAGAAACATAGAACTTGATGTTTGTCCTGGATGCTAGAGGCTGAGAAATCAGGGATGTAACCTGAAGTCCTCATTAGTCATGGATCGACCTGAGGGAACCAGCTAACTCGATGATCCTAGGGATCAATTGCCCAATAGCTCTATCGCAGTCAGCAGATGCAATTTTTTTAAATTTCTTTTCAATATTTTTCAGTGATCCTATAAATATATATATATACACATACACACACCATCGTATAGCAGCAATATTATTGTATGGGAACGAAACAAAAAGAAGCGGATTGCAAGTGGTTGAACGCCAAAACAATTTATGATTGGTCCTCCTCGTAACTGATATATTAAGTGGAGTTAGTCACTTTTCCTAATTGATGACTTCCTTTCTGTCTATAATTTTATGCATAAATAGGTGAAGATTGAACTGAACTTTATCAGTGAGTAGAAAATCAAATCTGATCAAATAATCAAGTGGTGTTTGACCAGGACCATCAATGGTTCGATCCAGAGTAATTTTGTTTTATGAAAGTTAAGTAATTGTAAGAAGACCAGGGTAGGAACCTGCAACTATAAACTCAAGAAAGAGCAAGGAAAGACAACCATCAAATAAGAAGTTTCATTAGCAGGTACTTGCACAACGAGAAGTTTCGTTAGTATCTGGACAACAAGCTCGATGTAGAGCTGAATGTTGGCCTGGCTTAAAACATCTTCTCTGAAAGATTTACGTAAGTTCACAGTTTCCTCAACAGATAAGTGGCTTGAAACAAAAGATTTGAGGATAAGCATAAAAGAGGAAGAATTATGAAAATATGTGAAGACTTCTTGTTTTAGCTCGTCATTCTCCACTCAATTTTGATATGGAGGAGATTATGTTCAAATTTGTGGAATGAATGAATCTATGAATTTCAGTTTTTGTTGTGTTCTTATCTCCCTTATTGAGTCACCGTATTTTTGCAATGAATTATAAAATTCAATAGCTTTAGAGTAAATATTCAGCTGTTTTCACTTCTTTTAACAAGGTGAGATCACCTGCATGAGAGTAGAGCTTCTCTTGAATTACGAATCACTTCTTCCAAACTTCTGAGATAGCTCCTAGAGTATTGCTAAATTGATTTTTATTTAAAGCTTTAAGCTCTTTTAAACCATACTGCCTATTTAGATGAGCTTTTACTACAAAAACTCTTTTTTAAGAAAAATACATGTTTAGTTGTAAAATAAAACATCTCTTTTTTAATATATGCGACTTTTTTAGTAACCAAAATACAACTTTTTAAGAAGCTCAAATTTAGAGCTTCTCAAAAAGCGCTTTTTTAGGTAGATTTGTTAGACTAATTAATGAGCTTATTTTTAGTCTCTTTTGTCTTGATCTTTTACACATAATTTCCACATTACCCACAAACTCATCTTCCCGTTTATTATGTATTTAACTATTTACTCAACTTGGATATTTATTTTAGGATTTATATAATATTAATTTTCTTTTTATATGTTTTAATATTTATTTTTGATATTAGTTTATATATAAAAGATTTTGTTAAATATATTTTGATTTATGTTTCATATGATTTAAAATTATATAATAATTAATATATTGTACTTTGCATATTGTTTAATATACTTTAAATAATTTTTATATGTTTAAATAATTTTTATTACAAAGTAAAATATAGTTAAAATTAAAAGTACTTTTTATTTTTATATTGCCAAACAGTCTACTGTATGAATCTGTCAAAAAAGTTCTTTTTTAAATGACAGCTAAATAGTAAACTGACTTCTTAGAAAAGTTCTTCTCAGAAAAGATCTATAAAAAAAACTTTACTGACATCTCTGTTTGGTTGGGTTTATACTAGTAAAACTTTTTTTGTGTCGATCTTTTTTTAGAAGAACTTTTCTAAGAAGCTAGTTGATTGTTTGTCTGTCATTTAAAAAAGAGCTTTTTTGAAAGAGCTTCATACAGTAGACTATTTGACAACGTAAAAATAAAAAATATTTTAATTTTAACTATATTTTATTTTGTAATAAAAATATTTATACATAAAAATATTATTTAAAGTATATTAAACAATATACGAAGCACAATATACTAATTATTATATAATTTTAAGCTATATAAAACATAAATGAAAATATATCTAACCAAATCTTTTATACAGATTATAACATAAGTAAAACTAATATAAAAAAATAAATATTAAAACATAAAAAAGTCAAATAATATTATATAACTCCTATAGTGATTATGTATGAAAATATAAATATTAAAGAGTAAGCAAATCAATCAACAATATTGAAACTTTGTATAAAATCATGATGCATGTATGTAAGATGATAGATTTAACAAAACCTAAAAAAAATAAATCTTTATACGATGGTTATTTTTCTTATATATAATAGACTAAGTGACGATAGGTCATCTTATCTATTAAAAGAAAAACTGAGACTCTCCCATTCAAAAGGCTACTAAGCATCTTCATACCTAACTTTTTGAGAAGTGTCATAATTTGGTCCGTACATTTATCAACAGAGCTACGATGGGCAAAATATTTGATAAACTATGATGAGTGTATATCCATTTGATTCATTCGCTAAATGTACCTACAAATCATGCCTCGTTGGGAGGTCACATTTTCTACCAATGAGTTGACTTATCCTTTAAGAGACCCAAACCATGCAAGATTTAGGATCCATATCCTCCAGTGGGGAGTAACACTTCACCACATGCAATGGGCCATCATATGGAGACCATGGACTCTCACATGAGCATCCTCTCTCACTCAATCTTTTTGGGCTTTAAGTTTTAATAAATACCATCTTGTCTAGATGCAATTTATTATCCATCCTATATTGTTTCATTATATATCTCATACATAATGAATGCATGGCAAAGCCTAAGGTTGGCAGTTTTCTAAATGACATGCAATTACATATTATTTGCATTCATTTATCCATTCATCATATGAACCAATAAGCCATTTTTTATTGTCCATCCTAGAAACATAAAAATGATTACAAGGCTTTTAGGCCTAAAATAATCTTCTTAGACTTGGATCTTCCGCTTCGAACTCTTTCTCACATGACCCGGCCTATTTGGTAAAAATTATGTAATGGCATTTTATAAAACCAAATTTTGTCACTTTGAAAACAAATATTCTAGCACTAGATTTTCATAAAAATTGAAAATTGTTCCATTAAAAGAAAAAACCAGCACTTTTTTTTTATCAAAACTGAAACTTGATTCATTGAAACAAAAATCCAACACTTGTTTTACATAAAAACCGAAATTTGATTCATTGAAACAAAAATCCAGCATTTTGGTTTTCACAAAACCTAAACTATGCCAATACACAATAAAAGGATACACCAAAACTATTACCTCTTCATTTCTTCAACCATGGTTGTTTCTGTTCAGTCAAGAGGACTTCACTTTCATTAATTTTGATGACAATCAAATAATAATAATCTTAGAAATATATGAACTGTTTTGATAAATTTTTTAAGTGTGCAACAAAATTTAAGTAACACTTAGTCAACTCAGAAAGGTGTGAGGTCAACGCCAGACGAAGCGCTACACTAGACGAAGCGCGATACCAGACGAAACGCTACACCAAATGAAGTGCAACACCAGACAAAGCGCATCAATAGACGAAGCAATATAATAGACGAAATGGAATAACAGACGAAACATAGTAAAAGAAGAAGCATTATTCCAGACGATACGAAAGGAAGATATTTTGGAGCGTCAGACAGTTAGTTAGTTGGAGTTAGTTATAGGACTCAACTAATGACCGTTTCTAGAAGATTCAATAAGTAATTTTTAAGAAGACAATTGGAGACTTAGGGTATAAATACTAGTTCTAGTCGAAGATTAAAATAACTAATGCTTTTACATTAGCAAAAATTCTGTATTCAGAGTGCGAAAGAAGTGAGAAAATATATTTGTAACCTAAAGCTCAAAATACTTTTCTTAGAGAGAGAAAGGAAGGCTACAACCTAGAGAGGCTAATATAGTTGATAAAAAATACTTTGTGAGAGAGAACTGAAGAGGCTCTGCAAGTGTAGAAAGAATACTTGTAAAGTTGGAAGAGTATAGTAAAATTTCAGACTAACTCTGAGGACTGGACGTAGCCCGAAGTTTAGGATGAACTAGTATAAAATCGCAACATCTATTCTCTAACCCTTATCGTTTAATTTTCTTGTTATTACATGAGTAGATAATATTATTTGCGATTGCATTGCTTATCAACTTTAGTAAAGTGTTTTAGTAATCATTTGAATTTTTGTAAAGAAATTCAAGAAGTCTCAAAAGATTAATATTTTCGAAAAAAATTACACAATTCAACCCCTCTTCTTGTGTAGTTTACATATCATATCGAATTTCACTATTAACAAGCGATTTACTTCAGTTGGTATCAGAGCAAGGTTTCCAAGAAACACTGTTAGAAAGTGAGGACAAAGATCTATGGCAGAATCACATGTTTTTATAGCTGAAGATACCTCGGTCACAAGACTTCCTGCATTCAATGATGAGGATTATCATTATTGGAAGGATAGGATGCGGCTTTTCATAGAATCCACACATATTGATCTTTGGGACATCATCAAGATTAGTCCGTATACACCAACAGATGATGAAGGCAATATCATCTATCGTGACAAATGGTCAGCCGATCAGAAAGTTCGACTTCAGTTGAATTCAAAGGCCAAGTTCTTTCTAAGTTGTGCCATAAGCAGAAGTGAATATGACAAGGTTCATGGATGCGTATCTGCAAAGAAGATGTGGGACACATTAGCCATTGTACATGAAGGCATAAATCAAGTGAAAGAGTCCAAGATCAGTATTCTTGTTCATCAGTACGAGTTGTTCAAGATGAAAGATAAGGAGACTATTGATCATATGTTTGGACGATTTCAAACAATTGTTAATGGACTTAAAGCTCGTGGGAGAATCTATGATAATCAAGATCATATTAGAAAGATTATCAGAAGTTTACCTTAAAGATGGAGACCTAAGGTTACAGCAATACAAAAGGTCAAGGACTTAAGCAAGCTGAACCTAGATGAATTGCTTGGTTCATTAAAGATACATAAAGTAGAGCTTGATACAGAAGATAAACCTAGAAGAGATAAGTCTATCACATTAAAGGCTGGTCAAAAGAATCAAAAGAACCAAAAAAATAGAAGCACATCTTCAAAAGCATTAAAGATTGAAGAAATCAAGAATGATGATGCTAGTGAATCTGATCAAGATTCAAGAGAAGATGATGATGAACTATCCTTGATTTCAAGAAAGATTAGGAGGATGTGGAAAAAGAAAGTGAAATGAAATAAGTGGGATATTATGATGCAGATTATGTAGGTGGTAAGGTCGATTGAAAAAGTACAAGTTGTCACTGTTAATTTCTTAGAGGATGTCTAATATCTTGGTCCTACAAAAAGCAAAAGGCAAAATTGCATAGCACCTTTAATGACTAAAGCGGAATATATAGTAGCTGCCAGCTATTGTTCTCAAATCTTATAGATGAAGCATCAACTACAAGATTTTCTATAAACTTCTCAATTTCTATATTAAGTGATAATACAAGTGTTATAAATATTTCTAAAACCCCTGTGCATCATTCTTGGACTAAGCATACAGAAATCAAACAACATTTTCTTAGAGATCATGTTTTAGAAGGAACTATTAATCTTTTGCATGTTTATACTGAAAATCAAGTAGCTGACTTTTTCCCTAAGCCACTCTCTGAAGATAGATTTTGGTGTTAAGAAAAGATCTTGGCATTTGCAAACTCGTTGATATTATTTCTGTATGAATATTCTCAATTACTTGTCTTAGTATAGTAAGCCTCTTTTAGTTTAGAAGGCCCCTTAGTTGTTAGAAGGCTTCTCTCAGTGCAAAAGAGCAGGATTATAAGTGTCCTAAAAAATAGGGATTCATTAATGGTGACGTCTAAGTTTTTTAAAAAAATACAGGCGTAGACTGACAAATCTAAGTATGCGTTTGTCAGAAGATACACAACTAATTACGTTTCCTCTTTTATTCCATACATCTACTCATCTTCTTACTTAGTATACCTTAAGCAGACTTCTTTCGTTTTCTCATCTCTGTCATTCTTATTCTCTCTATGCCCTAACTCTCTACTTTACCTTTTATTTTCTCTCTCAAACTTCCTAAAGCTTACCTACAATGACAAAAACAAAATACAAAATACAAAATAAATTTTTAGGCTTAACTTCTAGCTATGACGAAACACCTCATCATGAATAAACCTTTACTTTTGATTCTTCATCTTTGTCTTCCATTATAGGTTCTCTAGACACTACTACTGAACTTGTTTCTGTCTCCTCAGACATCCAAACTTTAGAAATACCTAATTAGGAGACCCTAGAAAATAGGAAAAGGAAGATTGTTGCTATGTTGTCTCTAGATTATCCTAATTCCTATTCAAATGACAAAGAAGAAACAATCGAAAAAGAATATGATTATGATTTAGAAGAAGAAGAAGAAGAAGAAGAAGAAGAAGAAGAAGAAGAAGAGGAAAAGAAAAGAAGGAAGAAAGTGAAGAAGAAGAAGAGACTTTCAGTAAGGGGGAGTTATTAAAAATGTGAAATTCCATTTACCTACTCTCTCCCTACCCACTTCTACTCCAAAAACCTTTGAAATTCCTAAACCTGGTCCCAATAAGAAGAAAGTGCTTGAAGAGCATTGGGTAATAAATGATGATGGTTTCGATAAATAAGCTTTTAGGTTGGAAAGAAGACCACGAACCAAAGGAATTGTTACAACAATAGCTCCACAAAAAGAAACTGCTAAAGTAGAAAAATAAGAAAAAGATGAGTCAAGAAAAAGAAAAAGGGAAGAGAAAAAAAAAGGCAAGGTGCCTATAATTGAAGAAATCCTTGAGGAAGTCATCGTTAGGGATGAGCTATTTGTAGAACAGGACCTGTTTGAAGAAATCCCTAGAGTAAAATGGTCCAAGAAACTAGGAGTCTAAAAGAAGGGAAAATTGTCACTACAAATAAAATCTTTTCAATCAATGGAAGCTGAAGCCCATTATGAAATGCGGTACAAGAAGAGAAAATTGATTGCTGGACGCATTGTGCCTATTCATATGTTTAATGATATTACTATTCCTCTCTCTACTTTCTTTGTTGTTATTGGGTGGGAGAACATTTTGAATTTGGATGATATAATGTGTGATGAATTATTCAAATGTTTTTACACACATATATGAAAAGAAGAAATTAATGGAAAGATAGCCATCATATCTTGGGCGTGGGAATGTGAGATCTTGATAATAAAGGATATATTAGGGAACATTTTGAGCACAGCTCCCATAGGTAGGACTGACCTTCCTTGTCATAAGTAGGACATTATTGATCTTGATTTAGGAAAGGTTGTAGACTTTGTAAGTCTGCATACTAAGAATGCCCACGAAAGGAGACCGATGTGTCGAGATATAGACCTCCTACCTAAATGTCTTACGTCAATATCAACCACTTAAATTTTTCTAAGAAGTAGCTCAATATAAAGATGTAGTCTGCTGGATACCTAGGTGGTATATAATCTACTAAAGGGCAACAAAATGGATCTCCTAAAAATGATTTTTAAGTTTATGGTAGAAAAGGGAAGCCACGAGAACATTATTGGAGATTTGCCTTATAAAATGTTGTTAACCAAGATCTTCGCATAATTTGGCATTCCTTTTAATAATCTGACGTGATATAAGCCTGGCAAGTTTCATTCCTCTATCCCCTCCCAGTTCAGGTACAAGCTAAAAGAAAATATTTGGGTGGAGAAGAAAACAGAAAGAGTAGCAAATTTCTTAGGTCTTGCCTTAAAGCAGAGATCTGAAAGGATACTAGAAATTATAGGACTTACTCTAAAGCAATAGCCTCCTGTCCCTCCTCAAGACATAAACAGTATGGATATTTTACAACTACTAAGAGACATTATTGCAAATTAGGATTAAATACGTGAATAAATAGACGACCTTCAAAACCAAGTCTTAGATTTGCAAATTCTCCTAAGAAATCTCCTCACTGACTGTGTCAATTTTTTTCTAAGTTCCTCCCTGTAGTCCTTTATTCTTTTTGAGAATGACAAAGGAGGAGAGTTTATATGATATAATTTTGCATATTTTTTTACATATATGATGATATATTTCTAAATGTATATTTCTCAATGCTGCTCGAATATATATGTGAATCATGTTGTTGAAATTGTGAAATTTGTGATATATAAATGATAGATTTTTTTTCTGAAGAGATATTCTCTTGCTAATTATGACTGAACATATAAAAGTCACAGGTATCTTTCAAATCATTTATTATCTCTTTGAATTTTGAAAATTATATTTATTATTGCTTGTCATCATCAAAAAGAGAGAGATTATTAGCTCGAGGTTTATATTTAACGATTTTGATGATAATTGTATAATATTTTAAAATTTAAATTGGATTTATTTTCCTGTAAAATGAATGGTCTAATTCTCAAAAAGGAAATAAAATCATAAGAAATACACTTTCTTTCTTGCAGAAACCTTCTTTATAAACTTGCCTTATTAGAAATGATTTATCTGAAAGGATCCTACTAATTATGAAGTTCATATATTAGTTTTGTGATTATTAGAAATTTTTTAGAAAAGATGATATCGAAGTTATTCAAGGTTAAATCCATTTAGTTGACTAAAGATGTGAATGAAGTAACAGCTAGTTAAAGAAATTAACTATTTAAGGAAGAGCAACAACACTTATAAAGAAGAACGAATATATTCAAACTATCGAAACATTTTGAGCAGCATCTATGCTTTTGAAGATCATGTTATTACTATTGTGCTTTAGAAAGTTAAATCACTCTATCAAGAGAGAAATTATTATTTTGTTTTTCTGTGAGCTTTTTAGAAGCTTGTTATACACTTCGAGTGTGAAAGGTTGGAAACCTTTAAAAAATATATACTTATGGGCTTGGAGAAGCTAGTAAATTTAATATTCAATTTTTATAATGAAACATTCAAGTTAGATACTTGAGGACTGGATGTAAGCTTAGGTTGTAAGCCGAATTAGTATAAATTAACTTCATCTTTCTTCTCTCTTTCTTTAATTTTTAAATTTCCGCATTGTATTATATGAGTGTTGTTTTTAACAAGAGGCTCATTAACTTTTATAAAAGACTCCTTCTATTTTTTACTTGCAAGATATTCCTTTCAGTTTTAACAAGTGCCTTATGTTTTTAAATTGTTTTGACATAATTTATCATTAAGTAGGCTTCTTTCATTTAAGCAGACCCCTATCCTACAAAGGCTCATATTGTTTAACAAGCTCCTATCATTTACAAAGACTTTATTATCTAATAGGTTTTGACTTTTTTTTTAAAACTAGAATCTGTTCATTAGACAAATTGAAAGAACTTATAAAAAAAATTTATACACACAATTTACCCCATCTTACGAATGTTTGCTTTTATCAAAAGTAATATATGATTTTAGCAGCATTTGGTGGGCTCATTATAAGAGTCAATTATCAGTCTGAGGTATTAGAATAAGTTGTTAGATAATTTCATTATATGTGGCCCATGTATTTTGGTTTAATCATATAAGTATATTAAATCCCATTAGTTATTT
>JANZLD010000009.1:19473124-19484706 GCA_026413575.1 Erythroxylum carthagenense | reverse complement strand
TAAAAACATCCATAACTCTAAAAATTCATAGATCAATCCAATTATACCCGGAATTATTCATGAATGCATGTACAATTCTTTTCATGCGCAAATAAATTCACTATTCATGTGTAAATGTATGGCATATCATGCATGAACATGGAAAAGCATCTAACTCTCATTAGTCACTCACATTTACCATTCTAACCCTCCCACAAGTAATGGGATGTTACAATAATACTTATTTTGTTATTGAAATAACTCCACCTAAATTATAAGCTACAAAATTAGCATTTTTGTTTTATTAGAAATAATTCTTCTATTGTTTTATTTATTGGGTTAGGTAATTTTTGGATAACTATTTGTATATACATTTCTTGTTCTATATGAGTTAATTTATAATAATTTTTTTGAATTCACAAATATATTCTTCTAAGTAGTAGATATTGCATATTATTTAAATGCCATAAGGTGTTTTTTCTTTCTTCATTTTCAATTTCTCATTTATAGGAAATTATATATTTTCCAATAAATTCTTTATAAATTTCATTAGTAACCGTATGAAATGCTTTTATTGATTCGATAGCATTAAGAAATTCAGTAATATTTTTATTTGTATTTCGTTATCTAATAAAAATTTTAATACAATACTAGTAGTTTTATATGTAATAAAATTTTGTAAGGTACTTATATTTGTTAATCCTTCAAAAGGTTTTTCTAGTTGTATTACTAACGCTAATGTATTAGACCATTCGATTAACAATTTTTCTGGTGATAATATACAATATAAATTAAGAATTCCCTTAAGTCCAAAGGTTATGTGTTTTGGTGTGTAATTTGTAGGAATTTTCTTATTTTATTATCCTTTCGATAATATGCAAAACGATTTAATTCTTCTGTTTCAATAGGTTTATAATTCCAATTATAGTTTGATTGTTAATCTCTTTTTCTTTTTTCTCCACTTCGACTTGTTTCTGGTTTTTCTTCATTCTTATGTTGATCTACATATATTTATTGATATGAATCATATCCATAAATAATTTCATCTTGGTCGGTTATAGGTTTTACGAGTTCATTTTTTAAAGAATTGTTTGCTAGTGTTAATTTATTGACTAGTTGTGTAATTTCTTCTAATTGATTTTTGATATCTTTTTCTATATCCTCCATGGTTTTACTAAAGTTATATTAGATGTATTGGATGGCTCTAACAACAATTTTGATTCGAGCATTATTTCTTTTGAATTTACTTTAATTTTAGTATTTTGTCAAGTTTTTCATTTGAAGGATATAATATTTTGGATAATTTTTCATAGGTTGTTCTAATGATTTTTTACTTTTATTAAATTCATTATAATTTTGAATTAAAGCTAGTATAATAGCAATTATTTCTTTGTCTGTATGTTGTTTTTAATCGAGTTCTTCTTTTTCAGTTGTTATTTTTGGTTCAGTGATTCTAGTAGATTTTTCCAATCTTATTCCTGGTTCGGTAAATCTGATAGGTCTTTCTAGTCTTACAGATTGTGATCTTAATGGAGATTTTTCTTTAAAGGGTTGGTTTTCAGATAAAGATAATCGTGAAGCAGATGATTCAAATAATTTAATCGGATATTTTGTTTCTGGTATTTCTCGTAAATTGGTTCTTAAATTAGTACCTACTTTTGCTACATCATTAAATAATTGCTCAATGTAAATTTTATCTGTATTTTTAAATTCAATATTATGATGTAAATTAGTTAAAGCATAACTAATCTGATAAGCAATTGAAAAAGGGTATTGTCCTATAGTTATTAAATTTTCTCTATGGAATTTATAAGCAATAGTAATAGTTTCATCTAAATTTTGTGATTATAAAAGGATTCTTAACTTTAAACGAGTATTAAATTTTATTTTTCCGTAAGCTAAATTTCTATTCATTATTCCTATCACTTAATCGTTTAAATTATTCATGTGTTTGTCCATGATAGCCATTCGTATTGGAGACTTTATGTTGGACCCTAATTTTCTTCTAAATTCTTACTAATTGTCTAGTTATTTATTTTTGTTTTGTTTGTTTGTTTAATTTTTTAATTTTTTTAGAATTGGGTCATTAATTAGAAATTGGAAAGAATTATTAGAAATTAGTAGGCTTGTATTAAGTGAATTAAAGGAGTAGAGCCATAAAAGACAAAGGAGGGGCAAAATTGGAAAGGGGCAAGTAGGTGAGGGGCAATTTTGGAAGAAAGAGCTAGGGATGAGTCTTAAAATTTGAAGAAGAGTGGGAGATGTCATGAACAACCAAGGAGGATAAGAAAAGAGAGAAAACATGAGAGAGAGAGAGAAGAAGGAGAAGAAAATTGAAAAAGCTAGAGAAGGAGAAGGAAAATTGTGGAAAGAAGAGAAAAATCAAGCTTTTTAAGGTAAGTTCATCATCTTCTTTTTGTTTAGTGGGAAATGGGTTGTGTGGTGAATGAAGTATTTTTAGAGAGAGAAAGGGGTTTTTGTGTTGGGAATGATTGGAGGAAGAAGATGGGTTTCTATGCTAGGTTTTGGATTTCCCAACCTAAATGGACTATGAGTAAGTCAGGATTGAGCTTGATTTATGTTAATTTCATTTGTTGTGATTTTGAAGTTTTAGGGATTATGGAAATTTGGGGGATTTCCATTTGAATTGGAATTGAATGAAAATTTTGGTTATGTTAGGAAATCAAGAATAACCTACCCAAGAGCAAGAGGAAGGGCTCAATTGAATTTGAATTTTCAAGAGTTTTAAGGTGGGTAATTTATTTATAGTTATCATGTAATGGGAAAATGTATTATGTGTGTATGGTGTGATAAATGACTTGCTTGAAATGTGTGAAGTTGAAATTGTATTATGATGTATGATCATGTTATGCCATTGCATTGAGTCATGGCATTTTGTATAAAGAAAAGCATGAGAATATGATATTGTGAATGATTGAATTAAGTATGAAATTTAATTGTGTTTGGGCGAGAGAGAAACCGTTTCATAGTCATGTGTACGTCGACAAAAAGCCTTCTCCCGGTTGCTCGCTTGTGGCCCACGAGATCTGAGAAGTGGACTCGTTTCGTTTACGGAGTAAACCTCGGTTTCTCTGTTTTGTTCCACGGAACCCTCGAGCCAATTGTTTGTGCATTTGCATTTTGATATGTTAAGCTATATGAAATATGTGTGTTATGCTTGATTATGTTTTGAGTTATGAGTTATGAATATTCACATATATGTTGATTGTGTGGCTTGTTACCAATAGCTATAAATATCTTAACCACTGAGCTGCGTAGCTTAACCCAATATTTTTCCCACTCCTCAGGAGCAGATCGAGAAGATTAGTGATCCTTGCAAGGCTATTGGAAAAATTCCAAGATAGTTAGCTTTTGTACTAAGTTAGTGGCTAGACTTTTGAATAGCATTATAAGTATATTGAACATTGAGCATCCAATGTATTTTTGTAACTTGTGTTAAGATTATGATGTAATGTCAATTTGTAATTAAAGCTATGTATGGAAGCTATGTGTGAACTTCATTTTGATTTGGAAATAAATTGAGTATTGAAGAAGTTCTGTTGTGGATGTGCTTACTATATGGCAGTGTACATTTCATTCTTTAAGTTTTCCATAAGGACAGAATTGTGTACTGACTTTAGGGAAAAATCTGGGATGATCTAGGTAGCACTGGTAAAATAGTCTTCTTGGAAGTTGTAGATGATCTTTCCAGCTTTCCAATGATATGAAGTTTGTAAGTTTTGGGTATCGGAGCGGGAAGTTATGATCTTTACAAGTGGTGATGTTGCATAAGATATGTGTTTGTGACAGCTATCGAAATTCGTGTACTGACTTCAAGGATATTTCTGAATTTATGTGAGCTGATTTAGGTAAAATAGCCTTCTTCAGACTTGTAGATCTTTCTTTTAGCTTTCCAACGGTATAAAGTTTGTAAATTTTGGATATTGGAGTTGAGAGATACGAGCATTACAAATTGTTATGTCGCATCGTCTTAGTTACTGTACAAAGTAAGACGAAGTTACTGTACAAAGTAAGACGAAGTTACTGTATAAACTAAGATGAAGTTATTGTACAAAGTAAGATGAAGCAAAGTAAGACGAAGTTACTGTACAAAGTAAGACGGAGCAAAGTAAGACGAAGTTACTATACAAACTAAGACGAAGTTACTGTACAAAGTAAAACGAAGAAAAGTAAGACGAAGTTACTGTACAAAGTAAGACGAAGCAAAGTAAAACGAAGTTACTATACAAAGTAAGACGAAGCAAAGTAAAATGAAGTTACTGTACAAAGTAAGACAAAGTTGCTATACAAACTAAAACAAAGTTACTGTACAAAGTAAGACGAAGCAAAATAAGATAAAGTTACTGTACAAAGTAAGACGAAGTTACTGTATAAAGTAAGACGAAGCAAAGTAAGATGAAGTTAATGTTCATGTAAGACGAAGCAAAGTAAGACGAAGCCATGTTAGACGAAGTTACTGTACATTCTAAGACAAAATTACTGTACATTCTAAGACGAAGTTACTGTTCATCGTCTTAGTTTGTATCATCATCTTCTGTCCTATTTCTGATCCTTTTAGAGGTAGAATTCCATTTTGTGGTCTTCATAAAAGTTATAGATCTAGAAGTTTTCTTTCAAATGGTTGAAGAACAAACTCAATAAGTCATTTGTAGAAAAAGTTATGGCAATTACGCCAAGAGAGGTACAAATTATTTAAGGACAAACATGTTGGATTCTTTTGGCCATAACTTCATCATCCAACCTCCAAACGAGGTGGTTCTTGAAGCAATAGCCTCCTATTTAATTTTCCTACCACTCCATAAAAATTGGTAGCTTTTGGTATTGAATTGAAAACGAGTGATGGAAATAAAATGGGGGATCGGTTGGAAGAGCACAACCGGGTTATGAACATACTTGAGTTCTTAGGCATATCTTGAGTTATTAAGCTTTGAATGAGGTGGTTCTTGTTTCTAAGTGAATTAGAGACATAGAGCTACAATTTTCTTGAAGAAGTCAAATTGAGAAGTGGTTTTGGGCTAGTATGGGCATGCCACCCCTGTGAGTTGTCGGTTGATGAAGGTCACTGAAATAACCCTTCAAAGAAACCCGCTCATGCTTTACGACTCCAGTTGGATTGTTGGACTTCGAAAATGGGGCCCAACACTTTATTCCTGCTTGGAAAGTAGATTTTAATAAAAATTTTAATAGTAGATAGATGTATATATCCTATTTTATGTCGTTTTTTGTATGGAATTTTTTGTAATTGTTTATAAATTTGTTCTTGATCTATTAAATTTATACAGATATGTCCATTACATTGTTCTACTCTAATAGGTGTTTCATGAATTATTTTTCCATAATAAATAATATTCTTACGATTTATTATATTTTTAATGAGATGATGATTAATATCTTGTCCAACTTTAAGTTTTAATAGTGTTTTGGCAATTTGTTTTTATTTTTCATTTGATAATAATGTATTAATATGAAAAATTCCATTAGATTCAGTTAATTTTAAAGTATCTACATCTAATATATTATCTATAGTTATTTTGACATATTAATGAAAAAGTCTTTTGTGCTCGGTTAATAGATTATTTGTATTTTGTAAATCTGGACTATATGAATTATATAGATTAGTAGAAATATCAATTTTTTCTTTAGTAGGTATTAATCCATTATTATTAATGAAAAATTATAAATAATTATATCATTCTTCATAATAATCTTTTTCTATTTTATATCGAGATACTAAACTTTCAAAATACATAATCTCACTATGTAGGTGATTATAGAGAGTTTGATAATGTTCTTGAAAACGTTTATAAAGTTATTTTATTTCTTCTTTTTCTTGATGATATAAAGTTGTATGATTATTAATAATATTTTGAAATGTCTGTAGAGTATTTGTAGAAGCATTAATAGATATAAGAAAGGTATATGTTGAGGTAAATGTTTTGATGGATTGCTGACTAACGCTTATTTTTGTTTCCATATGTATTATTGATGAATGACTAGATCTATAAATAACACAAATAGGCATTAATAATAGATTTTGTTAAGAAGAAAGTTGATAATAATATTGTTAAATTTATAGATCAACAATCATTAAGAAGGTCTATAAGAATGTTTTTATCTAAATAAATTAAACTAGCATATAAAAAGATAACAATGGGTTTAAAGAAATAAATAATTATTAAATAAAAATAGATGCTAAATGACGAAAAGAAAAAAATGCAAGTAAACATACCTTGTTGTCTCGTTTTCTCTTAAACGCCAAATCTTAGGCTAAAGCGAGAAGCTTAGAGACTGGACAAGAGTATGGAAACTAGGAGTTTATTTTTTCACACTGAGTTAAACCCAAAGCTTACATTATATAGGAACGGGGATAGAAAAAAAGAAAGAAAAGTTAGATTCCTAAGGAATTTACTTTTATTGTTTGGTCAATAATTGACTTGCCTACTTCACATGATAAATAGTAAAATTACATAATTGAAGTTACTGGCAAATAGGAGGAATATGATTTTAACTTTTTCTTTATTCTTCAATGATGGGATCTACTGAAGAGTTATCGTCTCTATCTCCACCTTCTTTTTCTTTCTGTAATGTGGAAGGGCAATACTTGCAGTGGTGTTGTGAGTGTTGTCATAATTGTTGATAGATGGCCTCCTTCCATTGATGTGATACTTCATTGAGTACTCCATAATTTGTTGAAAAAGATGCTTCAAACTATTTTATAAGTTGAAATGATTCATTGGAAATGGGTGTTTTGTATGCGAAGGTCATTAACATATTGACTCCTCTATAGTTCAATTTGATTAGTGATTACTAAGTAATTTTGAGACTTTGTTGATAGATTCCTTTGAGACAATGAAGATTGAATTGATTAATGAGATGCCATTCAAATTCATATTTCGAAGGGTCATTAATAGGAGGGCATGTGCCATTGCTGATGCCAATTTTTATATATGCTAGGCAGGATAACTATACTTTTGCTTCCTTGAGGGTCTCCGCTTGTTTAAAAATAGGATAGTTGCTAAATACTTTAATAAATATTTCTCTTTTTTTTAGCAAATCTCTCCTTTTAAGTTTTAACTGCAAGAATAAATCCGACGAGAAATTCGAAAAGGATGGTTAAATTGGATAGGTAAATGGTATCTACTAATCTACTTTGAAAGAAGAGAAAAGTGACGAGTGCATCTGCTTCAGGGAAGATAATTGCTTTTGGTCCATAACGTCCTCGGTTCTGAGGGTAATACTGGAATATTTTCTGACCTTCTTTCCAATCATTTAATTCTTGAAAACAGTAATAAAATATTTCAGAGGTTATTATAGCTTTAGTAGGGATATAATTGATTTTTTTCCATGTTAATGGGTTTTCTAAGGGTTTTTATTGGAGAGGAGGTTGGTTGTTTTCAAGGATTTGTTTATATTGAGGTCGTAAAGAAGATTCTCTAAATTCTACTAAGGCTTTTTCCTCTTTAATAGGTGTTATAGCTTCGATGAATAATGGAGGACTTGCCTGTGATGTGAACAACAGCTTTATGTCATTCATCATAGAGACTGGCCACGGGTCCATTAAAAATGACATATGTCTTGGTTTCCTTGAAGTCAATTTTTTTTTCTGATAAAGGGGTAAAGGTGTTTGGATAATTTGTTGAGGTGTTATTAGCTGAATGGTTGGTGTTTGGACATTGGCTAATTCGATATTTGTAGTTAGTGGTTGGTCACTGGATATTTGTTTTTCAAGAAGAGGAATAGTGGCTCGTAACTGATTGATTTCTTTTGTTACAGTGCCCACTTATTGTTGAAGATCAATTAACTCTTTTTTTTTTTTAATGAGTGATTCCTTTAAGCTAAGGATAGCTATTTCCATTCTCTTGTTAATATATCTATAAGACTATTAGTAGAAGATTTGATATAATAAATTTGAAAATTGTACTAATTTAATTTGAGCTGCCATCTACTCAATCTCCCTTAATTATAATTAGTTTTAATTTTATATCCAGTGAATCCACATAAATACTTAGAATCTATTTGAATATGAAATTCAACAGGTAATAAATCAATTTTATATTTTCTTAATGTTTTAATATATGCAAGTGTTTTCCTTTTCATGAATAGGCCATTTCTTTTCAGTGAGATTAAAAGTCCTATTGATATATTTACATAAAAGATATTTCCTTGAATTAGGTGGTTGTGCCAAAAGGTAGCTAGCCCATGTATCAATACTTGCATATATTTGTACAATTAATGTATCCTTAGCATTATAATTATATAATGCTAGTAAATCTTTACAAAATATTTTTTAATAATTTTACAACATTTGTATCTTCATCAGTCCATGTCCATTGAGTTTTTGTACTACATTTAAGTTGTAACTGTTTTCTTGCCTTAGCTAGATCTTTAAAAAATCCTTGATCAGATATATAATTTAATAATCTTAAAAATTTTTGAACCTCAATTATATTTTTAAACGTGTTAGGAAAATTATACACATTTTCAAGAATATTAGGTTGTAATTTGAGAATTTCATTATAAAATTCTATACTTAAATATTTGACATTTTGTTGTGCTAATTTAATTTTCTTTTTGCTTAGAATTAATCTTTTATGCTAACATCTAGATACGACTTGTTTTACTTTTTGTAAATGATCTTTTTTATTTTTATTGGAAAAATAATAATATCATCTATATAGGCTAATGAAAATTCCTTTAATCCTTATAAGTTATTATCTATAAATCTTTGATAAGTTCCAGAGGCTTATTTTAATCCAAAGGATAATACATTGTATTGTTAATGTTTTTCTGGTGGACAAGTAAAGATTGTTAATAGTTTTGTATTTTCGTGTAATCTTAATTGCCAATATCCTAATTTTGCGTCTAGTGTAGTAAACCAATGGTGTCCTTTTAACCGACTAAAACTATAAGCTTTTCAAGATAATTTGTATGCATCTCCTATAGTAGCTTTACTTAATTCTTTATAGTTAATTATCATTCTTCTTTTACCACGTTTTTGTTCAGAATAGTTATTTTCATAAAAGGATGGGGTTGAATGTTTACTTGTGCTAGGTGAAATTAATTGTTTTTGTAATAATTCAAAACGTTCAATACTAAATTCTTGTATATCTTGTTGCGTATATGGTATCTTATTTTTAATATTAATTTCCTTTGTAGGATCTTTTAATTTTATTTCAATTAATTGGTTATTGATATTTTTTTATAAGGTTAAGTGGATTTTCACTACATACTATGTTGTTTTGTTTAAAATAATTTGACCTTAAGTTTGAGGCTAACACATAGATCGACTCATTGGAAACAATTAAATTTAGATCCATGGGTCAAAAATTGTCATCCATACACCTACATTGGCAACACCAGGGTTCCCCCTGGAAGCTTCATTTGTGTTAAGCTTAACAAAGTCACCTGGAGGAGGATGCCACCGAACTAAAAGTTGTCTCCCGTTGTGTATACGATTTTTTTTGAAGGCCTGTTGTAGCTACTGGGCTACCCTTTGCACCCAGGCTATAAAAGCACCATTTGCAGTTTCTAACTTTATTTCAACACATCTTATCCACATATTTATATAGATTTTATATACATATATGAATAAGATAAAAAGATGCGATTTATTCCCTAATTATCATACCATATAGGTGAATTTCCTATTTCTAATGGCGTGTTTGATTTCATGGCAAAGTTTGTTTCTTAATTTCATAATATTCATTATGGCCAAAGACGAGTCAACAAGAAGTTTAATTTTTCAAACACAATGAATCTCTAGATATTTAATTTTATATTTTATTTCTAAAAAAAGTTTAAAATTTACTAAATATTTAATCAACCCACTAAATAAAACTACACAGTCCAAGCGGCCAAAGATGAAAAAAAAAATTGTAAGAGTCAATGGACGAAACGATAGCAGCCTCTGTTTTTAAACTCGGACCGGACCGGATCACCGACCAGTATCCTTCAAAATCAGCTATAAATTGACCCAGTCTGAATCGGTCAAAACCGGTCAATTGACCGGTCGGACCTGTCCTGTTCGACCGGTCCAACAATTTTTTTATTTTTTTATTTTTGAATTTTTTAAAATATTTTTAATATTATATATAATTAAATATAATTATTGCATAATTATTACGTTACACCGGTTCGACCGATGGTTGAACTGGTCGAATCGGTCAAACCGGTGACCAATAAGGTCACCGGTTCGATGACCGATCCGGATTTCAGAACGTTGATAGCAGCAAAAAGAAGTTGTTGGGAAGAACAAAACCGTAAGGAAGTAACAGCTAAACGCAGACTGCAAGGAGACTAAGGCCATGTTTGGTTGATGGCTGATCAGCTAATTTTTAGCTTATTGACCAATATCAACTGGTTGACTTCATCAAAAAGCCATTTATCTTATTTGGTTGTTAGCTGGTTGGGTTGGTTGATTCAACCCAACCAGGTGATTGTGAATAAGCTACTCCTAGGAGCGTTTCACGTAATAAGCTGAAAATTTGTTTGTTTAATGTCGTTGTTGCCCTCTTCGTTACAGTCTCATTTCTCTTGTTTTCTTGAGACTCTTCTTCCCTCTTTCCTTACATCTCTCACATCTAACGGATCACCGTGATGTCCCCCTGAACTTAAGTCCAACTCATTCTACCAAGTCCAACTACAAACTCCTGAAGCGTCCAGGTTTTTTCTCTTTTCACCTTGAGTTTTCTTGGAGGCCATGAGTATAATATTAAAGCGCCAAGCAAGAACAAAAAAAGGTTCCATTTATTACGGCTTTTTCGACAGCACAGAGATTCAGCGCCTACGCGTTCAATGGTGGAGATGGAAGCATCCAAATTCCAAAACCCCCCGGGCCCCAGCCTTCCCATGAGTTGTTTCTCGGTCATTAGATTCTTCTTTTAACGGTCCTAAATTGCTCGCTCATTCATCCTCTTCATCTGTCTCTAAATCTCTATCTCATGTTAGATTGCGACTTATCAAAACAATTGAAGGATCAAACATTTCATTAGAGTTGTTCCTATCAATTCCTTATAACTTGGTATCGTGTGCAGTTCATGTTTGTAATGCATTCATCTTTATCAAATTTGTAGGGGAAATGGAAAATTAATGATTTTTCTCATCTGGGTCTTCCCTGAATTCCCCGCTCTTCACTTGTCACTTCACCCCTGATCAAGTAACTCAATAGCTTCACTTAGATGCTGTTGTTTTTCTTCCTTTGCTGTTCTTTATGAAGTTACATTTTCAAGTGATTAATCCGTGGATTTACTTCTATTTTATTGCTTTCAGTTTACTTATTCTTCTTGTTATTTGCTTAGATGGGTATTGTTTTTCTATTGAATTTTTCTCCACTTAACCTTCTTTCTTGATGTATACTTCTGGGCATGTCATATTGTTCACTACAGTGATCCTGGTTTTCACTCTGAAATTTTTACCGCTCACCTCGATCCACTTTCAGTGGGCTCTTTGTTTCTTTCCTTGTTTGTGTTTTGGTGGGTTGTTTAGGGGGTTTGGAAAGCTACAGGCTTCGCATAACTTAATTAATTGAAGACTAATCTTTATTTAATGACTGGCTATTGCCTATTAATTATTAGCATCATTGC
>JANZLD010000009.1:19403848-19424407 GCA_026413575.1 Erythroxylum carthagenense | reverse complement strand
ACTTTTTCTCTTTATTTCTTGATTTCTAACTTCCATTTCAATCCTCTCATTCACTTTAACTTTTCATAACTCATACAAATTTATTCAAATCCCAAATTTATCAAAATCAACAATTTTTTTCATACATTTCCTTAAAGCATAAATACTTCTATTACATAATACATATATAGAACACTTATTTTATATCATTTATTATTTCTAAATTTCACTTAAAAATCGGGGTCCAACATGTATTAAAGGAAGAAGAAGCATACAAGTAGTCAGAACAAAGGTCGTCCTTGAAAGTTTCCCAGAGTTGCTTAGGATTTGTTTGTGAACAACAGAACAAGAGTGTAGCAAATAAAAGTCTGAGGGATGCTGGCATTTGAAAGATGACAGCTTGCTCAAGTGTTTGTTCTATGTAAGAGTCAGATGCTAGCAATCCTAATTGTAGTGCAACTTCCCTGAAACAGTTAATCTTTTGGCCATCAACAGTTAACAAGTGATCAAATGATGTTGGTCCTTTAACATGCGTGAGTAATAATCTCAAGTAATACATCTCTCCTTCTTGAGGGTCAATAGTAACCAATCTTCCTATTACTTTTCTTCGACTTCTTTCTGACCATGTTTTTGTTTTTCGATTCCAAAAAAATGTTTTGGGAAATCTCTATATAGACATTTGATCTCCGCAGCCTTTTGATTTGTCAAATTCATCTTGAAAAATTCGGGAAGCATTATTTTCAAAAAGTCGATATTTCTTAACAAATAAGACAAATTAGCATTTTTTTCAAAGGAAACAAACTGTTGATCTAGGATATGAAATTGTAGTATATAAACCGATGGATTAATCTCTACTAGACGAAATTCATATATGCGCCATAAAGCTTCGGGATGTGAATCCAACGGCCTTCTTGAAAATTACTGATCTCATCAATATTAATCATGTTCTCTTGATCGGCGGCACTAAAGTTCACAACGTCATGGCCCTTAAATAGATATTTGTACAAGTATTTAACAAGCTTTACAGTTGAGCATATTTAAACATTAATGTGACAATCAAGCAGCGTTAAAAGGTAGATTATGAGGAACCACCTACCTATTATCAACCTCATGTTTGCAAATTTTTGCTTTTCTTCCATCATCTCTTCATCTATAGCACGGATAACTGTCTTCACCATGAACAGTGAAAGGAGTAAAATTCTTGGGATAATGTTTTTTGCATAGACCATTTCTCATGCAAGGATAATCTTTGTTCATAAAACCATAAGAACCGTGGATCATATGCTTAATGACAAGAGAATATAACCTGAAATTTTGATCAGGATTAGGTATTTCAACAGATACGATTTGATCATAGGAATCTAGATTTAGCAACTTAAAATGTGGCTTAAGTATCAGCATTAAATGAGCATAAGGGAATCCATGCTTTTGAAATTCAATAACGTAAACAAATTTTGACGGCATCTCCAAAGATTTGTTTTTTTATCAACTCATTTTTTAGAATTTCAAATTTAGCTCTGAATACTCTAGCCAATAAATCTAGTCTATTTTGCACCTTTTCATGAAATTTAAGATTGTCTTGTAATTCTTTCCATATAGGGTTGCAAGTGATAGTGAGGAAAATATCTGGTTTACGATATTTTTATACTAAAGCCATTACATCAAGATAACGTCGTTTTATGTCCCATGGACCGCCGATAAACAAAGCTGGGAGGACAATTCGACATCCAATTTTAGAACCTTCAGTTTGACCAACGTTAATGCTATCTAAAACACCTTGTAAATTTTTTGTTCGTATCTCATTTTGTTTTTTTCTATGGAAATCAAGTCGAGATGTTTCAATCTTTATGTAAGTACCAACAACGAATTGTTTAAGTAGTCTTAAGCTATGGAGGAGCACGGATTCATCATAACTTCTCATTTGAAGTCAATAGCAATAATATTCTCTAGCAGATACTAAGCCATGTTTAGAGTGTGTTTCTTCAGCAGCTAGTAATAAAAAATAATATTGATAAATGAAACTGTCTAATTAAATAATATTTGGAAAATAAGAAAATAAGAAGACAAGTTACCTATGTTTCGAGAGCGAATAATTCAAATGGATCAGTAAAAGAGTAGAGAGAAACATTGGTTCTTTCATCTAAAACATCAGTACTGTTTCTATATGGAATGAGCCGCTGAATGCCATGATGCCATCTAGATTCACCACGAGAAAATAAAAGTGGATATTGAAGCGGGTCATAACACGCATAGTAAGATTGAATTCTATAACTTGGACCGGAGTGAGTGTAGACTTAGATGTGGGAGATTTATCATGTTGTTCATCATCAGTTTCAATCCATATACTAGCTACTTGCGATGCAGTAGGAAGATTATAAACGCATTGATCAAGCCCGGGATAACATCTGAGTATAATTTCATGATTTTCAAGTGCTGGAATGTCTTTAAGACTTCGAAAGAACTTGATGTAAGGGTTATCTTGAAGAATTGCCACAATCAGTTTCAATGTATTTTCACGAAGTTTATCACAACTGTCAATCCTTTTTTTTAGTTCTTCATCAGTATCAAAGAAATAGAGTTGGATTCCATATGCCTTATTGCCTGTTGGTACTAAACTGTCAAGGAAATGATAAACTTGTCCTTAAACACGGAATGTATAAACTCCCTTTTTGTTTTTTGTAAGGTTGCGATCATATCTAGCTCCATAGGAAGTAAAAGCTAGATTGTTATTGTATGTACGGACATTCTTCCTAAAATGTTCCGATTCTTCATCATTGTTTAAAAATAAAGATTTTAAAGCATGAGGCATTTGAGGAGCAACAATCGAAATTTATCCGGACGAGCAACAAAATGATGGAGGTTCAAGATAAAATCGTTTCCCATAACAATGTTCACAATTTGGAACAAAACGAAGCTGTTGAGGCTCAACAGGTAAATTTTGCAAGACTGCTAACTTCGAAGAAAAGGTACAATGATTTATTCCTTCAAACATATAAAAAAACATTATCACTTTGTAGAGTAGTCAAATCAGAAATAGTTTTAATATAGGTAAAAAAAGATATCTTCATTAATATGATCAACACCAAAATCAATAGATTGATAATGTATTTATTGATTACAGGGTTGATGAATGAGAAGTTGATTGCTGGAAGGCTCGATATTAACGAAAGAATCATTATGTTGATTAGTAATTGTTTGGCGAAGTGTAGGTAAAGCAGAACTTCTCTTTTTTGTAGCTCGAGTTTATCTACCTCGTCGTAACAACCCTTGTTTTTTATCATTTGCCATTTTAGCATATTTTTTACGCCTTCTAGCATTTCTATCCGTATTTGAATACATAAATGATGCAGATAAGATAAAATTTTTTGATGTATCGATTGATAACGTTTGTCAAAAAGATGAAAATATTTCTGATAATAATATTCGTGAAATATATACACATATATATGAAGTATAACTGAATATATATTATAAATAATATTAAAGGAGACATGTATAAAAAAGTAAACATTACATTTATGAATGTTGAGTATAATAAAAACTTATAACACAATAGATGCAGCACAACGCAGATTTAATAAAGAGTTTATAACGAAGTGCTAACATCTGCATATGTCAATAAATAAAGGAAAGCATCTAATAAGCACACAGTTGACAAATAAGGTAAACAATACATTTAACAAAAATCTAACAAACTATATGTTCAATAAACATGATTATCTAAGCATTTAACAAATTAGGAAAAAATTTGTAAGGTTTGCAAAATAATATTGGTCGAATCTAGTGCAAGATAAACAAAGGATTAAGAGATATACAAGAAAGTTAAAACATGACAATATAATGTAATTAAGTATAAAAATAAAGTAAAATTGGACATGTAAGTCATGAAATACAGAAATATAAATAAGAAATTAATTACGATATAAAGGAAAAGGAATACGTGATGAACAAGTATACCAGAATATTATACAATATATTTATGTAAGATAACTAAACATACCTTATTAGTGTAAGAATGAAGCAGGCAATAAGCAAAAAACCAAAAAAATGGAGTTTAAAATATAGTCAGAATGATAAGATCAGGAAAAAATATAATCTAATTGTAAATACGAAACGATATTTAAAAAAATAAAATCCAACTGGATTATTTGATCAATTGAAAAAGTAATAATTGAATGATGCTTAAATTTGATAGTTTTTGGTAAGGGTTTTTATATCAGTATTTATTGTCTATATTTATTCCTTCTATACTTCAGATTTTCAACATAGCATAGTGCTATAACAGAATATAATCACGGCAATCTAATATTTGTTATCTAACTGTATTTAGATGAAAATCACAGGTGGAATGGTATAAAAAGGAAATTAGATGATAGAAAATAAAATTGGCTAAAATGTGATAAGCAGAAGATAAAGATATGATTTCATAAAAATAATAAATATAAAAAAAATGGAAAAAAAGTAACCAACAAAAGAATAACTTACTAATATCAACAACCCCTTTTTTGTTTGCTGAAATAGGAAATGTAACCGTTAGCCTTTTTTCTGGAATAGGGAATCTGCTGTATTTAGGTTGAACAAAAAGAAAACTCAAAGGAGAAAGTAGTTCAGAGAAGTAAAGTTTGGAGGGAGAAATTGTTTGATTGGTTAAGTGAAATATGATTTTAGTGTTAAGTCAGAGAAGAAAAATTTTAATGTAAAAAGATAAAGGCGTTAATGGATTGTTTGTAGAAAAAAAATTGGATGTTACTTATTTCAATCACAAAGAAATGGCTATACGACGATTGATTGATAAACCGCTAAAAAAAACCAAGCAAGCAATGATACTAATTTCTGAATAACTGACGCAAAAATGGATTACTTGAAAAATACAACACTTGTCCAATAAAACTATTACTTGAAGAGTTGTGTTGCAATAAATGATGGGTAGTACGTGAAGATAATAAAGCAAAACACAAGCGCTTTTCGTAGAGATACGTAAAGAATAACTCATTTTTGTAAAGAAGAGGAAGACACATGAAGATTAGGTTTTGAAGAGTAGGTTGTGCTGCATTAAATCATGACTGCTACATTAAATAGTGTAAAGACAAGCAGATCTCCACAATAAAGATACATTAAAAATAGGTTCACGGTCTGCGCATTAAATAATGAAAAGGAAAAAGACTGAAACGAAAACAATTCCGTCAAGAAATTATTAATATTAAATTAAATTAATAAGTTAAACATGATTGACATATTGATAAATTTAAATATAAGTAACTGATTAGTAAATTTAAATAAAAGAAAATGCGATAATTAAATTAAGGTTAGAGTTACAGGAATAAGTTAATTTATTTCTTTTATCAACTACGATTTATGCAAAATTAACTAATAAACTAAAAAAGAATTAAGTGATTGATTATTTAAAGAAGAACATATTGTAAATACATTTGTTCTTAATTTATTGTTAAGATATACCCAAACCATTGTTAAAGAATCAATTTTAATATAATAAAGCATTTATGAATATAGTGAATATATTAAATAATTATTGAATGTCATTATTAGATTAAGTTTAGAACTTAAATAGAATGGGGTCTGACCATAGTCCGATGTTGTGCCATTTTAACACGGAGCAGGTTCCCGTCCATGGCTATTCCGGTTCCAGCGGATGTGGCTACGTCGTTCTGATTTCTTCCACACGGTGAAACTTAATTGGTATCAACCATTAGCATGTTATGGTATGTTACGGTTTTCCCTTAAGCTTCGTCGCCTTAAATCCTGCCTGAGAATGTGGAACAAGGAGAACTTTGGGGATGTCTTTCTTAATTTGAAATTGGCAGAGACTGCTGTGATGCAGTTAGAACAGGAGTTTGAAGAATCTGGGACACCCGATACTCTAATTAAGCTGAATAAATCCAAAGCTGAACTGTTGCTAAGGCTTCACGAACAAGAGGATTTTATGCTACAAAAGATGAGATTGAAATGGCTCAAGGAGGGCGATGCTAACATCGCTTACTTTCACGCTTCTCTGGTGGAGAAACGAACGAGATTGGGGATTCATAAAATTAGAGACGGTAACAGGCAATGGTTGACCGACCCGACCCATATTGAAATTGAAGCGGTTAGATTTTTTCAATCCCTCCTGTTACAGGAGGTAGTTGATGATGAGGAGGAGGCAACATCTAGGCTGTTAAGTTACATACCGTGGCTTGTTGAGGATGAAGACAATTTTATGTTGCTACAACCGGTTACAATGGAGGAGGTTCAGCAAGCAGTAAGGGGTTTATCGTCTACTAGTGCGCCCGGAGTTGATGGATATTGTGGAGTATTTTATCATAATTGTTGGGACATCATCTGCCATGATCTCTTTGATGCCTGTACTAAATTTATGTCAGGAGTTTCGATTCCCTGTGCAGTAAGTAGTACACTGATTACTCTTTTGCCGAAAACGCTACATGTCAATTCTTTCTCTGACTTTAGACCAATCAGTCTTTGTACCTTCTTGCACAAAATATTCACGAAGATAATCACAGAACAATTGAAACTTGTATTACCAAAGTTGATATCCCCTGAGCAATCGGCCTTTTTATCTGGGCGGGATATTGTGGACAACATACTGTTGGCTCAGGATTTGTGCCAATTTCTTAATTATAATGCTTGTGGTGGCAATATTATTCTCAAACTGGATATGATGAAAGCTTTTGACCGTGTTTCTTGGTCTTTCCTCTCCCGTATAATGGCGGCCTTTGGTTTCAATGGCAGGATTATCAAGCTGATTATTGGGACCCTTCAATCCAGCTGGTTTTCAATTTTGGTGAATGGCAGTCCGGTGGGTTTCTTTCAATCGTCCCGAGGCGTTAAATAAGGAGATCCATTGTGCCCTTACTTGTTTCTTTTAGTCTCAGAGGCTTTGACTCGCTCCATGCAATCCTTTGTGCTACAAGGCCGGATAAAGCCTTATGGTGTTCCTTCTAGCTCGGCCGCAACATCTCATCTAAGCTTTGCAAACGATTTAATTATCTTTATCCGGAGCGATAAATGCTCACTAACTCAACTAAATCTCTTGCTTGCAGACTATGAAACAGCTACGGGCCAAAAAGTCAACAAGCACAAAATTTGTTTTCTATTATCGATAGGTGTGACTCACAATCATAAACGAGATGTTCTGCAGCTCCTGCACATGGCCCATAGCTCTTTCCCATTGCAATATTTGGGTTGTCGGCTATTTCAAGGCAGAAAGACAAAGCGTATGTTCACTCACCTAGTCGAGGCAATTGAACACCGTGTTTGTAGCTGGAAGAATAAATGGTTATCCAATGCAGCTCGGATGATTTTGATTAAACATGTCTTATCTTCCATCCCACAACACGTTTTCACTGCAATTGAACCCCCCAAGTCCATCTTACACAAAATGGAGAAGGTCTTCCAACAGTTTTTATGGGGAAGCTATTTTGATGATTCCAAGCGCCATTGGCGTTCATGGGATCGCCTCTCTTTCCCGGTGGATGAGAATGGGTTGGGATTTCGGAAATTGGAGGATATTGTTGCTGCCTATTCGATTAAGTTGTGGTGGAAAGTCAAAAACCAAGTGGGTCTATGGGCTAAATTTGTTACCTCTCTATCACTAACTGCTCGACGTAGGACGCATTGGCGGCGAGTTGCTAAAGTTGATCGGATTGCACAGGAACATGAGTATATTTCTCTCCACACTGGTTTGGTCTCATTCTGGACAGATAACTGGTTAGGACTTGGCGCTTTTTCTCCACTGGATCAAGTTCAGCACCTTCCTCTCCCTCACCTCACTGTCCGGGATTTCTTTTCCCAGCGCGAGTAGTTGTTGAGCTGTATAGTACCTCTCTTGCAACCTGTCCACTCAGCATTTATAAATTCACATTTGCAACAGTTTTCTCATGGTCCAGATCGATGACTTTGGAAGCCGACGGTTACTGGCACATTCAGCCTATCCTCAGCATATGAATTGGTACGCTCTCGTAACCCTATTAGTGTATCTCTTCGATAAGCCTGGAATAAGTTTATGCCAAAGCGGATATCAATCTTTATGTGGCGTCTCTATAACTCCATTCTACCTTTTCCGGAAACATTAAACAGGCTAGGTTTCGTTCTCAATCCATCGAAATGTAACTTTTGTTCCTTGGCAGCCGACAATGTGCAACATACATTTTATGACTGTCCCCAGGTTAGACTAATTTGGAGCCATTTTTCAGCTTTGTTACATATTCACTTATCTTTCCCACCTGACCTTTGGTTATTTCTCCGGGCGTGGTCCATTCTTGGACGGGGGGCCACTGCTCGGAAAGTGATCACTTCGGTCATACCTTACTTCATCCTCTGGGAAATCTGGAAAATGCGCAACCTGTTTGTGTATGAGAATAAATCCACTACGGCCTCTTCTTTGTTTCTTTCGATTAAACAACATGTTTCCTCTATAGTGAGAGTTCATAATTTATTTCCAAAGACTCGACAGGAAATGGTTGATCTATCAAGATCCTTTCACTGCAACTTTCAATTGCCTCACAAACCGGTGATTGTGACATTGTGTTGGAGACCCCCGGATGATTGTGACTTTGTTCTTAACACAGACGGCTCCTCGCTCGGATGCCCCAGACCTTCAGGTTTGGGATTTGTGGTACTCAATGCCACTGGTGCTTTCTTGTTTGCTGAGTGTCGATATTATGACTTGAATGTTAGCTTTGCCATGGAAATAGCAACCATAGTATGTGGCCTTCAGTATTGTATTGCCAGTGGTTTCTAGAAAATACAGGTTCAAACAGACAATCTGAATTGTGCAACTATTGAATAAAAATTCAGACTCTTGGCCATGGAGATATGAAACAGAACTTGCAGAAATTCATCGTTTACTTTCTGTCTCGACGTCATCCATTATTCATGTTTATCGGGAGGTTAATAGCTTTGCAGATTATTTAGCAAAGATAGCATCAGGTGGTACTTCCACACAATTCGCGACGGCCACAACTTTACCTATTCCACTACGGAAAATCTTGCACATGGAACAACTCTTTGTCCCATACATTCGGTATAAACCATGAGCCTCACCTCTTATCTCTACATGGTTTTTGTATTGCACTTTACATACTTTTGTAAGCCATCTTATTAATAAAATCCCCCCTATTATAAAAAAAAAAAAAGATAAGGAATGAATTCGGGAATATTTGAGTTAAGTTAGAGCAGTTTTGGAATAATTTTAGGCTAAAGGCCTAGAACACGGAACATAAAAGGATCTATGTTCCATATTATGACCCAAAATAAAAGGACTCATCTTGGAGTTCCCCTTCAAAAACCCGAGTACAACTCTCCCAATGACCCCTCCAATCGATGTCTAACTCAATCAAAGGGTTCCCGTAAAGCCAAGCCATTCAACAGTTAAAAAAACCTTTCATACTTTAAAAGTTAAAAGTGCAGAAAACAATGGAAAATATTTTTTCAATCATTTTACTAAAATTTTTGGCAGCATAATGACTATATTTTGACCTACCCATAATTTTGAAAAACCTACATATCATAATTTAAAAAATTTATAATATTTTATATGTTAGAATCCAACTGTGATTAAATCGCAGACATAGGGGGAAACAAAGTTTTTTATAAATAATAAAAAATTGTACTTGATTTGTTTTTCCTATTGAAATCCTTTGAAAGTTGTTCGATATGTCAACCATGAGCTGTTCAATTATTAGGCCTCTAATGGTATCTATAGAGCAACTTCTCAATATCTTTGAGAGGAAGACTACAAGAGTGCTAGCTCCTTTATCTTTTCTTTCTATTGACAGAAAAATCATTTGGGTGTTTTTGTAATTTTATTAAAATTAAATTCCTTAATTATAATTAAAGTCATACTCTAATAACTTAATTTTAATAAAATCAAATATCTTATATTTGATCCCTAAAGTTTCTAAAACTTTTTGATTAAGTCCAACTTAATTAAATTGATTTTTCTTTCACAAGTTGCTCTTTAATTTATGACCCACTAGGTTCCTAATATATTAGCAATGATTATAAATTATAATTCTAAATCATAATTAGAATTAGATAAATTAAAACTCCTTTTAATTTATCTATAGTTCTCCAATTAAATAATTTATAATCATTGGTTAAGATTGAAGTCTAGCAACAAGTTATCACCATCCAAAAATCAGGAATGTCAAAGTGGTTTGACTTAACCTATCCATGCATGGTTATGATATATAATTTAATCCTCTCTTCATCCAATATTCCAATTAGATAGAGTATGAATATAGTGTCTACTCTTTTAGTGCAATCATGTTCATTCTTGTTGATTAATAATTGATTTATAATTGAAATTTAAAAATGCCTTTTCAAATGTCAATTCACTCTGGCCAGAGAGTTCCATAAATCACTACTAATCAAGAACAACAGAACATTCTATTTAATTACTTTAGAGTGACGAATCCTTTGTTGACTTTCTCAACTATCTCCATATGGTTCATACTGCATCCAATTACTATCGGCTAAATTATCCTAGGACGGTTTATAAGTAGCATTAAAACATAGGATATTCCACACAAGATACCTGGGTAATCTCAAGTCTAAGGATCAATTATACAACCATCATTATGAGAAAATCCATAGACACATAAGTAATATTCCTTTAGGTTTCCATACTTTAATTTATGAGATTAATTACTTCATAAGAAAGAAACATAATGTGTGCTAGTTTTAATGTTTCAACAATATCCCATCTTGATGAAATTACAACTAGGAACATTTAGGAATAATACGTAAATGTAAATTGAATCTCATAATTATGATCTCATCATAATTTCAATTACACATTAATCATTCCAAGGATTTTATCTTTATTATTAAAACATTAAATATAATTAATACATAAAGATAAAGAATGCCTTTATTAACAATATTGTCACTAAAATACAATCGAATAGAATGGTTGTGGGGCATAAACCAACATTATATTCGTCTTAACTTCTAAAATGGGACCTGAGGATTACATCAATAGCAATCACAAACATATAATTCTTAACATTTTAAAAACATTATTGGGGATTGAAGCCCTAGTAGTTCATTAAGTAAAAGACATTTACAATCCCACAAACATTTACATGATCACACTTTTGAACCACTTCAAAAATAATTTAAAACATATCACATTCATAGCAAAAAATAACTTAAGCACAGCAACAACTGACAATATAACTAATAATATAACTGCTCCTGTGGCAAAGTCCCAATTACTACAACACCTGTACACATACCTGGAGTGGTTTGTTTTAAAAAATAAAAATAAGGGTGAGTGAAACGAGCTCAATGAGTGTAATCAGTTTACTAAAAAATTGAACTTTTCATAACAATGTATCTATAATATACCCATACAATCATAAAGCTCATAGTAAAGCATTTTCCATAACAATTTATTCATTCATCCTCAAATATGGTAATAATATAACATTTCGTAAAACACATTTCGTAAAACACAAATTTTTTTTTTCTGAAATACTATTCCAAAATGATTTTCGACATTAAACTCATAATACATAAGTTTCCATTTTTCCTTTTTCCTTAAAAAATAAACAATGGTGGCAATAAATTTTCTGAAAACTTTTATACTGAAAATAAGCCAACCACTAGAATTGATACTATATTGTACCTTTCAGATCTTTTTTAACGTAAATAATGGCAGTGCTACTATTTTCATGACTTTCTTTACTCAGCATAGCCCACCATTAGTTTCTTTACTATACGGTACACTAGGCATAAAGTCATGGAGCTGGTTCTACATCACTTACCCACAACTAGTTAACCACTATTTGTAGAGCTGGTTCTACATTGCTTACCCATAACTAGATAAACGTTATAAACTGGTAGTTACGGAGTTAGTTTTGCATTGCTTATTCATAACAAGTTAACCACTATTTACGGAGCTGGTTTTACATTGCTTACCCATAATAAGTTAACAGCTATAAATATACCTGTATAATAACATGTATAAAGCTTAGCGGTGTACCATAGGCAAAAGCAACTCTTACATTTATGACTCATCTTATTTTCTAAATCAAGTATAGGAAGATTCATAATTGAATTATTTCAATGTAACTCCCAATCATATGAAAGTAAACTTTCAAATTAAAACTTATTTATTACCAAAGCATACAATTATGCTAGTAATATTCACTTGTAAAATATCATTTGCAATAAACTCAGCATAAATATTCATTTCATGAATAAATGAAAATCATTTGCATAAACTCAATTTAAAATACACTCATAAATTGATAGTCTCCACAAATAGAAACCATTGGCATAAAATCATTTTAAAGAACACTCACATGTCATCAATTCTTTTGTAAAGAAGTTATTCATATAAAAAATTAAAATACATCACATGTCATCATTTTTTATAAATAGTTTATTCATATAAAACAATTAAAATACACTCATCGTTTTGCAAACTTATCACTAAGCACACTCACATGTTCAATGCCTCTCCTTTACCTACATAGAGCTCATTTTGCTTAGGCATTTATTTCCAAATTTGGAAATAAGACATCAAAACTATAGTTCGGTTTAACCAAAATCGAGATTAGTATTTAATCACATCACACGTACGCTAATCATATTTCTGCTTACTTTCGTAAACTAACCTATTAGTCTTCATTTCCAAATATAACTTTAGAAGTCACTTAAACATCATATTTTACCCATTCTAACTTACTAATTTCTTTAAAACACATTCTTACCTAATTTAGTTCACCATATCACAATCATGCATAATGAGTCTCGTTTATGATCCATGTATAGAATCCATATCTCCATTTGTTCCTTAATTTTCACATATCAAACATTCAAATTAGGCTTTTGAAGTCATGCCATTTCATCAGAAATCAGAAATCATGCCATTTCAACTTCTAAATCATGAAACATATACCAAATATCACAAGTTTCTTCAACATAGGGACAGTATTAGGTCACTATAATCAATCTCAATTTTCAATATCATTTAGCTAGAATTAGGTTTAGGTCTCTCTACATTTTTCTATCACTGTCCAGAATTCTCTCTTATTTTCTTTTAGTTTTTGGGCTCTTTAAGGCTACTCTCACAACACTCACCAAATGAAGCAAAATGTCTTAAGCTTTTCTTTTTATACTCATTTAATGGATTACACATGTCACCTTCCTATTTGTCATCACTAATGACTCATCACACACGTCATTTTCTGATTGGTCATCTCTAATGACTCATCAGTCCACTAATATCATGTAAAAGGACCAAATTGCCCTTAATGATTACAAAATACCAAATTTCCTTTTAATTCATTTAATTCACCAACTAACTGAATTAATTCTCAAAATTATTCCACAACCATCTTATCATCAAATTGACCATGAAATAATTTAATTAGGGTCAATTTGTTGATTAGATGCTTTTAAAAATTTCGAATGAGTTTAAAATCATCAATACCTATTATTTTCCAAAAGAGGTCATTTTAGTCCAATAATTTTGGATTACCCAAATTCTATTCAAATAACCTTTGTTTTGACCTATTTTAGTTCTTATGGACTCTAATCCTAATTCTAGAGTTTTTCATCATATTTTGAAATTATTCAGTAACTTTTTGATTGTGTTGAAGAGTTTTCAGATTGAATATGGAAATCACCAAAATCATCCAGGTTTCATTCAAAAGTGTCACCTAAATCTCCAAAGTACATTTTGGGGCTTTTAAAACTCGTTTGGACTCATTTCGTAGGTTTCTGGAGTTTTTGAAAATTTTCTGACAAATTTTCGGTCGAGTCCAGAACCATCTCTTATCTATCCGTGATCTCCGTTATAACCTTAATAATACATTTAAATGCTTAAATTACTCTAGTACACCATAAATAGAGATTACTCTATAAATACATATACAACACATTAGGCAGTACAATTATCGAACTATGATATTACACAAACACAAACTTATGTTCTTAAAATAAATCCTCAAATGCACAATTTGTCAATTCATTAAGCTAATGTAGGTTAAAAATGAGTCTATATTTTGGACTCATATTGACATTCATTTGCTACAAAAATTCTAATATTTACCTAGGTAGAGTTGTTCAGCAATATGACATAAGATAGAGAGAAATGTGAGACCTAACGTGTATTCAATAGGAGTCGAACTAGAATGTTTTTACATAAGAAAGGAGTACACTTAGAGAAAAGAAGGAGATTCCATTAAGATTCAATCAATAAAATCAAGATTTTAAGAATCCAGGTGATTGAAAATTTTCTATCTTTTTTCTTTCTTAATTATTGAGGAATTTCTTTACTTTAGTATGAACTAAATTAGGATAGATGATAAGTGTAAATAGTTTGATAGGTGTTTAGCCATTAATTCAATCATTTAGTATATGTTTAGGTTAGAATTGTGTTAGTTTGTGATTTATTTGTGTTTTAAGTGTTTTAAGGGCTAGTACAAGTCTTTGAGCTTAAATATTATGTTTGAGGTACCTTGATGTGTTTGCCAGTGTTTAAAGATCAACATCAAAGAATGGAGGACTTTTGGAGACATTCAGGCTAAAACAACAACCCACGATTGTGGCATCATGGCATGTTAGGCCATCATCGTGACAGATGTTAAGTTAAGAAGACTTCACTTCTTCTACTTCTATTAATTTTGACGAAAATCAAATAATAATAATCATAGAAGTGTGTGAATTGTTTTGAAGAGTTTATTAAGTGCGCAGAAAATTGTAAATGACGCAAATAGTCAACTTAAGACAATACATAGTCAACGCAAGATGGTCAAACTCCAGACGGTCAACACAAGATGATACAAGGTCAACACAAGACGATACAAGGTCAACACAAGATAATATAAGGTCAACTCAAGATGATACTTAAGTAAAAGCTAAATACGACAAAGCGTCTTAGATAGACCAGACGAAAGCGCAACACCAAACGAAGTGCAACACCACATAAAGAGTGACACTAGACGAAGTGCAACACCAGACGAAGCACAATACCAGACGATGCAAATGAAAAATATTCTAGAACGTCAATAAGTTAGTTAGTTGGAGTTAGTTACAAGACTCAACTAATAACGGTTTTTAGAAGATTCAAGAAGCAGATTTCTCAAGAAGACAGTTGAAGATTTAGGCTATAAATACTAGTTATAGTTGGAAACTAAAAACATATAAAATACAAGAGAGAAAATATGATTGTATAAAACTTACTTAGAGAAACTTTGTACTCAAGTGTGAAAGAATGAGAGCAAATATATTTGTAACGTGAAGCTCAAACAATATCTTTCCAAACGAAAGAAAGGCTAGAGTCTGGAGAGGCTAAGAAAACAAATAAAAAATACTTTGTGAGAGAGGTCTGAAGAGGCTCTACAAGTGTAGAAAGAATACTTGTGATGTTGAAGAGTATAGTGAAATCTCAGACAAACTCTGAGGACTTGACGTAGCCTAAGGTTAAGGGTGAACCAGTATAAATTGTGACGTCTTATTCTCTAACCTTTATCTCTTTAATTTTCTTGTTGTTAGAAGACTAGATAATAATTTTTGTGAATGCATTATTCATCAAATTAACTGAATTGTTGTGTAATCATCTGAGATTTTGTAAAGAAATTCAAGAAGTTTCTAAAGATTAATATCGTAAAAGATTTAACACAATTCAAGCCCCCTTCTTGTGTATTCTACATATTATACGTGATTTCTGTATTAACAAGTGATTTACTTCAGGGAAAGGTTTCCAAGAAACACTATTACAATGTGAGGACAAAGATCCATGGCTGAATCACATGTTTTTATAGCAGAAGGTGCCTCGGTCACAAGACCCCCTACATTCAATGGTGAAGATTATCATTATTAGAAGGACAGGATACGACTCTTTATAGAATCCACATATATTGATCTTTGGGATATCATTGAAAATGGTCCATATACACCAACATATGACGAAGGCCATAGCATCTCTCATGACAAATGATCAGCTGATCAGAAAGCTTGCTTTCAGTTAAACTCAAAAGTCAAGTTCTTTTAGTTGTGCTCTAAGAAGAAGTGACTATGATAAGGTTCATTGATGTGAATTTGCAAAGGAAATGTGGGAAACATTAACCATTGCACATGAAGGCACAAATCAGGTGAAAGAGTCCAAGATTAGTATTCTTGTTCATCAGTAAGAGTTGTTCAAGATTAAAGATGATGAGACTATTGATCAGATGTTTGGATGATTCCAAACAATTGTTAATGGACTTAAAGCTCTGGGGAGAATCTACGATAGTCAAGATCATGTCAGAAAGATTCTCAAAAGTCTTCCAAAAAGATGGAGACCCAAAGTAACGACAATACAAGAAGCTAAGGATTTAAGTAAGCTGAAGCTAGATGAATTGCTTGGTTCACTGAAAATTCATGAATTAGAGCTTGATGCAGAAGATAAACCTAGAAGAGATAAATCCATTGCATTTAAAGGCTGGTTAGAAGAATCAGAAGATACAAAAAATAGAAGCAAATCTTCAAAAGCATTAAAGATTGAAGAAATCAAGAATGATGATGCTAGTGAATCTGATCAAGATTCAAGTGAAGATGATGATGAACTATCCTTCATTTCAAGAAAGATTGGGAGGATGTGGAAAAGGAAATCAAAGGGAAATAAAGACTTCTTTTTAAAAAAATAATAGCAAAGACAATTCAAAGAATGAAAAAGTTCAACGTCTGCTATGTGTGCAATAAACCAGGACATTACAAGTCTGAATACCCATTGCTTAAAAGAAAACAGAAGAAAAGTAAAAAAAAACAAAAACAACATGGGAAGATCTGGATTCGTCTAAATTTGAATTCGACTCAGAAACATCAGAGAAAGCAAATATAGCTGAAAGGGAATGCAATGATGAGGTAATTTCTAACTTTGATGATCTTCAAGATGCTTATTTAGAATTTTTAGAAGATTCACATTGCTGAAAATTTGAAGAACACAGAACTTTTAGAAAAAAAAACGTTTGCCTTAAGAAACAAGTAGACGATATGAAAAAGAAAGTAATTGTGGATAGATTTGAGGAAATTAATTAACTAAAACAAAGGATTAATATCCTCTCAGTAGATTTATCAACATTTACAGAAAGTACAAAAAAATGAATGATATGATTGGAGGATATAGACATCCAAATGATAAGAGTGGTTTAGGTTTTAAGAATACTATTCATAATAGTAATATTCTTCATAATAAGAGTTTTGTTCCTAATAGAAAGAAAAAGAAACATTATTCTTATTATTTGATGAAAAACTATAAGGCTAACCCTAAAGGATCTAAGAAAATATAGGTACCTAAGAAGGATATAATATATGCTACAGATCTCCTTTCTTGGAAAAAGCAACCTGCACAAATGGTACTTGGATAGTGGTTGCTTGTGACATATGACAGGAAGAAGGTCTATGTTCCTAGACCTCCAACATAAGCAAGGAGGGTCAGTAACTTTTGGAGATAACCAGTACGGCAAAATAGTTGGAATCGGCAAAATTGATAAAGATTCTTTTTTGTCTATGGAGATATACTATCACTTACATGGTCATGTGGCTGATTGTGCATAATCTAGAAACCCTAGTATCGTAATATAAAAGGCAGTTATGATAAGGAGAAGAGGGAGAAGCTGCTAGATTCAAAAACTATAGCCAAAGTTAGAGTATAAGAAACGATTCTAAACCTAGGAAAAAGATACTTCAAGATATCTGACAGAGAACAACCTTTCATCAAGGATTTAAAGGGATTTCATTAGAAAAGGAGGATAAACATCTATATGGATTCTTTTCCTTCTGATTATGCTTTTTAACTTTTAATGTTTGTTTTGTTTTTTATGTTTAGGAATTAAGTTTATTTAGTGTGTATATTTGAAGAACCCTAACTTAGATTTGATTCTTTATTTAATAAAATTTAATTGATTGATTTATTGACATTCAATTATGTGTTTAAATTCTTGAATTAATATATGTGGTATATTAGTTTAATGTTTCACTTCATATAATTAATATTTAGAAATCATCTGTATAAATAGATTTACCATAATTGGAAAGAGTTGTATGCAAACGTAGAGATAGGTTGACATAAATCCTTTGGATTAGGTGATATGTGTAGTTTATATTATGTTTTCATAAGTGTTTACTGTGTTTATAGGAGTTTATTAGATTATTGCATATATAGGCTTATAATTATGTTAATGTGATTGTTTGTTTATGTTTTAAGTGTTATATGATTTAGAGCATGATTTTGGATCTTAATCTTGTGTTTTTTGAGGTCTTTGATATGTTTGTTAGTGATGGAAACTAGATAAGTGAAGAATGAAGAAAGTTGGAATGTGCATAGGTTATATGGTAGGGTCATGCAATGTCGTGATCGCAATAAAAGGTAAGTCTCTATAGTCACGATCGTGCATGCAATGTCATGATTATGACAGAAAGTTTTTTCCAGTGTCAATGTCATGATTGTGACAAACACTTACCATACACAAGATTTTTCATATGTTTTGAAGTTGGGGGAATTTTTGGAAGCAAATGATGTAGGTAAACCCTATAATTAACCCTAAGACAATACAATTTCTTTGTTGTGTTAATGGCACTTATTTATACTTTGGAAATAAATTAAGAGAGTGAGTCAGAAGTTATATGCTTAATTTGCATACCAAGAGTTGATGAATCAATACGTCACAAGATTAACAAATTGATTATCATACGAAGAGATATATTGTGTAAGAACTCAATTATTCAATAGATGACTTTAGCACTAGTTAAAAATGTTACAAAGTTTATATGAATTTAGAGGCTGCAAAATCTAGGATTTCGCAATCAATTAGGGTTAAATGGTTAGGTCTTAAGAGAGAGTGATCAACCTCTTATAAATTCTAGGATCAACAATTAATTGAATCAATAGTGGTCAAAGGAACAAAATAACAAAAGAATAGATCCTAAGCTTCATCCTTGATTATCCTTACATAATTATGGTAGCTCAATTATTAGTCAGTTATTTGCTGATTTTATTTGATAACTTTAATTTATGTTATTTACTTTCATTCAAATCATATTTCAATACCTTAGACAAAGTTAGGTTCACTTAGTTTTAACTATTTCCTTAATAGATCAACACCTTTGATACTACAAGTTTACAATCTATATACTGCTGATAGCGTATGCAATAAAGCAAAAGAATAAATGGATGCCAACATTGAAGTTTTATTCTAAGGTGAAGGAGTTCTAATCTGTACAAAAGTTAAGTCAGAGAGCAACTTAGCTTGAGGAATCTCATTTAGCCACTCTCTTGCTTCTAGAATTTTAAAGAACAACTTTAAGTGACATTGCCAAACAAGTAGGTGAATCACACATGCTATATCGTAAAGCAAATCTAGTTGACTATACTAATTAACTCTGCTACTCAGTTTCAAAATCATTATGCTTAGTTTTAGTGGATCTATATTGCACATAATAGTATCTCTAAATTGGTAAACAAGGCAACAAGAGTTCACAACACTATTTAACTCCATTATTGACTTTAGGAAATGTATAATATCAATACGCTTGGTTTTAACAAATTCATGCACTAATACCAGCTTAGGAGGAATAATTTCAGCATGTGGAATGTGTCTCAATTGTCGATAATTCCTAAAAGGTTAAATGATTGTGTGGAAAAAATTGTTTATATTAAATGAGACAAGTTTATAAACTTTTAGGGTCATTTAGAGGGGTTTTCACAAGAGATTTTCCTAGTGGAATAAGAATAATGCAACCATAAAGTTCTTATCCCAAAAACCTATCAATTAAATTTATCATGTTCTACCCTAAGAGACTCTTCATTCTAAACCTAACCTAATGTACTTAGAGTTGTCTTGTAGATAAGATGTAGCATCCCATTCCCGCAAGACCTAGACCCGATACCGTGGTGATATCCGAGTCCGTGCCTCACGAGGGTGGTATGCTAGAGCAGTCAAATTCGTTCAGAAATTCAATAAAATAATTTTTCTTTTTGGAACCAATCGAATGTGCGGAAATCAATAAACAATTTGAGCCCATTTTGATACGAAATCATTTTCGATCATAAAGAAACTCCAGTCATAAATCAATTCATACACACCTTATCCATAGCCAAACTGGGCCCAATACAATATCAGTACTAATTTGCGAAAATACAAATTTACTCATAATTCAAAATAACATTAATGCAGATGTGAAACTGATCCCGACATCATACTCTGACTTCTTTGCAGTGATCATACTCCCGTTTGTCAAACGGAGTACTCGCCAATTCCTGAAAAATAATTGCAATGTTGGGTGAGTTTACTAATTCAATGAGAAACCATCATCGATGGTTCACTCAATTCATGCATATACAATCAATTTATTACATATCACAAACGCTGTCAATTTACACTTATGAGGCGTTTTGCCTATCACACAGTTCACATTCAATCATATCTTGTATGCAATGAACATGTGAAACTTTCCATTTTATTACGTTGTTGTGACCGAGCGCCTATCAGTGATCAGTGATCAGTAATCAGACGCGTCTAGGGAGTAGGAGAGCCCTCAGGGTATGCACTAACTCCCCTCGAGCTCAAG
>JANZLD010000009.1:19371048-19386507 GCA_026413575.1 Erythroxylum carthagenense | reverse complement strand
GGTGGGTCAGCTGGGATCTTCTTTTGGGATGACCTAGTTAGGATGTATTTAGTTTCTTTTGAGCAGTGTTTAGACAGGGTTTTTGGATAAATTGTATAAGTTTGGATTTGAGTAATGAAATGAAAGTGAAATTTGGTTTCAATTTTTAGTAATATTTATATTGATGCCATGTGGATGGTAGTTGGTTGCTCGGTAGTGCACCTTTATCGCGGGTTACATATCAGAGCGACCTGCGGGTATCCCGATGTGTACCCTACGGTAAGGGGGCGCTACACTTACTGGGTAGAGGAACCACCCAAAATTTTCTTAGTCAAATATTGCAGGTAACCAAATGCAAAATCAAGGCCCCCCCTGGATTTTAACAAGAGAAGTCCAATGCCAATGACTCCAAGTTAGACAAGATTATAGACAAGATCATGAGCATGGACGAGGCACAGAAGAGGCTTGAAGGTAAATTCAAGAAAGTAGTTAAAAATCATGCCTCTTCCATTCATAATCTGGAGGTTCAATTGAGCCAAGTGGCCAATGCATTATCTACAAGAAGTCCAAGGAGTCTTCCGAGAAATATTGAAGCAAACCTAAGGGAGCAACTTAAGGCAATCACACTCATAAGTAGGAAAGTGGAGAAATAATCTAAAACCCACCTAGAAGAAGACTATGAAAAGAAGAAGACTATAGACATGAGTGAGTACCCTCCTTACGTTGCCCCTCTGTCATATCCACCTAAGATTTCATTCCCCTAACGATTAATAAAGAAAAATTGGATGAACATTTTACAAAGTTCACGGAGAAGTTGAAAACTTTGCAAATTAATTTATCTTTTATGGAGGCATTCAGACATATTCCTAAGTACCCCAAATTCCTAAAGGACATATTAAAAAATATGTGCTTGGGAAGGGAATCAAATCGTAGCAATAACCAAAAGTTGTAGCTCTATTATCACCAGTCATATGCCTTATAAACTGAAGGATCTTGGAAGCTTTATAATTCCTTATATGGTTGATGAATTAAAATTTTTAAAGTGTTTATGCAACTTAGGCACTAGTATAAATCTTATGCCTTTGTCGACCTTTATGAAATTGGGGCTCGACAATGTGAAGCCAACTTCGATGCTTATTTAGTTGGCGGTTTGATCATAAAGAAACTGTTATGCATCATGGAGGATGTTATCATAAAGGTGGACAAGTTTATTAGTGGATTTTGCCATAATAGATTTCGAAGAGGATAAGAACTATCTACTAATTTTTGGATGACCCTTCATGAACACTGGAAAAGAACTGACCTGTTTATGAAGGTAAGTTGATTTTTTGGATTAGGAATGAACATGTGGAGTTTAGTATGAACAAAGGCTTGAAACATATGAAAGTATCTCTTGCATGAAAATAAACATAATGGTTGAGTATATCAAAGTGCAAAAGAAGGGTTTCTTTGAAGAGATAAGTTATGACGAACAAATGACAAAGGATATAGAGTTTAAGGAATTTATAAAAGTCCTTGTTCAAGAAGCTGAAACATAAGAGTTTCCTAAAACACAAACTGTTTGATTCCATCAAAGATTCAGGGGATTTCATCATTCTTGATTATGTTGACAGTTTGTTATCGAAAAGGGCATTATTAAAATTACTTGAATTTTCTAATTTGATTGATCGTGCCCTTTTTAGTATCTCATAACATGTGGCTTATTTACAAGCTACTAAACAGATATTGCCCAAAATGGGTGAAAGCAGGCACTCATAATTAACCCTGGATGAGTTTTGAAGGATGTGAGGTCAAGCTAATGACCATAACTTAGCATATTTGATAATTACATAGCAAAAACATTTGATAGTTAGGTTTGTTTTCAATTATAGAATTAAGTTTTTAATTACAGTGATTTGTAATGGTTTGGATTGCTAATTTTTGTTATTCTTTTTGAAGCGATTATAAGTTAAGGAAGCAAGCTCAGGGGTCAAGCTAATAAATAGAAAATGAAGAAGAGGTAGGTTGGGAGAAAGTCCTCAATTTGGTTTTCGACAATAACGAACTTTTGAAGTAGATGGTGCAAGAACAGTGATGATAGCGATGTGACATCAAGAAGATTTGTAAATGCTTTACTGCTTAAGGTGTTCAAATTCTTTCTCTAACACCGTCACCAACTTGATCACCTTAACAAGATTCGTTCTTGTACCTTTTCTTTATATTATATGTTGTTATTTTTATATATGTGATGTTTGTTCTCTCATATTGAGGACAAATTGTTGTCCAAGAACAGGGGGTTTACATTGATATTGCCATCATGAGTGTGAATTTTGCATACAATACTATTATTTTCTTGATTAGGTTGGCATGGTGTGAGCATATGTGTTAATTGTGTAAATGTTTTAAAGGCAATAACTTAATAGAAGTAGTTTTGCTTTGAACATGGTCATTGAATTTATAATTATACGTCAATTCAATTATTTAACATCATTACTAACCTTTCATGAGGAGTATTGACTAAAAAGAAATGAGGTAGCCTATATGGAAAAAAATGTGTGTTAAATAAATAACTATTCCATTGGCCTTTTTAAACAAATATTGAGTTATAAATAGAGTCGGTAGCTAGTTGAGAATGTGATATAGCTGAGTAATTGGGAGCATTCACACAAAAAATGTTTGTCTTCGAGTTAAAAGGATATAATGACTTTTTAACCAAGTTAATTAATAAAACGTGGCCTAGTTAAGTAACTAAGGAACATTTATGACCAAGAGTTTGCCTTCACGTTAAAAAACTAGGTTAACATTAAAGACAATTAAAAGATGGTGCTTTGATAAATAAATCCTACTAATCTTTAAAAATAGAAAAAATTTTCATGAAAGAATACTTGGTGATAGTTACAATTTTGGTTGATTACTAATTATCAATGTATGTGTACAAGTATTATAGGTGAATGAATATGATGTTAATGTTCTTATTAGTATTTATATTCAATCCAAAATGCTTATCCATGAAATGCATAGGTTAATATGCTAGCACAACTTGAATGATTGGTGTTTGCGGTTAAATTGATTTCATGAAGTTAAATGCCATTGTCTTATTAGTGCATGTTGAATGAATGTATGTACGTATGTTTAGTTTGTTTAAGTTTTTGTTTTATTTTTGCTTGAGGATAAGAAAAGGTTTAAATGTGGGGATGTTGATAGGTGTAGTTTATATTATGTTTTCATAAGTGTTTTAGTGTGTTTATAGGAGTTTATTAGATGATTATTGCATGTATAGGCTTATAATTATTTTAATGTGATTGTTTGTTTATGCTTTAAGTGTTATGTGGCTTAGAGCACGATTTTGGATCTTAATCCTACGTTTCTTGAGATGTTTGATGTGTTTATTAGTGATGGACACCAGATAAGTGAAGAATGAAGAAAGCTGGAACATGCACAGGTTTATGGCAAGGTTACAATCATGCATTATGACAAAAGGTAATTCTTCACAGTCATGATTGAAGGTTTTTCTCCATTGTCATATTTAATGATTGTGACAAACACTTGGCAAATGTAGGATTTTTCATTTGCTTTGAAATTGGGGGTGTTTTTAGAACCAATTGATGTGGGTAAACCTTAAATTAACGCTAAGACCCTAGGCTACTATAGAACATAAAACACTCTAATAAAGGCAACCACCATCTTATTAAATTGGATCAAACAAGGAGAATCAGGATTTCCAGATTTAGTTCTAAATCAAGTTTTTTTCTTTCCTTTTTTTAATTTCATTAAACTTGATGTGTAAACTGGATTTGAAGATGTTATTTACGTTTATGATGTTTTCTAGATTAGCATTTGTTCTTAAGTTGTTTTGTGACTTTGATATTATGGATTCAATATAATTTTGGTGTTGTGCATGTTTATACTTTAGTAATAGATCGAGAGATTGAGTCAAAAGTTATGAGATTAATTTGCGCAATGAGAGTTGATGAATTAATACGAGACACAATTAACAATTTGATAATCATATGAAGAGAGATCTTGTGTAAGAACTTAATTATTCAATAGCTCACTTCATAACTAGTTGAAAATGTTAGGAAGTTTTTTGTGAATCCAGAGGTTGCAAAATCTAGAATTTTTTAATCAATTAGGGTTAAGTGATTAGATCTTAAGAGAGAGTAATCAAACCCTTAAAAATTCTAGGATTAACACCTAATTGAATCAATAGTGGTTAATGGAACAAAATAACAGAAGAATAAATCCTAAGCTTCATCCTTGATTATCCTTACATAATTGTGGTAGCTCAATTGTTAGTTGCTTGATTTTATTTGATTACTTTTATTTATATTATTTACTTATATTGAAATCATATTTCAATACATTAGGCAAAGTTAGGTTCACTTAGTTTTAACTTTTTCCTTATGGGATCAATATCTTTGATACTACAAGTTTACTATCTATATACCAATAAATATTGATGGTTTTATTATAGGTAAAACTTGCTCAACATTAGGGTCAAACCTAATAAAGAAATTCATGAATTGATTTAATACAATATTATGGTTTTTATCTAAAAAGAGATTTTAGTTAACCTATCAAGGATTAGTTATTAATAATCTTAGGAAAGATATTAAAATAAGATAGGAATTTCTATGGTCCAATGATCGATAATTGAATTGCATAAGAAAGGGCTAATACTTAAGATTTCTTAGGGGGATTCATTACCTAGGTACTAGTTATTTGATATTGGATTAGTCTTTGTGTTATATTAGTCTTGATTTATTATTGTGTTGAGTTTTAGTTTAGTTTAGTGTAAGTTAAATCATCATCTTATTTAATGGTTAGATAATAGAAAATAGGCCATTACTAGTATTTGTAATCCTTGTGGGATCAACCCATACTTGCTAATGTTATAACTACACCACGAACTTACAGTTTAAAACATAAAAACACAACAATTAGTTACCTAAATAGTGTTTGAAAGATCAAAAGGCTTTTCTATTAAAACTAAAAGCTTTAATACCTTTTGATGAATAAAAAGTCTCAAGCAGTGAAGTGATATAAAATGTTCATGATGAGCCTTTTCGAACACTAAAGTGACTAAATGAGATAACAATTAACATTATAAACTAAATAATGATGCTGATGTTCCTTATTCTTCTTTTGTTCTTGATTTGGTCCTCATTTTGTAAGTTATAAACTTCATCTCTTCTTTTATCAACTTCGTGAACTATTTTCTTAAGTTTGTGATTACATCTTGTTCTCTTATTCCTTCTCATCAAAATAATAACCGATTATTAGTAGTTAAATTTTGTTATCATCAAAACATTGATTGGAACCTCCCTTGATTCAATAGTCTATAAGTAATGAAATTTTAATATTACTACTCTTAGCTAAGATGGCATTTTGAAAAAAAAAATTCTATCTCCCTTGTTTAACTATTAAATGCTTAATTTCTACCTCAATAGTAAGTTGTCAACTTCAAAGGCTTGAGTGTTATTCAAAGTAAGCTTTTCAGTATTCCTAAGTTTCTCATCAAATGGATTCAGGTATAAGGACTTTTGTATCTCATTGAGTGAATCTCTAGATATTTAAATAACTAAGCTAGTGCTATCTTTAAATCTCATATTGTTGATAGCCTTTAATTTCTATTTAATAGCCTAGAGTTTTTTTGACACATTTAAAAGGTTTGAATTTTTGAACACTGAGTGATATAACTTTTACCACAACTTACTCATATCCCTCTAAGTTAATCAAGAAATTTTTGCACCTAAAATGTGAGTTGTTGACCTTATGAACAACTAGGTTGTGAATTTTAATATAATATTAGTTAGAGAAAAGGTTGTTACAAAAATGGACAATACTTGAGGGAAATTTAGACATTCAATGAGATTTAGTAAGAGTTATATCAAGTTTCCTTCATATCAGTCATTTCCTCCTTTATTTTTGTTCCAAATGTATTATTCTTTGATATATCGAAGATTAATAAGCATAATATGGATCATTCAATTCCTAATGTTTGTTCTCATATATTTATCACCGGTGTTTCTACCTTTGAACTCTTGTGAGAGTAAGGCACTATATAAATCTCCTATAAGCATCCAAGAGTTGCTAACGCTTGAGTGAAAATACTTTAGTTCATTATAGAGAGAGGTTCTTTAAAATGCATGGTTAGCATCATATATAAAAGTTAAGTAAATTCTGGTTATATTAGGGATGAAACTTAGGGAGGCATTGATGAATTGATTATAAGTGTTCGTTTGGATAATCCTCACCTAATAAGTATTGAAAGCTAAAATAATCCTACCATCAATGTGATGCTGGTAATTTGAAATTTGATCCTTATTTTTGTCAAAGAGTCTAAGTCCTACTTGCATGAACTGGACTTTCTTTTCAGTTTAGGAGAGCTACTAAATAAGGTTTTTTGCTAAGAAGAAAATTTTGAATCACCACCTTCTTCTTAAGGCAATTCAGCCCTCTTACCTTCTATACTATTATTGATATTGGGATGAGGTTTAAGTAGGATTAGGAGCTCTTTATTTTGATTTCCTTCTAATCCTTCTCTTAATTTGTAATGAGGATTATTCTGCCTGGATGACATACATAATTTCCTTTTTCTTTTGCTTATTAGAAACCTCATTCTTTCTAGTGACTTGGTTATCTTAATCTTGTTTATCGACTTCATTCATCTTTACACTGGTTCCATTTCCCTTTTTTCAATTATAAATATTCTGTTTAATTTAGTTGTATGTAATCCTTATTTCTTCACTTTTTGGTGTGTTGTTCTTGGCTTCTTTCTCTTAGTTATTTTTTGATTCAGTTGTGGAGTTTCTTATCAAATACGTTTTAGCATTTGTAAAGGTGTCAGTTAACCCTTTTTATGCCTAGGAGCCAATGAGAACTTCAATTTGTGTTGGCATCTAGTTATGTGATGCATGTGCTATCAATTGGGGTCTTACGGGTAAGCCTATTAGTTCAACATAACTTCCTCTTATAAACTTCCTGTTTATTGGTTTCCTAGCATTCTATTGTTGGTCCAAAGTAGGATCCTACTGATAACTGATATACATTTCAACTTCCACTAAACTGCCTTTTTTGTCTAGTTTTAACAGGGGGTCAAATTTAGGTAGTTTTGTATCAAGATCAACGTTAATGCATAGATCAACGTCAAATCCTAGTTCTTCTCATTTTTATTGCGTCTTCATCCAAATATATTAGTTTGTCGATTAGTTAGCTAAACGAATATTGTGAAAGTTTAATCACATATGGACATGTTTCAACTTTAACTTTCCTAGATCAATCCTAGGTTTCCATTTTTTGTATAAATATTGGTCTAGTGTTGATGTTCCAAAGGCTTGCTTCCATGATTTTTTTGTATATTAACCACAGAGTTGAATCAAAAGAGTAGCAGATCTTCTTTATTATTGAGCACCTTTTCTAGCCTTGAACTTTTCTGGTTAATTTGCATCTAATGGTTCATGGTAGGATATCTTGGATGCTTATTTAAGAAGAATCCCACCATAATTAAGGCTCATTTAGAGGCTCTTTGTTCAAAGAGTCTCTAAAGAAGGAGATAGGCAAAGTTCGCATTTGATACAACTATAGGGATGCATTTCATGTTCACTTGAGCGGTTTGGTCTCCAACCACTTGTCTCTGTATTTTAGGTTTGGTGGATGAAGGGGGTGAAGACTAACGTGGGAGGTTAGGTTGAGAATGATGTGAGCTCTATAAGCTTCTTAGGCATAGAGAAATCGCCCAAATGTGTTGAGATGAGAGGGAGGAATGCTAAGTTGGGGTTAACAGGGGAGGGGTTGGGGTGTTGTGATGCCTGATAATGGGGTCATTGTCAAGAAAAGGTTAAAATGCTATGGATAGATTTAGAGGTAAGAGGCAGCCTAAATTATTTACTAAAAAAGGTAATAGAAAATTGAAAATTGAACTATGAAATGAGGAAAAACAATGGAGTGTAGAAAATAGTAGATCATGAGAAAAAGGAACTGACTACTAAGCGAGGCAGGTCGAATAAAAGGTGGTTGGTGGGGTTGAAAAAGAAGAGCTGGGAAGGAGAAAAATAAAGAAAGCCAAGAAAGTAATGGTGTTTGATGCACCACACCGTTCCCTACGTTTGCCTAGAAGCAATCCCAAGTATGTGTAATGGAGGGCATGAAGTCTACTTAGTGGGCATGTGGATAAAAGCTGCTATGTAGTTGCATAGGACTAGGACAAATTAGTTGTTTGATATTCTGTTTTCTTTGAATATCATGCAGTTGTTTATTTCCAGTTGTTATCCTATTCTTCCGAGTCGTGTACAAGGATATAAGGAGTAGTTGAATTTCGTTGATATTTAAACTACGAATTGCTGTCAATAAAGGAGGCTTAATTCTAAATTCAATTGTGGTTTCTTATTCTCACCCAAAGCAAAATAACCAATTCATTTATAGCTTTGACTGGGACCTATCATTGGTATCAGAGCTATGGCTAGCAACAAAGAACACATTGAACTTTTGGAGGCTAGTTTTGGTGGACTCCAAAATGTCTTCACTCGAATGGAAGGAGGATTGAACGACAAACTTAAACAATTAGAAGAAGCCATTAGTAATATGTCTGCTTTACTGGTTTCCAATTGAGTACCTTCCAATCCTTCTCTTTCTGACCCTACCAAACAAACACCAATTCATCCTGCAATCAACCGATCTGCAGAAGACACATCACAAGCTCAAACAGAAGTAGGTCGCCAACTTTTCTTCTCAAAACTGACCAAATTAGAATATCCACGTTTTTTCAGAGGAGATCCAACTGAATGGTTTGCCAAAGTTGATCAGTTCTTCGAATACTAAAGCACCATGGAATCACAAAAGATACCATTAGCTTCTTTCCATTTGGAAGGAGAGGCTAACCAATGGTGACAGTGGTTGCGACGCTCTAGCCAGGAAGAACAACAGGAGCTAACATGGAAGCTATTTCAAGAAGAGCTTTGGGCTCGGTTTGGGCCAACTGATTGTGATGACTTTGATGAAGCCTTAGCCAAAATTAAACATCTGGGTCCTTTGCGAGAATATCAACAAGAGTTTGAAAGATTGGGGAATAGATTCCATGGATGGTCTCAAAGGGCTCTTGTTGGTACATTCATGGGAGGTCTTAAACTGGAGGTGACTGAAGGCATAAGGATGTTTAAACCCAAGACCTTGAAGGAAGCGATTAGCCTTGCACGCATGAGAGATGAACAGCTGCAACGCTAACAAAAATTTATTTGAAGGAAGCGATTAGCCTTGCATGCATGAGAGATGAACAACTGCAACGCCAACAAAAAATTACCAAGCCCAACAAGCTTACCACTTACGATTCTGCCTCTTTAACAAAGACCAAAACTGCAACTACCTTCAAAAGGCTATCGTGGGATGAGATGTAAAAACGACGAGCACAAGGGTTACGCTTCAATTGAGACGAGAAATTTTCCACTGGGCACCGGTGTAGAGGTCCCCAATTATTGCTATTAGAAGGTTGTGAGGAGGATAATGAGACTAAAAGTTCATTGCCAGGTGAGCCTGAGATTTCGCTCCATGCGATTTCTGGATGGAGTACCCAGAACACAATGAGGATTTTTGCAAATATTGGCACACAGTCGTTGGCAGTTTTAATCAACAGTGGATCTACACATAATTTCATTAGTGAGAGACTTGCTAGCCTCCTACAACTACCAGTCACTCCAACAATGGGATTGGAAGTCAAAGTTGCTATTAGGAAAACCTTAAGATGTCAAGGGCGATTTAATGATGTTCAAATTTCCCTTTAAGGTATTCCTTTTGTCCTTACATTTTATGCACTACCGTTAATGGGATTGGATATGGTCTTAGGAATTCAATGGCTGGCACAATTGGGAACCATGATTTGCAATTGGAAACAACTAACTATGGAGTTTCAGTGGAATGGTCGAAATTGCAAATTGCAAGGAGAAAATGCTACACTCATTCAGTCAGTACCAAATCACACCTTCTCCAAAGTTGCACAAAGCAGTTCTATCATTGCCATTTGTTTTCAAATGCCTGAAATAACACCAACTCCACAAATTCATCCTGGGATGGTCGAACTATTGGAAGGATATAAGGATTTATTTGTAGAGCTATCACAGCTACCACCTCAAAGAGCAATTGACCATCAAATAACTTTGAAGGAAGAGATTGAGCCTATCAATGTAAGACCCTATAGGTATGCCTATTTTCAAAAAGCTGAGATTGAAAAACAAGTTCAAGATATGTTAGAATTGGGGCTAATCAAGCCTAGCACAAGTCCTTTCTCATCTCCTGTTTTGTTAGTTAAAAAAAAGATAGGTCTTGGCGCTTTTGTACTGATTATAGAGCATTAAATGCTGTCACCATTAAAGATAGGTTTCTAACACCCACTGTAGAAGATATGTTGGATGAACTCCATGGAGCTATTTACTTCACTAAATTAGATTTAAGGGTAGGTTATCACCAGGTACGCGTACATCCTCTTGATATACATAAAACTGCATTTCGTACCCACAATGGCCACTATGAGTATTTGGTCATGCCCCCTTTACATTCCAAGCCATCATGAACTCCATCTATCGTCCTTACCTTCATAAATTCATTTTAGTTTTTTTATGACATCTTGATTTATAGCCCCAATTGGAAATTGCATCTTGAACATGTTAAAATAGTTCTCGACATTTTGCGGCAACACCTATTTTTTGTGAAACTCTCCAAATGTGCTTTTGGGTTGCAAAAACTTGAATATTTGGGTCACATTGTTACTTCTGATGGTGTTAAGGTTGACCAACGAAAAATCTAAACCATGGTGAATTGGCCTACGCCTACTAACATCTCTGAACTGCGTGGGTTTTTAGGTCTTACAGGATATTATCGCAAATTTGTCTGCAATTATGGTGTCATCGGTAGACCACTCACCAACTTATTGAAAAAGGGGCAATTTGGGTGGACTGAAGAAGCCAAAACTGTTTTCATTGCTCTCAAACGAGCCATGACTACAACTCCAACACTTGCCATGCCCAATTTCAACGAGCCATTCATTAGAGAATCATATGCTTCCTAAGATGGGATTGGTGCAGTTTTAACTCAGCACAAACAACCAATTATATTTATGAGTCGAACCTTAGGCCTGGCTAAAAGATCCTAGTCTGTCTATGCCAAAGAGATACTGGTTATTCTTCAAGCAATTAAAACTTGGAGACCTTATTTGTTGGGGCGAAACTTTTATATTCATACTGACCAACTCAGTTTAAAACACCTGCTGGAGCAACATATTGTGACTCCTAAATAGCAGAAATGGGTGGCCAAATTACTTGGATATGACTATGAAATCAGATACATTCTAGGTAGGGATAACAACGTTGCCGATGCATTGTCATGACAGGCTAGAAGTCCGTGTCTTGTTGCAATTTCTATTGCCCAAACTTCTTTATGGGATGACATCAAACGTGCATCTCATGATGATTCCTACATGCAGAGAATTGGGAAGCAAGGTACCCAAAGTCCTGGGAAACCTTATAGTTGGCATAATGGATTAATTTGTTACAAAAATCGAGTGCTGACACCTCCCCATACTTCGATCATCAACCAACTTTTGAAGGAATTCCATGACTCAAAGATTGGGGGACATTCTGGGGCTCCACGGACTTACAAACGTTTGGCACAACAGTTCTATTGGCCTTCCATGTATAAAGTAGTTCAAAATTATGTGGCTACTTGTGAAGTCTGCCAACGCACTAAAGTAGAGACCTTGTCACCAGCTGGCCTACTACAACCGTTGCCAATTCCTTGTCAACTTTGGGAAGATGTTATAATGGATTTCATTGAGAGGTTACCAACTTCAAATGGTAAGAACTCCATTTTCATGGTTGTTGACTGGTTAAACAAATCTGCCTAATTAATCACCTTAGCCCACCCATGCACAGCAAAGTCGGTGGCTGAGACATTTATTGAAATCGTTATGAAACTTCATGGGATGCCCAAGTTAATTATTTCGGATCGCGATCCAATTTTTGTTAGTCGCTTTTGGAAAGAATTCTTCAAAATGTTAGGCACTGAACTCAAGATGAGCTCCGCCTATCATCCACAATCCGATGGGAAAACGGAGGTGGTTAACAGGTGCTTTGAACAATATTTGCGTAGCTTTGTGTATCAACATCCTCACAAGTGGTTTTCCTTCCTTCCATAGGATGAATATTGGTACAACACTGCTTACCATGCCTCCACTGGTATGTCACCCTCCCAAGCTCTCTACGACAGGCCACCTCCAACTATTCCCACTTATAATGAAGGCCAATGTCCTGTTAATGAAGTGGATCACAATTTAAGGGCTCGGGATGAACTATTAAAGCAACTTAAGCTTAATCTTCAGGCTGTGAATAATCGTATGAAACAACAAGCTGATTCTAAACGGAGAGATGTTGAGTTTCAGGTTGGAGATTTGGTCTTCCTTAATTTGCACCCTTACTGTCAGCAGTCTGTCTTTAGACAACAACTTGCCAGTCGATTCTATGGTCCATATCCAGTTGCTGAAAAAATTGGCAACGTTGCTTATAAATTGCATCTTCCATCGGGCTCTCATATTCATCCTGTATTTCATATATCCCTCCTTAAGAACAAGGTGGGGCTACAATTGAGGCTAGTTCAGATCTTCCACCTATGACTGATGATGGAGTTGTGCTTATTGAACCAGCCACCGTATTAGAGACTCGTTGGGTTAAACAGGGGTCACAATTTATTGAGCAAGTTCTTATCAAATGGAAACAACTGGCTACTAAAGATGCCACGTGGGAGGACTTACAACTTGTCCTAGATCGTTTTCCTACTTTCAACCTTGAGGACAAGGTTGTTACCAAAGGGAGGAGTATTGATGCACCACGTCGTTCCCTACATGTGCCCAGAAGCAATCCCAAGTATGTGTAATGGAGGGCATGAAGTCTACTTAGTAGGCATGTGGTTAAAAGCTGCTACGTAGCTGCGTAGGACCAGGACAAATTAGTTATTTGATATTCTGTTTTCTTTGAATATCATGTGGTTGTGTATTTCCAGTTGTTATCCCATTCTTCCGAGTCGTGTACAAGGATATAAGGAGTAGTTGTTGAATTTCGTTGATATTTAAACTAGGAATTGTTGTCAATAAAGGAGGCTTAATTCTAAATTCAATTGTGGTTTCTTATTCTCTCCCAAAGCAAAATAACCAATTCATTTATAGCTTTGAATGGAACCTATCAGTGTTTAAGGCATAAGTAATTACAATGGAGATTTTAGGGGAATTACTTGCAAGAGAAGGAGAAGACCAAATCCTACACTAGAAGGGACATGGTAGAGTAATTGAAGAAGGCCGATGGAGGAGAACAAACATTTGTGACAGAACTGTTAGCATATAAAACAAGTATATATATACATGGAAGACCATTTTTTATTAAAGAAAAGGCAATGTATTTATGCATTACCTAGAAAAATGCCAATATTTAATTGAAAATGAAACAAAACAATTCCTTCAAAGAATTATGAATTTGGTCGCACATCTTAACTTTTTAGTTGAGAAGTATGAGCCTATTGGGATGAGTTGCTTTGTAAAACCTGCTGTATTGAAGCTTGCAGAAATCCTTGCGTTGGCAATTAAACTAAAGAAGAAAAAGAAGGTGAGTATCGGATTGAAGCCTCCAAGACTCATCAGAAAAATTGAGTTATTGATTTTGGGGATAATTCAGAAGGCTATGTACTAAAGGAACCAAGTTCTGGAATTTGAAGATCACGAAGAGAAGAAGTTAAAGGAATTCGAAGGAAGTAGAAGTAACTGTGCAGATTGAAGAAAAAAGCAAATTTTGCAGCAAGAAGAACATAACAGAAGTAAAGATGCAGGGCAGGAGGAACAACTATGGTTTTCAACACTCTAAGGATGAAATACGATCAAAAGGATGCAAAAGAAGGAAAGAAATCCGAAATCTCCAATTTGGCAAAAATTCAGAGATTAGGCGTGGGCACGCCTAAGGATGAAATCTGGAGTCTGTAACAATAGACAAGGAATTTCTAAGATAAGATTTAAACTAGTTTAATCAACATAATCAGAGGTTATTAGAACTAAACAAGACATGTGTAGCTGGTCATTTTCTTAGATGAGCAGAAGATTTGCGATGTTAGGATTTGTCCACTGAATTATTTTGTTTTTATTAGCTGTTAGAGATGTCAGTTTCAGTTGTGCAAAAGTTAGTGCTTTTATGTTTTGCCAAATGAGGAAAATACTACTAGATTATTTTTTACTCATCAGATCTTGTGTTTAACTTTTAGTTTTTTAAAAATGTATCAGAATGGTTGAGAGCTAATATATAAAGCTCATCTTTCATTTATCATTCAAGCTTGCAAGAGAGGAATACCGAAACTCATCAATACAAGTTTCTGTTCAGTTCAAAATTCAACCTTTAGTTTTTTGTTTCCAGAAGCTAATCAATTCAATGATTGAATAGCTGAAGTGATATACATACACAAAAACAGAAAGTTAGCAAAACTACTGAAGTTGTTTTTTCGAATTCCAAATTGAGTGTTACATCCATTTTTCTCCATATACATCAAATCCCTAACCATACACTAAAAACTTGAGAGGAACAAAATATTACAATTTTTGAAAGATTAAGCAACATTTTTGAAGATCAACAGCTGAAGCTTTCCATTCTTTGCTGAAGTCTGTGTAAACTGTGCTCGAAGTGTCGGGAGTAGACTGCACGTGTCTTGGAAATCCTGACTTTTAGCAGCTAGAAGAAGATTCAATTTAATCTCCAAGTGTTCACCTTCAAGAGTGGTATCAAAGCTGCATGGTTCACCTAACCTGGACAGATCCGAAGCATGGCAGGGACAAGCATTACGGTGATGAGTCTGCAGAGTATCCAAGCTAACATACCCGTCTTAACTGGTGAAAACTACGAGGCCTGGGCACTTAGAGTTGAAGATTGCCTCAAGATTGGTGAATGCTGGGATGTGGTTAATGAAGGAGTTGCTGACTTTAGAGAAGTAGCAAATATGACAGAACAACAAGAGTTGAGGGTGAGACAAGATAAAGATAAAGATTTCAAAGCTCTCATTTTTCTAAGATCGGTGGTGAGCGAAACCATCCTATTGAGACATGCTGTGTTGGGACCTGATCCGAAAACCAGATCCCAACCGAAAGTCGAAGACGGAAACTGAAACAAAATCGATTGAACAGAACGGAAATCATAAAGCGAAAGCAAAATCATAAGTGAACAAATCAAATCAAATCGAACAATGCAAACATCGGATCAAATCGAATCGAAACCAATTTCTGATATCCATGAACAAATATTTTAGGAAAAACATCGCGTTGGAAACCTAGACTATCCAATCTGAAAAATCTGGTATAAATTTTTCTTTTTCTTTTCTTTCTTTTCCTTTCTCCAAATACATTCACATACAATCACACTATCCAATGTCCAATACACGTTCATTCACATTTTTCCATATACAAATCATGCTTATATCTCAATTGAACATACA
>JANZLD010000009.1:19282818-19299327 GCA_026413575.1 Erythroxylum carthagenense | reverse complement strand
GTATATCTTTTGTCTCATTTGGACTTAGGGTTAAAAAGTTATGAGGGTGAGAACACATTCAGTCACTGTTCATTTAGATATGTTACTGTTACATTGGACATTATAGGAGCAGTGCATTCAAGTGGGTTTTTACCTCATTTAGTGATGGAATCAAATTTAGCATCCTTCATGAGATTTGTAGTTCATCTTTTTATCTTTCCATTGAGGTATAGTATGCTTACATTGGAGCTAGGGATAAGAAGTTATGAGTTTTGAAAGGTGATAGTGTTAAGTGGTTTGAAGTTGGATTGAAGGTTAGAGGGTTTGAAGTTTTGAAGAAAGGCGTGTCCGTTATGTCCGTTAAATGGACAGCCTCGGGTGCTAAAACACCCCTTATCCTCCCCATGTCCGTTTAACGGACATTTACGGACCATTTGGGACACTTTCACCCGAATGTGTCCGTTAAACGGACAGCTACGGGAAAAAGTGTGAATTTGGACAATGTTAGAGGCCGAATCACGTTTTGTAAGCTTCATGAAAGTTGTATATCTATATGTCTACTTTCTAATGGTACAAAAACGAAAGAATTATGATTTATAACTTGAAAGTTATGGAAATCGCGCCAAAAGAGGTTCAAACTCATTTAGGACATGAACATACTTGATTCTTTTGAGCATAACTCCTCCATCCGACCTCCAATTGAGGTAAGGCTTGAACCATTAGATTTATAAGATATATATCTATCTCTCCATAAAAATTGGTACCATTTGGAGTTAAATTGAAGAAGTTTGCATAAAAGTAAGTGAAGGGTCGGTTAGGAGAGCATGGTTCGGTTATGAACTCCTTTTGGTTTTTGATGCATATCTTGAGTTATATAACTCTGTTTGAGTTGATTCTTGTTTCAGAACGAACTTGAGACATAAAGCTACAACTTATATGAATACATCAACTTATGATTTTGGTGTTTAAGTAGCGTGCACTTGCCACGAATATGGAGTTACAGTTAAGAACCCTGCAAGGTTACAAGTACAAGGTTTCAGGACTACGAAAGTTGGGCTCTGGGAACGAGGTCCGACATCTGTGGTATCAGAGAAAGAGTAAGAGTATTAAGTTATAAGCAGTTGGAGTCCGATCTCCGGATCGGGTTCCGACATGGACGCCCCATTGTATGTTTCAGCCAGGCTTATTCTTCAGCTAAGAAGAATAATTTAGTCTATGAGAGGGAATTAATGGCCATTGTTTTAGCAGTCAAAAAGTGGAATCACAATCAGCTAGGACACTCTTTCATTATCAAAATTGACTAGAAAGCTCTTAAGTTTTTATTGGAACAACACAATCTCAGTGAGGATCAACAACAATAGGTATCGAAATTAATGGGATACAAGTTTGAAATCCATTATAAGCCTGACAAAGAAAATAGAGTGGCGGAAGATTTGTCTAGGAGAGAGGATAACCTAGAGCTAAAGGCTGTCATAGTATGGCAGTATGAAGATTTTGGAGGGTGGGAAGAAGAAGTCAGAAGGACAAGAAGTTATATGCAATGTGGCAAAAGGGGATTAAAGGAGAGAACACCTTCTGGATGGATTCGTAGTCAAGGAAGGCAACCTTTTATACAAGGGCCGAATGGTGCTTCGCAAAGGATCCTCAAGAATTCCCCTACTTATGAGAGAATTCCACTGCACACCTCTTGGCGGGCATTCGAGGTATTTACGAACATATAAGAGGCTATCTACTTTTGTACATTGGGAAGGAATGAAGAAGGATGTTCAGCAATATGTTGCAAACTATGATATATTCAAGTAGTGCAAATATGAAGCCTTAAGGCCAGCAAGATTTCTACAACTGTTACCCATTCCCAAAAGAGTTTGGGAGGATATTAGCATGGACTTCATCATGGGATTGCCAGAATCCAATAGGTTTGATACTATTATGTTGGTGGTGAATCGGTTAACAAAATATGACATTTCATATCCATTTCTCACCTGTATACTATCAAAGAAGTGGCTATTGTTTTCGTAAGGGGGATAGTGAAACTACATGGATTCCCTAAATCCATTATTTTAGATAGGGATAAGCAATTCATGAGTTTATTTTGGCAAGAAATGTTCAAGTTTTTTGGAACAACCCTCGGATTTAGTTATGCCTATCATCCAGAGATGGATGGACAAACTGAAGTAGTAAATCAAGGATTGGAAAACTACCTCAGATGTTTTGTTGGGAGTCAGCCAAGAAGATGGGTGAATTGATTGTCTTGGTCAGAATATTGGTACAATACCAATTTCAATATGTCCGTAAGGATGTCTCCTTTCAAAGACCTATATTGTAGGGACCCTCCTACCTTATTTAAGTTGGAAGACCTCAATTCAGCTGTGGGAGATGTTAATGAATTATTAAAGGAGAGGAATGCAGTAATCAAGGACTTGAAGGAGCATTTAAACAAAGATCAACAACGCATGAAGAATATAGCAAATAAACATCAAAAGGATGTGGAGTTTGAAGTGGGCGAACCGGTTTATATAAAGATAAGACCTTATCGAATGAGGTCTTTGGCAAAGAGGGTGAAAGAGAAGTTGAGTCCAAGGTTCTATGGTCCTTTCAAGATAACAGAGAGAATTGGCAAAGTTGCATATCGCTTGGAATTAGCCCCAAATGCTAAAATACACTCCACTTTCTATGTCCCTCAACTAGAGAAGTCACTGCAGACCCCTATTACATTGCAGCCCTTACCACATTCATTGAACGAGGACAATGAGCTACAATTACAGCCAAAATTGGTAGGGAAACTATAGAATCTGATTGATGGCAGGGAAGAGGTACTGGTGAAATGGAAGGATTTCTCAAATCATGATAGTACTTGGGAAGATTATGAAACTATTGATGAGCTCTTTCCAGATTTTCACCTTGAGGATAAGGTGAAACTTGTCGAAGGGGGTAATGATAGACCCTTAATTAAAAAAATTCTATAAAAGAAAGAAGGACACGTGGGGTTGAAACTATATTTTAGAAGGCAGAGAGAAGGGCTGCATGGGGAAAAAGGGGAACAATCCTATCTTACTTGGCAGCAATAGGGCCTATGGTGTAGGAGTGAGTGGGGTATTTCTGTGAAAAGATGTAAAAGAGAGTGGAGAGAAGAAAAAGATTCAAGAGAGTGGTTAGCCTCTCGAAAGCTAACCTAGAGTGGAGGAAGTGTGGTATGTTTCTTGAGGTTCCTTTGAAGAGAGGGTTGAGAGTGTGTTCTTGCTACCCTTCCATTACTATTATATTCTTCTAGCTTTGTTTTTCTGGTCTAGTATCTAAGAGTTCTCTGTTAATTTCTTAGAGAATAGTGGTTGTACTGGGTGTTTGGATAATATAGTTAAATAAGTATTCTTTGCTAGTGTTCTATCAATTTTATCCAGTAAAAATGAGCATGTCACAAGTAATTTTAACATGTAAAGCTTGAATAGGTCATCTAGACTTACCACATTGAAGATTGTTGATTATGTGTGTAAGAAAATCTACAATAGATAAAATGATTCATAGCATCAGATATACATAACCAAAATTTATTATTTAATTAGAAGAGTTTTTTATTTTGTCGGTTAAGAACTAAAAAAAAACCTTTCTTTTACATAGAAATTACTTTTATATATTCGTATGTATTTTAGAAGATCATCATCCATCATCCATCTTATCAATTGATCAATTATTTATAGATAATATCATTAATTGTATTTTATAAGTTTATGATTAGGACATGTCACACCTGTTAAAACTAATAAGGTATGTCCTTTTATTATCATCTCTTACTCACACGTGATAAGTTTAATCAATAAGATTTTTTCATATTCTTATATTTGTCCAATAACTTATGTGACCACTATACAATGAGAGTTCATAATCATATACATGTTAGGAGTATATGACGTCCTGATCAATGGAGCAATCTTTGAGTAGATTTTATATGTTATACCCTAGGTTATATCTCTCATTTAATCTCTTTTGGTCGCATTTATTTCATAGTGTCATAAATGTATTCAATTTTTTTACTCAGAGTCGGTAGCCACCTTTGCATACCAAATTTTCTTATGTAAGTTAACAATTAAAAAATGACTTTCTTCTATTTTCAATTCTTTTGAATTGAATTGCATTTGCTTTCATAGATTTTTTTGGTAAGATTATATCAAACATAATTTTTTCTAACATTCTGAAGTAACAAATCTTAAATTTAATATCAAGAATTAGATAAGAGTCTTAAGGGTGTGTTAAGAGGTTCACTTAACTTATACGGTCTCACACGGTATCAATTGAGATCTTTTGACTTACATTAGTCCATTTTATGGTAATTTTTTTATATACATGGTAAGAGTTATGTACTATGGTATTAACTTATATTAATTTGAAGTTTATGTCTTTTATAAATACAATGTCATATAGATGTTGGTTTATACATAATATATAACTTGAGTTCACTTATCTACTATTAATTGTCTTTTCGAACTCTCATATGGAAACTTAAGATCGTTATGGTGACTATATGATCACTCCAAAATAATTTCCTTTTAACTTATTATCCAAGTTGGAATTTGTGGTTTATGTTGCTTTAGCTTTTAATCATCACCTTGATAATAACCTTAAAACTACCTCTTCTCCAGTTATTACAAATACTATAGTTGATTGCTAGTGTGAAAAGGCCATTCTTTTATTTGTTTGAGCCTGACATACTTTGATTCATATGAAAAAATTTGTCATACAAAGTAAACAAATTTCAAAATCAAATAATTCTTATTACTTAATAAATAATGTCAAATCATATTTGTATTTATACATGACAATACATTAAATGAACATATATGAAGAAATGCTAATCAATTACACGTTAATATCTACATAATCCTAGTGACTTCACATGCCTAATATATGTATCTCAACAAATTGGTTTTATCATTAGGTTTGCCACCATATCTCTTATAGATATATACTTCATATTCACTTCTCCTCATGTAACTATATCTTTCACATAATTGTATTTGGTACTTATATGCTTGTTTTACAATGAAACTGAGTTCTTTTGTATAAGTAATTGTTACTTAACTATCACAGTTGATTGTTATTGGATCAATCTCACTATGAATGACCCCTAAACTAACCAAGAATCGTCTAATCCATACAACTTCTTATATTGATACTGAAAATGCTATAAATTTAGCTTCTATTGTGGATAAAGTAATATGTGATTATTTATTACCTTTTTATGACATAGAACCATATTTAAGTAAGAATATATATTCAAAGGTAGATTTTCTCTCATCTAGAGATCCTTCCCATTCTGCATCTGTATATTCTTATATATGTAGGTTATTGCCATAATAACTCAATGCATAACTAATAATACCTTTTAGATACCACAATATTCTTTTTATTGCTTTCCAATGTGCTTATCCAAGATTTAATTAATATCTACTCGCGATTTCAACAACGTAACAAATACCTAGTTTTATACACATCATAACATATATGAAACTTCCAACTGCATTGGAATAGGAAGTTTTCTTTATTTGTTCCCTTTCTTATGGTGTAGATAGGCAAAAATTCTTATTGAGACCTTCTCCTTTAGCAATAGGATTATCTATTTTTTGCAATCATGCATACAAAATCGTTTTAAAATCTTTTGAACATAAGTCGCTTGAGAAAGTGAAAATAATATTTTAAATGATCTCTCAAAATCTTAACTCCAAGAAATTATGCAGTTTTATGTCTTTCATGTCAAATTTATATGACAACTAATATATGATTTGCTTAACAAACTCACAATCATTACAAGCAATCAAGATGTCATCCACATATAAAGATAAAATTGCAAATTCATCTTTGGATCTCTTAATATATGTATAGTGGTCTTCATTAAGTGTTATGAAAATCGTATGAAAGGATTACATTATGAAAACTTATATACCACTTCCTTAGAAGGTTGCCTCAGAACATAAATCGATTTCAATAACCGATACACTTTATGTTTCTGGCAAGTCTCAATGAAACCTAAATGATGTTTGATATAGGTTTCTTCTTTTAGTTCTACATTTAGGAAAGTCATGTTTACATCTATTTGATATAGTTTAAGATCCAATTTTGGGCCCCAAATTTTTTTTTATTTTTATTTATTTATTTATTTACTTACTCTTTATTTTGCTTTAATTGTTTTATTATTATTTTTAGTTGAGTCTTTAAATTTAGTAAGGATGAATGGGGTATTGAATTGAAATTAGAATTTAGAATGAAATGTTAGAATTATATTATTAAGTGGGTTGAAAGAGTAGAGACATATAAGACAAATTAAGGGCAAACTTGGAAAGCCTAAGTGAAGGAGGGGCAAAATTGGAAGAAAGAGTGTTGTCTTGCTTATAAATAAAGGAGAAAACGTGAATAAGAAGATTCTAGATAAGCAAATGAGTGAATGAGAAAAGAGATAAGAGAGAGAAACGTGGAAAAGAAAGAAGAAGAAAAAGAAGAGAAATCCACTTGTGAGGTAAGTTCTCATCTTCTTATGCTAGATTCAAAAAGGAGATTAAATGGAGGTTAGGGTTTGTGTTGGAAATGAAGGAAGAAAGAAGAGAAAGATGAACCCAAATTGATTTTGGGACTTCTAAGTTAGGGTTTTGGTTTTTCTAGCCTAGATGGGCTATGGGTAGGTTAGGTTTAAATTCAATCTTAGCATTGCTTTGATTTTTGCATTATATGAACTTCCTTTGAATGTATGGATTAAATGGAAATTGGTTCAATTGAAGGGAATCAAGGAGATTATACTCAAGAGAGAGAGGAAGGGCAATCTTGAGCTTGGATTTTCAACAACTTAGGTGGGTAATATGTTTATGATTATTAGGTGATGAGCTATGCCCTATTTGTGTGTGTGATTGCTTTAAATGTTGTAAATGTTGAATTTGAATATGTTTTCTTTGAAATAAATGAAAAGCATGAAATTGTGACCATTTGATGAAAGAAAAGAAACATGAGAATGCAAAGTTTTGATTGACTATGTGAGCATAAATTTGTTTGTGATTGGGCAAGAGAGAGACCCGTTTCGATTGTCACGTACACATTGACCACCTTTTTCCCGGCTGCCCGCTTGAGGCTACGAGATCCTGAGAAATCGGACTCGTTTTGTTCACGGTGTAAACAGTTTTGTCCACGGAAACTCTCTAGCCAATTGATGTGCATTCATTTTGATTTTATTGTCTATGATGCATAATAAAGTGCTAAGATTGATAAAAGTTGGCATGTTATGAATTGTGTGATGAAATTGCAATTTAAATTGGATTGTTTGATATATGTGTGTCGTGCTTGTAGTATGACTCGTTTTCGAGGGCTATAAACGTATTAGCCACTGAGCCATGTTGCTCACCCCACTCTCCCTCCTCAGGTGAGACTCGAGACGAACGTGAACTTTGCAAGGCATCGGAAACTCCAAGGCTTTAGATACTTTTGTACTAAGTTAGTAACTAGTCATTTTTAGATAGCTTTTCAAGCATATCAAACATTGCGCATCTCATGTATTGTGTATCTTGTGCTTAATTCTTGATGGATATGTTGATATGTATTTAAAGCTATGCATGAATATTTATTTTGATTGGAAATGAGAATGAGAATACTAGTATTCTCCTTTTTGTATGATTGTGTTGTTTTATAGATAGTGTATAAGATTTCGTCTGACTTGCGAAAAAGGAACGTGAATGTGTATGTCCTTCCTTATTGAGGTTGCTGCTGGGTATTTGCTTGGGATTAGCATGTTGGAGTTTAGAATTGGGTTTGAGACGAATTGGTGGAGGTGGAGCTAAATAGTATCGAAGAGTATGTAGTGGCAGGTGAATATGTGAAGTTGAGATGTTGATAAGCCATCCTAAGTATAGGAATGGTATTCAGAAACTTCAATGGCAACACTATACTAGTATAGATAGAACTAGCTAAGGTGGTCTTAATGAAAGTTGTAGTTTATATTCCTAGCTTTCTAACGCCATGAAGTTTGCAATTTTTTGATATCGGAGTCAAAAGTTATGATCCTTATAAGTGGAGACGTTCTGGGCAGAAAAGCAGAAGATAGAAAGTGAAAGGAAGAAAAGCAAACGATAGAATCAGGAAAAAATATGAACTTGATCTAGATAGATTTTGGCAACATTTCCTTCTGTAAAGTTGTATATATTTCTTTTATCTTTTTAATGGTGTAAAGTTTGTAAATTTTAGAAATCGGAGTCAAAATTTATGATCCTTATTAGTGGAGACATTCTGGGCAGAAAAGCAGACGATAGAAAGTGAAAGGAAGAAAAGTAGACGATAGAATCGGCAGAAAATATGGACTTGATCTAGATAGATTTTGGCAAAGTTTCCTTCTAAAAAGTTGTAGATATTTCTTTTGTATTTCCAACGGTATAAAGTTTGTAAATTTTGGATATCGGAGTCAAAAGTTATGATCCTTATAATTGGAGACATTCTGGGCAGAAAAGTAGACACTAGAAAGTGAAAGGAAGAAAAGCAAATGATAGAATCGGGAGAAAATATGGACTTGATCTAGATAGATTTTGGAAAAGTTTCCTTCTTAAAAGTTGTATATCTTTATTTTATCTTTCCAACGGTATAAAGTTTGTAAATTTTGGATATCAGAGTCAAAAGTTATGATTCTTGTAAATGGAGACGTAGAAAAGCAGATGATAGAAAAGCAAACGATAGAAAAGTAGACGGAAGAAAGCAGACGATAGAAAAGCAGACGGAAGAAAGCAGGCGATAGAAAAGCAGACGGAAGAAAGTAGGCGATAGAAAAGCAGAAGGAAGAAAGCAACCGATAGAAAAGCAGACGGAAGAAAGCAGACGATAGAAAATGAGACGATACAGAAGGTAGAAGATAGAAGTAGCCTTTTAGGTCTTCATAAAAGTTGTAGATCTCAAAGTCCTCTTTTCAATGGTCTAAAAACAAAGTCAATCAGACATCTATAGAAAAAGTTATGGCATTCGTACTGAGGCATGTACATTTCAAGTAAGGGCAGAACCGTGTTGGAGTCTTTTGACCATAACTTCTTCTCTAGACCTCCTAATGACCTGATCTTTAAAGCATTGGATTCCTAACACATTTCTATATATCTCCACAAGAATTTATGATTTTTGGTATTAAATTCAAAATGATTGATTGAATCAAAGTAAGGGTATCGATGGAAAGAGCATAAACTGAATATCCCACTGAACCTACTTCAGTGTTTTGATGATATCTTAATCTGTAGAGATTCAAATGAGATGATTTCTGATTCGGGGGAAACTAGAGACATACAACTGCAAAGTCTCTGCAGGAATTGAATTTCAATTTGGGCCTTAAGATTTTCAATTTCTGGGCTGAATTCGTGTATAGTATTCAGTCTTGGTAATGTAAACCCTCCATGCGATTATGATTTTTCAAATGTTGGGCTTCGGAAACGAGGTCCAGCATAAAGAATCATCTAGTAGTGATTCTGAATTTTACAGTGCGTGTCAAGTATACCACAAAATTTACCTAACTCTGCATACTAAAAATTTGTAGCTGTGGTGAGTCAGGATTGTATTTAATTTTCAATGACAATAGTTGATATTAAGGAAATAAAAGGGAGTTTTAGGTTGATGTGATTTAGAAAACAAAGTGAAATTAAGCTAATGCAAGCATATAATAGAAAATAGTCAAAAGTGATAAAAGTGATGAATATTTGTAAAATTCGATTTTTGGATCAATCTCAGCCTACACACGATTGAACATATTTCATTGTTATAATGTTTCACACCTCTCATATAACTATTGATCGTAGGTTAACAATAAGCTTTGTAACTACAATCTTCCTTTAGTTTGTGTTTAATTAAAATAAGCTCTTTAATTAAACCTAACTACCAAATAACCTAGAACAAGGTCTCTAGATTTAATCAGACAACCGCATTATGAAACGAAAAATAGGTTAATCTAAGCAATGACCATATAAGCTTAGGTCATTTAACTTAGGTTATGTTATTCCTAATAATTTGAAACCATCAATAGCAGCAAAAGAATATCAAATATAACGATTACAGATTATATTGAAGATTCTAGCAATGAATTCATACATAAACAATCTAACAAGAACGAGATTAACGATCATTCATATATGAAAACTCAAATCTATAAGCATAGGTTAACATAATCAATCCATAAAGAGAGATTCAACATTAAACAATGAAAAGATATGTTTAACTATGACTTTAGGTGTCGATGTCGCCTTCGAATCGGTGTCAGGAAGCTATGCTCTCCATAGGTCTCCAAAATGGTAACCTTCTATTATCTCCTGAAACCAAAAAAGTAAAAGACTCATTTATGTTGTCATAACATTGTATTTATGGTAAAAGACTAGGTTTTCGGATGCCAGGTCAAAAAAGTAACGGTGAATTCATGACTCACTCTGTGAATGGCCTCATTAAGGCTCACGGTAATGAGCCCCCCTTGCATTGTCATGCCCATGACAAAAATGTCATGGCTGTGATATACTAGTCATAGTTATGGCCACGAGTCCTGTCACTCTTCATTATTTTTTGCATTTTCTTATCTCCGCTTGCACTAATCCTTCTCCTTCTTGTTCCAGGAAGACAATTGTAGCCCCAAAATACCCTTGGGAGGATATGTGGATGCCACATAAAACAATACAAACAAACCAAAACATTTCGCGAAAGCATATTATTCAAAATCTTCCATTGGAAGTAAGTTAGAACAAACATACATCATATTATACATTGAACTTGAAACATCTTGTTTTAAATCGAAATTAGCCTAAAAATAGTTATTATAACTTACAACAATTCAAAGTTATACACTTGAGAAACAAGTCAACAAAAGAGAAAAAATACTTGTTTTCTCAAAACAAAAATGCACACTCCTTTGACCATTGTGATTGACTTGTCCCAGTCCTTAAGTCCTTATTTCTGAACCTACATGGGGCAATTCCACCGTACTAAGCTTATTGCTTAGTAAGCAATAACAGATATTGAATTATGTTATACAAAAACATCTCAACATACTGAAATTCAGAACAAAATAAGGTTTATTACTGAAAACACTTTGCATGCTAAAGTCAGATATTTCAATAGCAGAACATAACATACAAAAGTACATAACATATTTTCAAAATAGGGTATTAACCCATCAGACCAAAAATATAGTTTGTTTCTTATCAAAGCTTATCAGATATCAAGATACAAAGCGAATTAGACTGTAAATCCATGAACAGAAGTAGGTAACGAGACTTATATAAAGGGAGATTGAAGTCTCGACACTAAAATGTCACAAGGGGAGACTGAAGTCTTAACACTGAAGTGTCACAGAAGCAGCTGCAGACCCTTCTAGGCATGTCTATTTATCCATAACTAGGACTTGACAGTTACAAAACCATACAAGTTTATTTCATGTGCATAATAATTAGCCAATCATATTTACATGCATCAAACATTTCAGACATTCGTTGTCTTGAGGTTCAGAACACAATCAGCATAAAACCTAATTCAATTCAGTACTAAATAGAACAAAATAAAAAGTGAACATCCTAAAGATTACTGACAGCTTTGCAAATCATTCAATGATCTAAATCAATAGCAAACAAAATAGTCAAAGCAAAACTATCAAAAATCACTTACTGAATTACTTACAAAAATTGACCATCTAAATTACTTACAAAAACTCAAGGATTACTTACTGAATTTTTAATGAATATTGATCAGAAATTACTTACAAAATTTCTTAATAGATTACTTACAAATGCTCCCTTATTTCTTATTGCCTCGTAGTCCTGACAATATCTGGAATCAGTCATTCTATGGGTTCCTCTATAACATTTAGTACAAACACATATCACTATTGTGCAAGATTAAGAATTCATTAATGCACATTCATGTATATTGAATATGCATTATGCATGTTCGTGACAAATTTCTTGTTTCTTATCCTTAATCTTGTCACATTGTTAACCATGTGAAACCATCCTCAATTTCTCAATCCAGATTTATCTCACAACCAACTTTCGAGTCCACTTTGCTCACTTATTAACATCACGAAATTGAGGTAATTTGATAACACTTCCTTTTATAAAGTTGCTCTCCTAAGTCTTAAGTTTCCACTGATTCCCAGATCATACAATTTGGTTTAATATACTGAAAATTATACTCAAAATATCTCAAACTATACTTAAGCTTCAACATAATTCTTATCTTAAATTCCAATCAGATTATGAAATTCTTATAGGTAGAATTTGAATTCAATCTCTTCAGACAATTTATATCCTTATGACTCTAGTTTAATTACAATCAAGAATCACTCCATTTAGAAATCTATAGATCCAGATATAAGTAAAATACCAAAGTATGTTCAGTAAAATCATCCCAGTTATCATACTTCAGTACAGTCACAATTTCATCTTAAATTCTTCACACAATCCATTTTAGATGGTCCTAATTTTTGGTGGAGATGAAGATCAATATCTTATGAGTCTATTGGTTCAATTTCCACATCAACTAGATTTCTGGAGAAGAAGTTATAACAAAAAGATCAAAGTATGTTCAGAAAACGATCCCCTTCAGAAAACATGGAAGTCGCGATCGTGCGCCTACACAAGCACGACATTCCAGATGGACTAGCGATGTTGCGATCATGCAGAAGCATGACCATGAGTTGCCATCCCTGTCAACAAAGTTGTGATTGTGCAGAAGCACGATCACCATATCCTCCTTCTTCACGAACTAGAACTAGATTTTTCTCCTTCTTCTTTCATTCTTTTCCCAGATTTATACACTTATATTCACCACTTTATTTCACTTCCAAATCATCTAAACTCATTCTCAACACAACTCAAATTCAAAGTTTATATCAAATATAAAAAAATCAATGCATGCATGTGAAACCATTTTCAACTTTCTCTCTCTACTGTAAAGTCCTATCTTTCATCTTATGCTTTTCTTTTCATTTTCCTCTATGCTTTCACTTCATTTAACTCCCTTCTATATTAAGATCTCACCAAATCCTTTAAACACTTTTTGAACAAACTCCATGCAATCGGTATTACACTTCCACTGCACAATACTATCAACTCATCTTTCATCACTGTTACCATATTAGTATCACACACAACTTATGCATGTGGTCATTTCCACACATAAAACATCATCCAACTCATGCATGTATTTATTTCCAATTCTAACACATCATCATAATCATTCACATAACTCCGAAAGTTAAAACTTTACTAACCTTGTTTTAATAAAAACTCTAGCAGTAACCTTCGATGAAAGCAGAAATAAATCTCCAGTAGTGAGGTTTTGGTGATGGCTAAAAAGCAAGACTAGAGAGAAGCAATCTAACAACTGGACTAAATTATTTGTGTTGCAAAGTAAAATATTGATATAAGAATCCAAACTAGTGTTTCAGTGATGACTAGACAATCCGAAAAGAAATAACAAAGAGCTTCAGTAACTTTGCCTTACACCACTTGTGATCCCATTGACACGTGGCCCCATTGTATGTGGGCCATTTGTCATCTATATAAAGGTACTACATGTCAATTGACTATTTTTCTTAATAATACCCTAAAATTTTCAGAAAAATTTCCTAAAATTCTCAAATAATTTCAAAATGTTACTAATAATCTCCAAATAAATTTTTGACACCTAAAAACCACAATTCTCATTTTAATCAAAATTTTAAAACCAATTATACCCAGAAATGTCAATGTATGCATGGTCAAATATTTGTATGTGTCAAAAATACATATTCACTTGTAAGTGAATACTCAAATATGCAAAGCATACAATGCACTAAAATTTTTCAATTTTTCTAACCCCTAACATAGGGTGTTACAACAATTAAGTGTGAATCTTAAGAAGGCGACTCAATGAGTGTGCTTTCAGCTCACTTTTGGCTGTTATTCTTCCAAATTGTACCTAAAACCAAATATGAACTAAAGTGGATGTCTTAATCATTTTAAAGCATTAATCACTAAGTGTCATGTATTAAATGTATCAACAAGTAAGTACATGTCAAGTTCCCCCACACTTTTTTTGACTGTCCTCAAGCAAATCATCAAAATTAATGTCACAAATCAAAAATTTACTCATTTTTCATATTTTCTAAGAATAAATAATTATAAGAAAAGAGGAATAACTTTCAAAAACTATAACAAAAACTCAACATTCAATGCTTTTAGTTATGATCAATCAACAATCATCACCTTTAGAAACTGAGCAATCTAAAGGTAAACTTGGACAAAATGTATTCAAATAAGATAGATCTACAGGTACACTCAAACATCATTTATGATCATGACATTCCACAAATTTACATATCATTTCATTTCTCAACCATTAAAATTCACATCATAATCATGAGTCAAAGGACTTTCTAAGGTTGTAATATAGGTAAGGGTTAAGGTGAGATGTATTTAGGTAATTTAGCATAAAAGCCATCAAAGCTAATAAAGTAAGAGTAACACTCAATGCAACATCAAGCGCAAAAACTAATATTCATTCAAAACTGAGTACCATCAGCTATGATAAATCTAAAGACTATGTTTCATAACTCAAATTCAAGCTCTCACACCGCAAACCACATCAAGCATAACCAATTAGAAGGGATCACTCATAAAAATTGATGATAACAATAAATGGGAACTATAAGGATTGATCCTTCAAAGCCACATCTACTTGATATGCATTATACTCAAGTGAACCATTTCATACAACTTTAGGAGGAGAAACTAACCATGAATAACTTTTCAAAACAATTGCATTTCCTCCTTGATACTTTTATTAAAACAATTTTTTCTTTTTCTCTTTTTTTCATCTCATATAAAACTTGAAAGATGCTACATTAACCTTAGAATTCATTGACAAGACATAAAATGACATTTCAACGATTATAACCATCATACATATATGCACACCCCTATACTCTTGCGCATCCACAATTATCAACAACCAACAAATGCTCTACTAGCTTTAAGGCTTAGGTAGGACATTTAGTTAGGTTTAAAGCATGTAATGTGGTTAACACAAAAATAAAGATTAATAAAGCTCAAAGGGGATTAACAAAGAGAAAATTCGCATCAATTAGGAGGTTATTTGGCTAATGTAGTTTGTAAAACAAATAATGCTTATATCATTTCCATGTTAAAGCATGTGATAAAAATTTGGTCTTGAATAGAAAGTCAAAGCAAAGTGGGGATCTACATGTCATAAAGATTACACATAAACAAAAGATAATGAGACTATATGGATGTGTTAGTCTATAAAGGCTCAAAATCTCTCTAGCTTATGTCTACCACTAGTCACTACTCTTCTAAAGATAATGCATATTGACCAATCACAAGAGTGAAAATACATGATAAAGTTGCCATGAATTTTTCTACTCCATTCACTCTTTAATAATGAATATATAGTCTTAAAAGCAATAGAAAAAGAGAAAATGCTTATTTGTTTGTTTGATTTTGAAAACACCTAAAAAGCCACATAAGCAACAATTAAGCTTTAAAACGTGTATAACAACTAAGATCCCCAACCCTACTCCTAAAACTTATATTGTCCCCAATGTAACATCACATGTAAGAAATGAAGCATTTAATGAAAACAAAAAACATGAGAATGTAAATAAAAATAATCAACTTTCCTTAGGTTGCCTCCCAAACAACGCTTTTGTTTATGTTATTGGCTAGACTCTGTGTTGCTCTCATCAAGTTACAAAATTTTGATTTCCAGGAACCACATCTTTGGCATTTTCCACTTGACCTTCATTAGAATAGGGCTTGAGTCGATGACCACTTACATGTAATGTCTTCCCTATTTTTAAACTTTTGATCTCTACTGTACCATAAAGAAGAACATTAGTTATCACAAAAGAATCAACCTAATAAGGATAACATTTATGCAGAAACAATTTATATTTAACGTAATAAAAAAGCACGTTTTAATCACTGACAAAGCTTTTTAATAAGACATAAAAGCTTTAGTCTTCTCTTTTGTTGAAACTGCTTCTTGTTTATTTGTATACTTCTATTTACAATCTTCTTGTACTAAAAGGTCAATCATATGAATTGTAAAAATAGAGCAGTTATTATGGGAGTGCTTATTAAGATCAAAAATACTAAAACAAGCAACTTCCCTATTGAATTCCATCATGAAGGTATCCTTACAAACATCTATCTTAGTTTGGGTCATGTTGAGAAATAACCTCCCTAGTAAGATAAGTAGTGATTTATAAGAAGTTTTGTCATTCATGTCAATCACATAAAAGTTAGCAAGAAATATTAGTTCATTTACCTGCACAAGCATATCCTTAAATCACCCCATCTGGGTAAGCATTAAAACAATCAGCCAATTGTATGGTCACACTAGTTTCTTTTAATGGCCTCAAATTTAAAGAAGCATATATGGAACATGACATAACATTAAACAATGCTCCTAGATCTTGTAGGAAAATCCCGGGAGGTACATCACATGTACCAGGTGCGGAAAACAAAAATTTTTGTCGCCGGGACCTTCCCG
>JANZLD010000009.1:19252036-19278603 GCA_026413575.1 Erythroxylum carthagenense | reverse complement strand
AATACACAATTCAACCCCCCTTCTTGTGCATTTTATTATCGCTTTCTAAGTGTTGTATTAACGTGTGATCCACTTCATGACTTGTGTTTGCACATATTCTATATGCCTTTACTTGTGCCTATTTAACTACAAATTTCATAATAAAAGACGTTATCTCATCTAAACGATGTTTGATGGATGAATTACTTACCTCGTTTACATGGAGAACATCGTTGCCATTGTTGAATTGTTGAGTATTAGCAACCATTCACTCAATTAAAATAAGAGCCTCCATAGTAGTCTTTTCACATAATGCTCGACCACTAACTTCATCGACCAAACTCCTCTCCATAGGTAACAATCCTTCATAGAAATATTAGATAAGGAGTTATTTAGGTATGCTGTGATGGGGACAGCTAGCATGCAACTTCTTAAAGCGCTTCTAGTATTTGTAAAAGGACTCTTCGTTATGTTACTTTATGCCACAAATTTTGTTTCGTATAGTCGCTGTCTTCGATGCTGGAAAATACTTTTCCAAAAATAGCCTCTTCATCTCTATCCAAGTGTTCACACTCCCAGCAGGTAGATCAAATAACCAATCATTAGCTGCATCTTTCAATGAGAATGGAAAAGCCCTCAATATGATTTGCTCGTCTATCACCCTTAGAGGCTTTATACTTAGACATACCACATCGAGCTCCTTGAGATGCTTATGCGCATCCTCACCTACAAGACCATGAATATTAGGCAATAAATATATTAATGCAAACTTAAGTCCAAAGGTAACATGCTTAGTAAAAATAGGAAATGTAATGCATAAAGGCCTTTACGTTAAGTCTGGTACAACCAACTCCCTTAGTGTTCTTAGGTTTGCCATTGTTTCTTTGAATTCAAGTTCTTGTTCTACTTCCATAGTTGTTCTTGCTTCCCTTCTTAATCTTCACAATGTCCTCTCGATCTTTGGATTAAATTGTATAAGTTCTCTATAAGGAGATTTGGTCACTACTATTCACCAACACTAACAAATGTATAAAAATTAACAAATAACTAAAAGAAACAATTATAAACAGATATATACACAAAACACCTATTAAAATCAAATAAAAATTAAAGTACCACAATCCCTAACAATGATGGCAAATTTTGATCGTGCATGTTGAGTGCACCATAAAATTTACATAACTCTGCACAAAAAAAAATTATAGCTATGGTGAGTCGAGATTGTATCAATAGGGAATGTTCAGTTAATTTTTGCAATGAAAATAATTAATGCTAAGGAAATAAGAGGGGGTTTTGGGTTTATGCGATTTAGAAAATAAATTAAACTTAAAATAATATAAGAAAATTATGAAAAATAGTCAAAAGTGATAAACGTGATGAATATGTGTAAAATCTAGTTCTTGGTTTAGTCTTGGCCTACATGCAATTAAACATATTTCATTATTATAATGTTTCACACCTCTTTCAAAACTATTGATTGTAGGTTAACAATAAGCTCTGTTAAACCCAGTTTTCCTTTAAGTCGTGTTTAATTAAGATAAGCTCTTTAATTAAACGTAACTACCAAATAACCTAGAACATGATCTCTAGATTTTTAAATAGACAAATCTATGCAACAATCACATAAATTTGGGTCATTTAAGTTAGGTTACATTATCCCTAATGATTTAAAACCATTAGTAGCTACAAACGAATCTCAAACATAATGATTACAAATTATATTCAAGATTCTAGCAATGGGTTCATTAATAAATAAACTATCTAGAATGAGATTAATGATCATTCATACATGAAAATCCAAATCTATAAGTGTAGGATAACATTATCAAATCCATATAGAGAGATTAAACATTACAAAATGAAAAGATATGCTTAACCATGACTCTAGGCATCGACATCATCTCTGTATCGGTATTAGGATGCTTAGCCTTACATGTTGTCCATAGTCTCCAAAATGGTATACTTCTTTCGTGTCTTGAAATCCTAAAAACAAAAGACTCCCTTTTCTGCCATTGCAACATTGTATTTATGGTAAAAGACTAGATTTTTGGGTGCCAAGTCATAAAATTCACAGGCATAAGCCTCGTTTACATGGGCATGACACTGTTATAGGTGTGACATAGTTGCCACGGCCATGACAAAAATGGCATGGTTGTGATATACTAAAGTCATGGCTATGAATCTTGTCACTCTTCATTCTTTCTGGCATTTTGTTGTCTCGTTTTGCTCTAATCCTTCTTCTTGTTCCGTGAAGATAATTAAGTGTGAATATCAAGAAGACAACCCAACAAGTATCTTTCAGCCCATTTTATTTATTATTCTTCTGAATTTTACCTAAAACCAAATATGAACTAAAGTGAATGTTTTAAGCATTTTAAAGCATTAATCACTAGATGTCATTGATTAAATGTATCAACAAGTAAGCACATATCAGAATTGAATGATGATAGTCATTTTAATATGGGCACTCACGATGGATGTGATTTGGTTCTTAAGATGAACATGAAATGGGCGGTGAGGATGGAGGTGATTTGGGTATTTAAGATGGAGGTGAAATAGGTACTCAACATAGAGGCGATTTAGTTTCTCCCAATTGAAGTGAATCTAACTCAAAATTCTACATTAGTGTTGATGCAAGTCATGATATAATGTACATTAACTCTTCTGATCGTAGGAGTTTCTTAGCTAGTGATAAATATCCCAATGTTGAAGAACTAGATTCTACTTTGAGGTAATTAAGTGAAACTAATAGATATGTTCATAGAGTTGTTACAAGTGAATGGTTATGGGGGTTGGTGTTTAATAATGTTAAATACTTTAACAAAGGGATTCTTGATTATATAATAGCAATAATATTTAGCTTAAGTTTCAAGAGGAATGAAGCAAAAAGGATAAGAAATGGTTGCACCCAAGGTTGTCTACTTAACTTACATGTTTCATTTGATAGAAAAGATCAATTATTAAAGCAAAAAACTTACAACTTACAACATACATGCAATCCAACAAATAAACCTAGGTTAGTTACATCTAATTTTATAATGAGACACTTCAAGGAAAAAAAACCTAGGGAAGCTGAGCATTAAAATTAAGAAATAGTTAAATAATGTAGGGAGAAACTAAATTTATTTGTTATTTCCAACATACACAAGTATGCAAGGAGGAAAATTCTTAAAGCAAAAACAAAAGATCAGTATAACAAATACGGGAAGCTTTATGGTTCTATTTCTATGTTAAAATAAATGAATTCATGCTTTATAATCGAGCTTTAAATTATAAAGGATGAAGATTAATTAGTATTTAAGAGAATGAATGTATGTTTTGATCCTATAAAAAAAGGAAAGAAGAAGTTATGACCTATAATCAATGCAGATGGATTTTTTTGAAAACAAATTACTAGGGAAAAATTATAAGTCTTATACGAGTTGATGATAATCAAGGAATATATCAAATTGTATAGACAAATGCGAAGGTAGAGAATACTAAGAATTAGACATGGTTTATAAATCAACTGGCCATTGACCTAGAGCTTGGAGATGGTGAAGGAATAATAATGATTTCTGATATGTAAAAGGCATTTCAACCAACTAAATAATAATTTAAACACATTTGCATCTATAAATGCTTTTAGCTAGTTATTTTTAATTAGTTTGTTGAAGATTATAACATCATGTTAATGAAGAGGCACTCTAACCTTAAGGAGCACACTAAGAGATGGAAGGATGAAATAACACTTGAGGTGATGAAAAAATTGGACAAGAATAAATTGAATACAATAAGATTGGAAGTTATTTGGAATATGGAGATGGAGTATCAAGTGATTAATAAGCACTTATTGTCCAGTTGGGGTGGGTTGTAGTTAAAGGGAGCAGGAACTTTACGGGTATCCTTGTAATCATATGATTAGTGCCATTTTCCATGCCAAAAAAGAACCTGAGGCATATGTGGATGAGTGTTATCTTAGAAGGAGGTTCATGGAAGTTTATAAGAATGTCTTACAACCAATTAAAGCATAAAAAATCTGGACACTAAACACTCATAAAGAGATACGTCCATATTTAAAAAGAGTTATGCTTGTATGCCTAAGAAGAATAGGAGCAAACATAAAGATGAACCAAAGCGAGTGAAGAATCCTTATTGGCTGTCACAAAAAAGGCAATTCCAACTATGTGGCAGATACAAAAAAGTGATCATAATAAGAGAAGTTGTAAATTTTGTCCACTTCCTTCTAATCAAGATGGAGTTAAGGTTTTTTAATATTAATTTATAATTATATGCTTTTCAATAACAACATCAATTTTGCCTCAACCTCATTCTTTAATTTCTAGTAGACAACCTTCTGAAGTAGTGGAGCTCAGGTTAGTTTGATATAAATATTTATTACTAAATATATTATTCTTGTATATTGTTATTAATATATATTCTTCTTCTTCTATGTATTATTTGCATGAATAATTTATTATTTTAACCTTACTTGTAATAGTTATATGTAGTAGCTCCACTATTATGGAGAAAGAGAACATTTGGATCAGTTGATCAAACTTTTTTCAACTATCATTTTAATTAAGAGGGTCAAGGTGGAAAGGTGATCTTATAAATAAAAGGATAATAGAAATTCAAACCAACAAGCAATTAATATTCAAACTGGAAGTCGATAACGTGTGAATGACAATTACTTGTGCATTAGTTGGTTTGTAATGAATTATGGTACTAATTAATGTAAGAGAATGTACTTGGTTGGATCTATTTTGTATATTGTTATAGATTCCAGTTGGATCCATTGTTTTTTGTATACATTTTTGTGGGATCCATTGCACGATAGCGACATCGCTAGTCCATCTGGAATGTCACGGTCGTGCAGGTACACGATTGTGACTTCCATGCTTTCTGAAGGGGGGTTGCTTTCTGAACATGCTTTTTCTTATAACTTCTTCTCTTGACATGGGAATTGAACTAATAGACTCATAAGACATTGATCTTCATCTCCACCAAAAATTAGGACCATCTAAAATGGATTGATTGAAGAATTTAAGATGAAACCATTTTAGATGAAATTGTGACTGTATTGAAGTATGATAACTGGGATGATTTTACTAAACATACTTCGGTGTTTTGCTTATATCTTGATCTATAGATTTCCAAATGAGTTAAATATTAATTCTAATTAAACTAGAGACATAAGGCTACAATTTTTATGAAGAGGTCAAAATGTAATTCGGGTTTAAGAATTCCAAAATTAGTTCTGACATTGAGTTAAGAATTCTGGTAGTTTCATAACAGTTTGAAGTCTTTTGAGTATAACTTTCAGTATATTGAACCAAAATGCATGATGTTAGAATCAGTGGAAACCTAAGACAAAGGGGGAGAATTGTCTAGAAGGAAGTGTTGCTTAAATATTCCATTTGCTTGATCTAAATGATCATCAAAAGTAGACCCGAATGTTTGTTTTGAGGAAAAATCTGGAATATTGAATAAGTGTGTGAATTCTGGAACTTTTGGAATACAATTGATGTTTACATCAGTTTAGTAAGGAGATATACCCGGGAATATGTCGTTGAACATGCATGTTATATGATACATTGTTAAATGTGCTTATTTAGTTGCATGAACAATTTGGTAATATGAAATTGTGTTTGATTTTAAATAGAAAAGCAAGTAGAGTGGCCATTTCTAGATATCGCTGAAACTTCAAGACATTAAGCAAAAGGGAGCAACTATCAGTAATCTTTAGGACACTTACATTTTATTTTGTTCTGTTTAGTACTGAATTGAGTTGTGTTTTATGCCGGTTGTGTTCTGAACCTCGAGATAATGAATGTTTGAAATGTTTCATGCATGTAAATATGGTTAACTAATTATTATGCACATGAAATGAACTTGTTTGGTTTTGTAACTGTCAAGTCCTAGTCGTGGGTAAATAGGCATGCCTAGAAGGGTCTACAGCTACTTCTGTGACACTTCAGTGTCGAGACCTTAGTCTCCCTTTATGACACTCAAGTGTTAAGACTTCGGTCTCCCTCTGTATAAGTCTTGTTACCCACTTCTATTCATGGATTTACAGTCTAACTTGTTTTATACTTTGATCTTTGATAAGCTTTAATAAGAAACAAACCATATTTTTGATCTGATGGGTTAACACCCTATTCTAAAAATATGTTCTGTATTCTGTATGTTTTGTTCTTCTATTGAAATGTTTGACTTTAGCATGCAAAGTGTTTTCATTAATAAATCTTATTATCTTATGAATTTCAGTATGTTGAGATGCTTTTGTATAATATGATTTAGTATCTGTTGATGACAAATAGTTTAGTTATTACTCACTAAGCTATATGCTTAGCACAATGGATTTGCCCTGTGTAGGTTCAGAGAGAAGGACATAAGGATTAGGACAAGTCAACCATAATAGCCAAAGGAGATTAAGTTTTGCTTGTCAAAATGTATTTTGAGTTTTGATTTTTGGCTTGTATTTGAATTTGTATGAAGGTTTGTAATAAACATAATATCGGTTGGTTTCTAAACTTATGTTATGTAATGTATGATTGTTTCAGTTGCTGGAAATGCATGTAATGAATGTGTGGTATGTTTTGAAATGCATACGCAAGGCAATGCTTGTTTCTGTTTGTAACTCTGGTGTGGCACTCCCTTATCCTCCCAAGGGGTATTAGGGCGCCACAAGTTAGTTATTAATTATTTGTTTTTAGTTTTTCTTAGCTAATCTTCTTATTATTTGCTTAAAAAAGTTTACAATAATGATTTGGTGACTACTACAATCCTCATGAGAACAATACCTTTTATACTATAAGATACGATATACTTGTAGTATAAAAAGTTTTCATTTAAACTTCAACTACTTTATCTAATTTCCTTCTTAGGAACCATTTGTTTATTGTTTTTTAAACTAAGTAAAATGGTTCCCTTCATAGTTAAGGTCTGTAACTTCTAATTTCCTTACACAAGATTTGAAATCTTTGCATGGTAGCTTAGAACCTAAGCCCCCCTCAGATTTATAATTGTAAAAACTGTAGTTAAAGTCTCCAATGATTATCCAAGTATTTTTAGCCTCTAGATATATTATCAAAGTCCTATTATAGTGAACTTATCTAAAAAGAGAGAATATATACATATATAAAACTCAAACATATCTTTTGGCTAGTTAGTTTGAGAATTATGGATGTGTGAATAGCTTGTGCATTGAAACTATAGTACCTTAATGATGTCCAAGTTGTAAACACTTCCTAGTATGATGAGTGCTATTATTTGTGAGAATGGACCCATTACTAGATATCCTTGCATTTGTTCTCTTTGATCTTTTTTTATAAAAGGCCAAGAATGTATGGCCTTATTGTTTTTAGATAATCATGAACATCTTGTTGCTTATTGGAATTGTTTAAACCCCTAACATTCCAAGCTAAGATTGATATCACATCGTTTAGGAGTCCTACTCCTTTTAGCTTTCTTCTTACCTGTTTCTTACTATAGGATGGAATGTCTATAGTAAGTAAGTGACTTCAGCTTATAGAGAACTAGTGATGCTATCGTATGCAACCCAAATTAAATCCTAAATTTATGTAATAAAACAAATGTAACATGGGAAAGTAGGATTCGATCCCATGGGGAATTCTACTTCGTCAATTGTTAAGAAATAAAATATTTAATAAAATGGGGGATTATTATAATATGAAATTATTTGTAATAAATTAAGTAATAAAGAGACTTATGTATAACTGAACCTTGGTTTACGATCACTTCCACCCTTGAACTACATTCGATCATCGATAAAAAAATTATTTCATCAATCATATATATTCAATGTGACATTAAATATTTGTCTTTCCTTAACATTAGCTAATCGAAAATACGTAATTCAAATAACCCTTGTTGTTTAAAACCTTAGATATGATCAAAATTTAATTAAACAATAGCTTTAAGAAAAAAAACCATCGAAGCAAGATAATGTAATATCTGTGATTATATTTAATTTAGTTGAATACTTTTCCCAAAAGTTATTAATTTCTATTAAAGTAAATTAAAACCTCCTGCTACTACAATTGACTAAAAGAATTGAAATTTTACATATTCAAATATTTATCTAGCAAATGATAATTTCAATCAATAAATTAATCTCACTTATTAGAAATCAATAAAAAATTAATAAAAAAAGCAAGGAAAAGTAATCCAGTATATGAATAAATAAATCACTTCACATTAAGACCTAATTGTCTCCCAATCTTAAAAGTTCCAAAAGGTTTACACTTCCTTCAACTAAGATAAAGAAATTTAGGCAATAATGGCCATAACTATGAATAACTTCTAAATGTCTACTTTAACATACACTAGGAAGAGGAAAAGAAAACATTGTGAAAAGATGAAAAATATAGCTAGAAAATTGGATGCATTGCTCTGTTACCTTGACTCTATTTATAGCCATTTTAACCGCATGTGGATATCTTTTTATTATAATTCTTTGGATCATACAAATTATAACTTCACTGATTTTCACCCAAATTTGGCTAAGATAAGATGTCAATAACTTCTAACACATTTTTCTCTGAGTTTGAACAAATTAAGATAAGATCATGAACGATTTAAATGCTAAAAATGAAGGCAAAATTGTGACACTTTAAGCACTCATAAGAGCTGATTCTTTTTTTTTTGTTGCCCACGAGGTGTCCTAGGAGGGTCCTAACTATGGGAAGGCACCTTTAAGCCTTCCACTCCTAGACTAATCCCCGCTCTAACCAGGTAGGTCCCTTGCGGGAGGCAAAACTCTGGTCCCAAGTTTTAAACGACTACATACATGAGGACGGTTCGAACCCGTGAGCTCACTTAAGCCAGGAGAGCTCCTTACCAACTCACCTGCGCCTTGGGGTTAATTAGTAGAGTCTAGATTCTCTAGGGCCAAGGTTTTCACTAACCAGAACTTCTTGGGTTTTAGGACTATTACACCTTATATTCCTTGGGGTATTTCCAACATTGAATGTAGATATGTTCAATTGATGATAATTGTCTAGAATTTGCATCATAGTTGAAGTTTCATTAGCTTGCCTTTATAAGGACTTAATCTCATTATAGGTTTCACTGTTCAAGGCCTTAGCCTTATTCCTACCTTTCTCCATTGACTCCTCATGATCACTCTCTCGAAGGTTCTACATGTACGTTTCAGTTCATCTTTGCCTTTAACTTGTGGTCTCCATTGATAAGTAACTGATATTAAAGACTCCTCCAAATTACCATGGCCATTTAGCTTTTTGAGCGTGGGTGAATCAAGAAATGTTTTGTTAATATAGCTTCTATGAATATCCTGACAACCAATTCTTCCTAGAGTAGTTTTATTCTCATCTATGAACACAAGTTTTCTAATATAGCTTAGAAAGTATATTAGTCTTATTGTGCTCCAATGCTTTAAAGATATATTTGAAAATGTGCCCAAATTGTGACAGTTTTAAGTTTGCTTCTATCAAGGTCCATGGCTAACTTCTACAATTCCAAAATAATAGGCTTGCCCTTCCAATGCTATAGACCAAGCTTAAGTACTTTAGTGGTGTTGGATTTTGGGGAGAAAGAGAATATAAAGAAATCCTCCTAATTGATGAACAGTCTTTCTGGTCCAAATTCATACCTTTCATAGAGGGAAAGAGAGGATATTTTTTCAATAAAGTAGTCAAACAAGATGCTGATGATCCATCTTGAGGCATTAGCCTAAAACACTTTAATGGTTGGAGAGATGATATTTTGGCCATTCCTTGAGGATCAAGAGATGTAGGAAACTTTATTGTTAGAGGATCCATCTCTTATGAACTGTGACCAAGTTTTCCTCATCTGAGTAGTGGGAGGATCTTTAATGACAAATACAACACCAAGAACAAGATGGTAGCGGGGTAGGAGTGGAAGCAAAAGTAGATGTAGAGGGGACCTTTGCAAAGGATGGTGCAGACACGATTTTGGGAGTAGAGAGGAGCAAGGGAGACTTTCCCACGTCCTTTGTGGTGATAAATACTCAGGAAGTAGGGGGATGGTTGAGGAGAGAATTATCCTCTCACCAAATTTCTCTAATCAAGGTCTGATGGAGCAAGTGATATTAGTAGGAAAAAGGAAATGGATAGGAGTTGATAAAATGAAAGTTTAGAATATCGTTCTATAAACAATAATAAGTTAAGCGGTAAAATTAAGTTTATAAGAATGCCTTTTGAATGAAACACCCGAATTGCATAATGGAATGAAGGTGGCAAAGGATACTCTAAGAAAGATGAGGAAAAACAAAGTAGTAGAGCAAATGATAAAGAAGCAGAAGCAGGAACAGAAAGGTGGAAAATAACAAGGAAGGACTAAGAATAACTTGGCTTTAAGGAGTAAGGCCAAGCAGAAAGCCAAAGCTAAGGATTATAAGAGATAAATAAAGGAGACATGCATCTCACTTTACAAACCTTATTTGTTTAGGTTTAAATATTAAGTTAATTAATATGGATATAATGCAGACTTCTTGAAACTTGCACCAAACATTGATTGATGAGTTGTGTGAAATTCTTTGTTACCTTTTGATTTTTTAATATTAATAAATATAAAATATACGTTTACAAAAGGGGTAAATTTATATGGAAATATGGTCTTGTTACTATTTAAAAATTTTAATATGCCTTATTTTTAGGGTTAATTACTACAAAAAGGTTAATTTTTAGTCAATTTTTCAATTATAGTATAAACTTTAAAAAGTAGTAATAAAATGCTCAAACTTTTATTTTTTCAGTTATAACTCGAACTTCAAAAATAACAATAAAATGTCAAACTTTCAATTTTTTCAATTTTAGCCCAACGTTAGTGTTTCCATTAAGTTTGCTGAATTGACTAGCTACGTGTTTCAAAAACCTTAACTATTAATATACGTCAGCCAAAATTAACATAACAAATGAAGATTAATGAAACTATGTCGTTTAAAAATTGTCTAAATCAGATTACACACTCTCGATGACCTTACACTTTGATTTTAGTTTTTCTTTCATTTTTAATTTGTTCTCTTGACATCTTTATTTTTAGATTTTTATATTACACAACCTCGACACCCTCACGCTAAGGGTATCAGGAGAACGAACTAAAAATAAAGAGCTTACTAGTACAATACGTTGTAATGCAATAATAGTTTGAAGTGTCAGAAGAATAAACAGAAAACAAATGGTTAAGAATATCAAGAGAACAACATATAACATCAGGCTAGAATTAAAAAAATTTGAAATTTTGAACATTTTATTATCACTTTTTAAAGTTTGGGCTAGAGTTAAAAAAATTTAAAAATTTTAGCATTTTATTACTGCTTTTAAAGTTCGAGCTATAATTAAAATTTTGACAAAAGTTGGGGCTATTTTTATAATTAATCCTTATTTTTAATAAAAATGATGATATTTTTAATCCTTTTATTATACTTTATTGATTGATAAAACATCTCTATTATTTTTATTAATTGAACCCTTTAGTATTAACCAGATCTGGTGTGTCGACGAAAATTTTACTAAGTATTGTTGTTAATATTGAATCTTTAATATTGACGAATTTCTTAATTAAGTAAACTACCAAATATATTACGTCGTCGTCGGCACAATCTTAACCTGATAGTAATCGCGTGAGACACATGAGGATGTTACGTCCAAACATGATGACAAATATGACAAGTGTGTCCAAATTGTCAAATGAATATATAATGTCATAATGATGCTAACATGGCAACTACATTCTTGTCTCATCAAAATTTTAAAATCAACATATTATGTCTTAACATGTTAACTAAACGTCTAATGTTAATAATATATTAACCTGTAAATGTAAATGTAAGTGCAAATGTGCCTTCCATTTCTAATATTTTAAATTAATATATTGTGACGTCATTATGGTTGTTCATTATCATTTGTTAATTGCCCGTCAGGTCTTAATATCATCATCACCATCATCATTACATTCAGTCTAAAGTTTTGCAGTGAGGTGAAATATGAGAAAGACTTATAGTACACATCCATGTCCTTATATAATAAAGAGATTGTTTCCCAATAGACCCTCATGTCGATGTGACATGTAAAAAATGATGCAGAATAATAGAAGCAATAATTAAAGAACTGACATGCATAAAAATTTAGTGACTAGAAACGTACTACAAGACAAAAAGGGCATACCTGCTAGTTGGCTAGATCAGCTAATACCTTATCCTTCGTAGAGACCGGCTTTTGTTGTCTCTAGCCACTCTAGAAGTCGACACTTACCTACCATAAGGAAATAACACTCTTACGATTTTAAGGTATAATTTTTGATCTACCCCTAACTATTTTTGACCTGAAGCCTTGAAGAATAACTTACTACTCACAAAGGTGTAAAGGAATAATAAAAATACACTTCTTAAAGAAATAATATTGCTAATAAAGAAGGAAAGTTAAGAATAGGAAAACTCAATAAACAAATACATACTATTAATAACACTACAGAAAACAATCCGAAAAAGAAATAAAAGAATAGTAGTGATATCAAAACCAAACTACTAACACCAGAACCGTCTGATGTTAATATATTAACCTTTAAATGTTTCCGGGGCTTCTATGTGAATGGGATTTTCATTACCATATTAACTCACCTTTACATACATTACCGAAATCGTAACGTACATTATCTTAGCCACAAAATTTTAACAATATCAAAGCTAGAATTGGGCAATTAATTAAAGCAATAATGAATTGTCATAAAGGCAACGTTGTTTAATTTTAATCTATTTTGATTTTATAATTTATAATTTATATGATACCAAAAAATAGAATTTTGAAAAATTCTAATGAAATATGGATTCATAAATATTTACAGTAATTTTTGGGTCGGATGTCATATTCAAAACGCCTTTTTTTCTCTCTCTATTTTAGTATACAATTATAAAAATATAATCACATTTGAAATTAGCGTTTTAGATAACTTTGAAATATTTGAATTTTTCTTAAAATTGAAATAAAATTGCAGCTTAACCAAAATTATGATTTATTTATTATGATAATACTCTCAAGTAATTTAACAAGAAGTGATTTTTTTTCACTTACATCCTAAGAATTATAATTTTAATAACGTTTTTACCTATGAAGTCAAACTCACAAGTATACTCTCCAATAATTTTTAAGGAACATATAACCTTGCACGGTGATTACCTAGCTACTACACAGCTTTATTCGAGGTTGTATGTAATTTGAAAAAACAGAAAAATATAACTTTACATGAAGCATCTATTGACATTTTTTAATTTAAAATGCACTACAAATTTAAAAAATGTAAACAAAGAGACGTTTCAGTTGTGAAAACATATGATTTCTATTCAAATAAGATTATCTTATTTAAAAAGCGTTTTTTCTAAATCTATACGAAGTGTTAGAAGCTCTTAAATATTTTCAACAAATTCTTCTTTTTATCGTTCAAGTTTAGAAACACATGGTTTCTAGCTTTGAGGGAGAGAACCATCTTCCTCGAATGAAGCACCAGCAAAAGAGAAGATTGGAAGTAGGAAGCCAGAAACATTCTATTCTTTATTACTAAATTTGTATTTCCCAACAAGCAGAAACAACTAAAACAATAAACATTCTAAATTGCAGGATGTATCAAAGACTTGCAAAAATATTTAACAGAAATCAAATACTGGAGTATATACAAAGCACACTGACCTATATAATTATTGGGAATGTTAAGATTTGGATATTTTACACGGAAGGGACAGTTTATATGGGTAGCTTCTTTTTTAACGCCATTAATCTAATGTAGTTTTTATTCTCTGACGCTCTAAAAATGCTGGGGGGCAAAAAGCTTTCATTTTCCCTTGACATTGCACAGCAGGGTCGAAGCCTCATTTGTACCAAATCACCTGCTTGTCTGGAAAAATAGGTAAATGTAGCAAAATTAGAAACAGTGGTGTTTAGTTCAAATTTGAAGGCCTACTATAAATCCCATGTTATATTTTCCAGAAGTAGTAAAACTTTTGAGCAATTGGAACAGCAAATTATACGAACTTTGCAACAAAATAAATGTGTTACGTAAGATCAAATGCAATAAAAAGGGGGCATGAGTTGGTCAGTTCCAGAAACGGTTCAAGGCATTGAAAACAGCAGAATCAGGTAAAGCTCTAGAGGTTTAGGATAACATGATATATGGTAACTGCTGCCAAAGAAATAGGTTACGGGATAGCCAAGGATGTCCAGGGTAATGCAAACAATATTACCAAATAATATAAGGCAGAAACACAATATAGACACATTTGCCCAGCGAAAAAGTCACTTATCAAACAGCTTGTGCTACTTATGGACCAACATTCGATATTTCAAAGACAGGTTCCCAAAATTGCTAGAAGCAAGAGAAAATGCTCATGATTGAAGAACAAGTGGATGGCTGTGCTGAGGTCTCCAAGAAATACCTAGCATAGCAAATTATGGCCAGCATAACAAGAATAAACCATGTTTACCTTCTCATTAATCCTTATACTCCAAGAATCATTTCGTGATCCAGTGACAGGATTACCAACAACATAAGTTGGTGTATGAACAGCATTGTTAAGGAGCGGAACCCTGTCTGAACCATAATCATCATCACTGTCATAATACGCATGTGGTCCGAGAGCCTTTAGAGCCATTGAGAGCAAGAAAGAAAGTCCCTGAAGATAAAGGGTGTAAGGTGGTCAAAATTTTGAGAACCATAAAATAACATATCAGGTTTTCAAAACCTTAAGAGTCTCAGTATCCTGCATTATCATATCAATACAAGGAATCATCTCTATTTTCCATCTCCTAATGCATCTAGAAATCATTAATCAGTCCAGTGGTACTGTATACAATGGGGTCATGTGGGCACAGAGTACTGTGAGATTCATTCTTTTACCTATTTAACTATTATGGTTTTCATTAGACACGTGGACCAATGAACACATAAGCCTCACCCTGGTTCTTTCTGAATAAGATGCCTAGAATGTAAGTGTTTATATGTGTGCATAGAAGGTAGAAATAGGGGAGAGAGGAGATGAAGACATAGACATAGACACAGACCTGAATACTAAGGATTGATAATCCTATCCATTTGCAGATCTCAAAGTTTGACTGAATGAAAATTTTGAACTGATTGAAACACCCACTTGGGTCCTTTGGGAAGTCCTGTTGTAAAGTGGGATCAAATGGGCAAGGAAATCAAATTAGCAGCATCAACCTAAAAAGTTATCAACCAAGAGAAAGATAAATATGCATGCACAGGAGATACCTCTTCCCAGTTCTGGTTTAGAAACACATCAGTGGTCAATCCAGCCTCCAGCATTAGGAGCAAGAATATACAGAACATGTACTGAAGTACATTAAGTTTAACATTGATTCTAATAGCTAAATCTCTATATTATGAAGTCAATGTTTTAAATAGAAATGCTAACAAACTAAAAACAGGATACCACAAATGAAGAAGAAAGATATTTACACCTAAGCAACATTAAGCTTCACATGTTTCCATTATTGTCAAGGAAATCAACTCCAGAAATAAAAATATGCTAAATTCACAATGAGCTAAAAGGAAGTACGAAGGAGAAGGGAATTGGAGAAACAGAAAATTACAACACACGGCTTCAGAGAAACAAAATCTTTACGCCAATTAAACAATGATTTCCAGTCAATACACATAGTTCAACATCTTTACACTCATAGATAAATGTTCCTGAAAAGTAGTAAAAAGCCAGGAAACTATAAAAGTTATAGAAGAGATGTCAGAAACAACCGCATATGCAAAACTTGTTCGCTGTTTCTTATTAAAGGTCTTGAATATTGATAACTAATTGTGATATTCAAAACTTTGTATCTGTGAGTAACATTAATCAGTTCGGATCAACTGCCAAAAGTCAATTACTGTATTGATCAGATAATTACTTCAAGCACAAGGTATTTTACGGAAGAAATGTCACCAGTTGATGCATAAAAGAAGTTCTAAGAATACATATCACAGAAAGCTCCAATCTGTTAGATGTCCCTAAAAATGAAACAGAAATAGAGAAGTTTTATGTCTTCAATAGAATCCATCAAAACAAGCCGACTTTGGCAGGTCAAGAGTCTTAAATATATTGTCACCAATGGGAATCAGCAACCGAGATTACTTTGATTCTGATATCTATTAACCATGGAGAAGGGATATTGAATTTCAATTTCACAGACTTGAGCAAAAAGATACTAGGTGAAGGCAACAACCATTAGCTGTTTCGGCAGCAAGATGCCCTATGCAAGTGAGCACACACAAAATGACTCCAAACCCAAGTGTAGTGTAAATGAACCTGCATTTTTCATGAGAAGACATGTTTAAATGGATCTGAAAATAGCCAGAGGCTAATGAAAATAATTAAATGTGTCATACAGTAAGATAAAACACCCATAATTTTAGCACATAAATCTTCCTTTCTATATGTTTTAATTACCAAAATAATAAGATCTTACAGATTGGACCAGTGCTTTTCAGATGAGGTATTTCTCAGGATCATCGATCCAGCATGAACTACTACAAATGAAACAATTCTATACCCTCGCCAAATACTTGTTCCAACCAAAATTCACAATAACAGGATTATGATGCACATTAATCCACAGATACGCTTTTCAAAGAATTAATAACTGCACTAAAGGACACCTATAGTACCTGACAAAAGCTCAATAAAGGACAACCAAAATTACATTTGTATGATTAAAACTTTAATGTCCATAGGGCTCCAACATGCCCTTAATGTTTTTCCCCCCTCCATCATGCAAGTAATTATTGGTAATCTAATTTGGGATTTCAGAGATTCGGTTTAGTGAAGAAAAGAACATAATAGAGAGAAGAAGAAGCTGAACAAGAGAGAAGTCTGATTATTGAGAGAGAAACAATTACAGTTAGTTCGTTACCTTCTTCCTTCCAACCAACGGCTATATCAACAATGAACACAACCATTACTGTTCATCCAATCATATCTGTACACTTGGCACTGTCCTATACATTCATTTAGCAACTCATGACTACTCCTTATACTGCATCGTCTTCATCTTACTCACCCTTTTGTTTTTGCTACAACCTTTCTATCATTTCCACCTCTATCAATTCCTTCCTACTCTGAGCCTTGTCCACAAGGTTGACGTCGGAAAAATGTTGTTGGATATCGTACAAAAATTCCCAAGGGACATTGGAATTGCGAGGCAATGACCGTTGGACCAAAATCTGAATGGCTGGTCCATTATGTCACTTGACCAAACGACACTCTAAAACAACCACCGGCATACGAATTCCGAAAAACAAAGAAGGTAAGCACAGGGAGACAGGTACCGTATCAGAAACCTGCCGCTTCAACTAAGATACATGAAACCGACTATCAACTGGCACGTCCAACGTATATGCAACGGACCCCATCTTTTCTAGAATTCGGAATGGTCCATAAAATAAAGGAGACAACTTCTAGGAGCTCCAGTGTTAAACGTTGTGTTGATGATAGGGCCGAAGTTTCAAATAGACCCAATCATCTACTTCAAAAATACATTTCGTGCAATATCGATCCGCCAACTGTTTCATGCAATATTGAGCACGATGCAAATGAAACCGAAGTACATTCACCATAGCCTCCTGATCCAACATTAGCTGGTCCACTGCCAAAACCGACGAATCACTTGCCATATACGGATTATATAAAGGAGCAAAACTATAAACAACCTAAAAAGGTGTCATATTAATGGACGATGGAGGGAGTTATTATAACAACATTTAGCCAGCGACAACCACCTACTCCAATTAGTTGGACAATCCAACGTCATGCACCGTGAGTATGTCTCCAATGTTCGATTCAAGACTTCTGTCTGGCCATCAGTTTGAGGATGATAGGTCGTGGAGAAATGCAACTTCACACCTTGAAGAGCAAATATTTCTCTCCAAAAATGACTGGTAAAAACAACATCACGATCACTGATGATCGTATGAGACATTCCATGCAATTTACACAATGTATCCATGAAGACCCTGGCAACCTTCTCCAAAGTATAAGGATGGCATAGAGGTACAACGTGAGCATATTTGCTCAGTCTAAAAACTACCGCAAGAATCATCAATAACTCATTTGACAATGGAAGACCCTTAATGAAATCCGTGCTAATATCCCTCCACAACTGTTGCGGAATAGGTAAAGGTTGGAGTAACCCCGGTGAAGCCATCGGCTCATATTTATTTTTCTCACACACCTCACAATTACGCACAAACTTGCGAACATCCCTCTGTAACCTACGCTAAGAAAAAAAAAAGAGTTGACCCTTTTATAAGGTCCCAGCCATCCGAATGACTTCCATAAGTAGAGGGGTGTGAAAATTCAATAATTTTCCGATGCAGACTAGGTGAATTCCCACCACCAACTTTCCTTTCCAACGTAAAAGATTATCGGTCCAGGTTATCGGTCCAGGAATAAATCAAACCTTTATATTTGCCATCTTGAATCTGCTGCAACAATTGCTGAAGAACAAGATCCTGGTTCCAGCTGTCTTTGATTTCAGATAGCAACTCAATCTGTACATGAGAGATAGACAATGTAAAGAGCTCTAAACTAGTAACTTGTGACAAAGAATAAGCTGTAGAATTGTCAACACCTTTCTTATATTTAATTGAAAAGTCAAATCCCAAAAGCTTCGGTAACCAAGTTTGCTAGAAAGGAGTAGTAATCCGCTAATCCAACAGGTACTTTAGGCTGTTATGATCCGTCTAAATCAAGAAATGCCACCTCGTAATATAGTGAGACCACTGTTTCACTTCCATGACAATCGCCAAGAATTCTTTTTCGTAAACAAAAAGATGCTTGTAACGAGTAGATAGTGATTTACTGACAAAAGCAATTGGGTGATTCTCTTGCATCAACACTACGCCAACACCATCCCCACTAGTGTCCGCCTCAACAACAAAGTCCTTCTAAAAATCTAGGAAGGCCAGCACTGGTACAGTAGTCATAGCATTCTTCAACACCAAAAAAGCGAGAATTGCATCCTCTGCCCAAACAAACGCGTCTTTTTTCAAGAAATTGGTTAAAGGTTTACTTAGTTGGACATATCCACAGATAAACCGTCGGTAATAACCACACAAACCCAGAAAACCTCTAAGCTATAGAACGGTTGTCGATTGTGGCCACTACAACACCACACTCACTTCTTGAGGGTCAGTTGAAGCACCCTGGCCACCAGTAATATGACCCAAACATTCCAACCGATCCATGCCAAACGAACACTTAGATAGTTTAACAAACAGCTATTGATCAACTAGAATTGTTTACACCAAACATAAGTGTTCAAGATGCAGCTCAAATGAAGTGTTGTATATCAAAATATCATTAAAAAAAGACTAAAACAAACCGTCGTAAGTAAGCTTTAAAAATCTGGTTCATAAGACTCTAGAAAGTTGCTGGAGCATTCGTCAATTGAAATGGCATTATGAGAAATTCATAATGCCCATTATGCATTCGGAAGGCTATTTTGTAAATACATTCCTCTTGCACCCTTATTTGATGATAGCCAACTCTCAAATCCAACTTGGAGAAGCAACACGCCCCATGTAATTCATCAAATACTCCTCTACTAAGGGAACTTATCCTTAATTGTGCATTGATTAAGAGAACAGTAATCAATGCAAAATCTCCATGATCCATCTTTTTTCTTGATCAAGATGACTAGAGTAGAGAAAGGGTAACACTTTCCTGAATTATTCCATGTTTTAGCATATCTTCCACCACATTCTTCTGAACTCCCACATACCTATAAGGTCTAAGGTTCACAGCTTTGGTTCCCTACTTTAATGGAATTCGGTGATCATGAAACCGAGAAGAAGGTAAGCCTTCTGGATCCTCAAACACTGTCTCAAATTATTTGAGTAACTCCTGCAATTGTTTATGAAAATTTGATGGAGCCTTTTCAACATATGCTTCCACCTCCAACGATCTCAACTCTTCTGGAAAACCATCATCATACTTCGACTTGACAATTTGAGGAATGATCATAAAACAACATACTACATCTTGGATGCTCCATTTTGCCAAATTTTTGTCTGGTATTGGTGGCACCTTTTGTCTGACACTATAAAGCTCTATTTCTTCTCAAACCCAACAGAATTTCATCGTCCCTTTCTGATAGTTAAAGACAATGTCATCTAACTGCGATAACCACTATACGCCTAAAACCATATCCATTCCCCAAATGTCAATAACTAAAGCATCAGTTGAAAACTCTCTGCCACCCATTTGCCACTGTAAATTTTGGCAAATGTGATTGCATCGAAACTTCAATCCCCCTCCTACTACAATCGGTAACTCAGGTACCTGCTCCAACTTCCATGCTAAACGATGTATGACTTTGGTATCAACAAAATTATGAGTACTCCCACCGTCAACCAAAATATGTATAACTGAACCATTCAACATACCTTTCACCTTGATTTGCGGGAATTTAGCTATAGATGCGCTAGACATAGCTTGTAAGGACATGTTCGACAACTCTCCTTCTTTAGTTGGTGTCTCCTCAACCTCGTCCAAGTCATCCTCCACCACATACATATGCAACAATCATTTTTTGCATCGATGACCCTGAACATATTTCTCATCACACCAAAAGCATAAGCCTTTAGCCCGACGCTCATCCAACTCTTTACTTAAGGACGTTTTTGTCCACTTGACGTCCCTATTCGTCTTTTGAGTGCCTTGTATTGGCGACGGTAGCAATCCTACCAGTTTTTGGACATGAGTATAATTTCCACTATAAGAGGACCCTTGTGTATGAACTGATCCCCCTGCTCCGCAATGTTGCACCACCATCTCATGTTTTCTGGCTAAATCATAAGCCTGCTAAAGGGAGCAAGGATTCCACAATTTGATTGAATATTCTATTTCCACCTTCAGTCCTTTCAAAAACATTCAAAAACACACTCACTGAGTAATGCTCTGGCATCACCAATTTTTGCGACAACGTATCAAATTCTACGCAATTTTCCTTCACTGAGCCTCTTTGTTTCAATTCCTTAAGTTCTCCGATCGGGTCTTCAAAAGTTGAGTCTCCAAATCTCCATAACAATCGTCACTACCTCCATTCTTTGGTACCCTTTGGTTCCCTCACGTTCCATGCTCATTGCTTTCATCCATTCCTTCAACTCCTGCATACTTCTTTCATGCCAACTCATGCATCTAGTTACCCAATCCTTCCTCCATGCGCCTCCATTCCTGACCCCTCGTGCCTTCTGCCATTTTGCAACGTTAGCTTTGGCCCGAGAAGAGCTCTAATACCACTTTGGTGCAAGTAATTATTGGTAATCTAATTTGGGATTTTAGGGATTCGGTTTAGTAAAGAAAAGAACATAATAGGGAGAAGAAGAAACAATTATAGTTAATTCGTTACCCTCTTCTTTCCAACCAACGGTTATATCAACGATGAACACAATCGTTACTATTCATCCAATCATATTTGTACACTTGGCGCTATCCTATACATTCGTTTAGCTACTAACGACTACTTATACTACATCATCTTCATGTTACTCACCCTTTTGTTTCTGCTACATCCTTTCTATCATCTTCTTCGTGCATCATTTCCACCTCTTTCACTCCATCACTCCAAAAGCGACTCAAAATGAGTAGACAAGAAAATATCAAAACGTAAAGAGTGGCAAACAGAATTCAAAAAGTTGAAAAGCGACTTACATAAGGCTATGTTTGGTTGAACGTAAAGTTTTTAATGTAATAGAATGAAATAGAATGGAATAGAATGGTTTATGATGGAATAAAAAGTAAATGGATGTAATATTAGAAAATTATTTTTTGGGAGAGATGGAATGATTCATAATGTAATATAGTGAAATGTTGTTTGGATGAAGAGTTTATAATGTAATAAAGTGTAAAGTTGTTTATCATTTTACATTTCATCCTAAATCTCCAAAACCAGAAGTTTTTTATTTTTATTATTTAGGATGAAATAGGATATAATACAAAGCTTACCTCGCCCATCTCATTCCATTTGATTCCATTATAAAATCTCCTCTCAAACGATAAAATAATATTACATTTCATTCCATTATAATACCCCCAACTAAGCATAGCCTAAAGGACCAACACTTGCCAACAACCATAAACCAACTTATTAAATCCCTGGTCTTAAGTGGTTTGGAAATTAGAGGAAGGCAAAGTTGGCAACATCAACATGCAAGAAAACGTCAGTGAGGTTAGGAAACCTAACATCATAGACTGTTGGTTCACGAAAATCATTACAAGGCTGAACCAAATAGGAAACATTACAAAATTTCAGTGGCTTCTTTCTATCCCCACCAGTCAAACGTGGTAGAGATAGTCCATGCCCACCAATTGATAATGTAAGAAGCCGATCTCAACTCCAATTACTAGTTTCACCAACCTCGCATAAAGAACCGTAAATATGTGTTCTTCTCCAAACCTACCAATATCGAAAATAAGAGAATGAAAAGCCCACAAATGGAAAGTAGAACAAAACCCATACCAGGGAGCAGGATAATCAGAATCATCATCAAAGGGCAAATCACCGGTTTTTCTTTGCCAAGCCCTAATCAGCCAGACTCCATACATGATCAAGGCCAACCCAACCATACCCAAAAGCGAGTTCACCAGCTTCAGGAGAGATTGAATGAAACTCCTCGCTGGCCTCCCCATTGTTTCCCGATTGGTGCAATCGAAACTTTTATCAACTTATTTCCTTGAGCGTTTTTGATTTAAGGGAGTAACCAGATGGCAAATACTCGGAGGACAAAGAATGATAAATACACTACGCAGCACAGAGAATAAGGAGGTGGGAACAAGAATTTAAACTTTATTTCCTAATTTTTATTTTTTAGTTATGGGTAATAGAGACAAAATTAGAATGAATTCAATCATGAAATTTTATCAATTTATTATTAAAATATTTTCTTATTAGAATATTATTATCAAAATTATATATTACGATATTTTATATTAATTTCTTTAAAAATTATTTTACTTTGTTTCAATTATACTTTTATAATAAAAATCATTAATAACTATTTAGAAATTAATAATATTATAAATCATTGTATTCTTTATTAATTATTTATAAAATATAACATTTTAATTAATTATTTACAAAATAAAACATACAATAACTAAATATGACTAAAAAAAATTCTCAATATCATTTTTAATACACAATACCAAATATTACCATAACTGTTAATTTTGTTTAGTAATATACCAAAGTGTTACTGTAGTAGTAATTGTAACGTTAGTTTTACACACTATGTCACCGGTTTGAACTTAGGCAATAACAAGGTGACTCCAAGACCGTATTAGCTATAAAAGTTACTTAATCTGGCCTTTTTTGGGCTCAGTCTAAATGAACGATCGATTATGTTGCTAAAATTAGGAATTAATTGGATAAGTGAGGGGTCGTTTGTAGGCTCACTCGCCTTTTAACTATTCTTTTTTTAGGATGAAAACCTTTCCTTTCTTCACGTGTGTCAAATTCTTTGACTGAATTGAATAGCTCATTGTCTTCGGTTTGATCAACTCAGCCTTCTTGCTGATGCTGGTGCCCCTTATATTATAAGTGAAAAAAATTAACTTTTGGATCAAAAAAAACAGAAACATGCTAGATTTAGTTGAATAGTAGATTTCAAAAAAAAATCCGAACCAAAGCACAGCGGAAGCATAAAAATCAAATCAACATAATTTTATCTATATATGAAATGATATAAGAAAAATAACTAACATAAGAATAAGATGGAAATTATACTAACTCCTTGCTACAACTTTGACCTCCTCTTTTTTGTATCATCTCTTTGTTAATGTATCATCTCCTCGTTATTGTATTCTCGACCAATCCGATCTACCACTTGTTCTCCTTGAACAACTTGGTTAACAGGATCCTTTAGTAGGAAAAGACAAAAAATATTGAAGAGGTTTACCTTTTATGATCAACTAGTTGAAAGAACCAAAATGAGACAATCTCATTACAAGTTTCGGCTAGCTCATGAAAGAAATGAGAGAATGAGTCAAAAATGCAACACATTCTTCTCTTTTTTTCAAAAATGAAGAAGAAGCCAATAAATGAGACATTCTCATTTGTTTTAATATAGCTAAATGAAAAGACATAAAGAAGCAAAATGGAACCTCTCAATTTCGGTTAAAGATGAAAAAAGAGAGTGAAGTGCATCCAATGCATCACTTCATTCTTTAATCAAAAATAAAGAAACCAATAAATACGATACTCTTATTTGTTTAAGATGACTATATAAAAAGACCAATAACCTAAATACGATCCTCTCATTTTTGGTTATGAGATGAAAGTAGGGAGAGAGTACATCAAATGCACCTCTTCCTTTTTTAATCAAATAAACGCTAAAAGGTTACATGTCATCATTAAAAGACAACTATTAAACCATTTAATGATAAGATCATTACTCCATTTAATGATGATACCATTAAACCATTTAATGATGATGAAGCATGATAAAAACTCATCTTAAATGTGCAGCTGTCCATTTAGTCGAAATTTGCCCTCCTTTTATATTTAATAACTTTGTTTTAATTTAATTAATTTAATTAATTAAATCAAATTTCAACCAAATATTAAATGTTCATTTGGGATTCTAAATAACAATTAATTAACATTTAATAATAGGCTTTAAAACCTAATTTTAATTAACTCTTAATTAAATTGTTCCGGTATTATTATTCTGAATCTAATTTGATCCTTTCTTCTTTTTTTTCTGTCTCATTTTTCTTTTTGGAAACCTCTATTTATTTTTCTTACTTTCCTTGATAACCTTCCTAGAAGTCAAGTAAGAAATCTAATTAGACTTATACAATTTAAGCTCCAATAAGCTCGGAATTAATTTAATTTCATTAGAATTAATTCCAACTTATTAACCAAATGTCATTCCACTAAAGACAATTAGCTGAACTTTTGAATTACTAAATATTATGAGAACATATGTTTCAAATAAGATGTCCAATTGCAAACTCTATTATGAACCATATTATAGTCATCCACATAATAAAGAGTAAAATTACCATTTTGCCCTTAATTGGTTTTTCCTTCTAAATCTCCCACTTTACTCTATATGGTGATTAACACACAAGATCTCATCTTAGTGTTAAGACTTAATGGGTAGTTAGTCCAACAAACGACTAGCGTTAGTTTAATTACCAATCTTCGTAAAATATCTAGAAGTGACGATATCACTATAAACTCTTTATTTGAGTTAATGTTCCTTGATACATGTTTCAATTAATAATTTCAACATACAAACACTAAATTGATACTCTGTAAAAATCTATTATGATCATATCAAGAATTATAATGAAACACATATGAGTTCACCACTCATCAAGATTGTGGTACACAATAAAAAAGATGCTAAAGTGTATGTTTTAAGATTAAAGAAATGACCTACTTTATTCTTTAAAAACATATGCGATTCTAAATTTATTTAATAGTTCCATTATCGATAGTCAACTACTATCATGATATAAAACTCATCACTCCCTTGAAGTAAACTCTTTTACTTACACGGAGACACTATAGTCTAAACCATAATCAAGTGACTAACTTGATTGTTCAATTGTGAATCAACTAATTTAGATTATAATAATATATATGTTTCCTATACATCTCTATGTATATGTATATTACTTACAAACGAATTTTCGTACCTTATGACTAGTTATATAATGCTCATACAAATGAAACCAAACTCTTTTATTTTATTAATAATAAATATTTTCATTACAAAAGTAACTGAAAGAAGATTAAGTTATATGTAAATACATTTGCTTTCCAAGGAACTATATTTACACATCCCCAACACTAGCATCGTCCAATTTTATTGGTCTTATTCATCTATATATAAATTGTGTGTACTTTCTGTTGGAAATTCACAAATAGAGTAACCCCACATCGAAAAGAGACATAAAAATGAAGTGTGTTATTTATAAAGTTAGGACTTAAGGCCTAAGGTTTTAAGGAAAGGTATGATGTTTTGATTGTATATGGGCTCACCAAGCATTGATCCAATTTCTCCTCAGGTCCCCTAAAAACCCTTCATTAATATTAGAGCTAAGTTGCCTTAAGGTTTTGGGTTAAGATATGATGTCTTGGTTATATATGAGCTCACTTAGAGTTGGTCTAATTTCTTCTCAGGCCCCCTCAAAACCCTTCACTTTCTCCAAATGGAATGACTGTACTTTGCATAATGACCTCTAAACATAAAAATGACTTTTGTCTAAAAAGCATTTGATAAGTCAATGATCAGTTTAAACTGAAGTAGATTCACACAGTTGTACCCTAAGTGCCCGCCTTTAAGAAAAAAAAAGTAAGATGAAGTTCTTGCTTCCATTATCCTATTTAAGGAGGCCTCATTTGATGTTTAGCAATTAGAAAGTCATGATTACTTGTTATTTGAACACTTATCTAAGAGCATAGCTTATAAAGTCTAAATCCCCAACAAACACTAACAAGAATTGGTAACTAAAAGTGTTAGACCCCGAATTTTTTTTATGATGTCATTAAGCATGAATTACGATCATTATATGTTTATGGCTTAGTTTGATT
>JANZLD010000009.1:19175474-19188018 GCA_026413575.1 Erythroxylum carthagenense | reverse complement strand
TGAAAGGGGGGGCCATGGCCCCCCCTCCCTTATGCATAGCTCCGTCCCTGGGCCGGCGTAACGGTCACGAAGCTGCTGTAAGGTATTTTCGTCCAGCCTCACTGTCTTGCCAACCAAGTTGCCGAGTGCCAGGAGGATATGAGGGTGGTACCGACTGATGGGAAGGTCGGGGAAGCAGATCCAGGTCACTGCTCAGTGAGCTTGGCCAGTGGACGGCTGGAAGGAGGGTTGCCAGCGTTTGACTGAAAGAGCTTGCCCATAGATGATCCACGGGTCGTCAGTCAGTGCATGGAGAAAGTTGATTTCTCCCCTGAAACGAACCATGAAGAAATCATGTTCAAGGTCTATGATTTTCAAGGCTCCTGTTGGTTTCCAGAGGGCACGAATACGGGTGGAGAGAGCTTGAAAACCGATACGGCGGCCGAGCAATTTAACAATGACAGCATTGGCCCATTGTCTATCTAATTTTTCCCGTAAGGTTTGGGACAGTTGGAGGCCTCCCCCGTGTTCGAGGGGGAGGTGAGTGATGTCGCCTTCCTCAGGTTCAAGGGGCTCCTCATCAACCCAGGCTATGGTCTCCTCAGCTATGGTTGCAGTGGAGGTCCCAGTAACTGTCGTGCTATAAGACAGCGGAGCTGGTGGCGGGGCAGTGTCATCCCGTTTTCTCGTCTTACCCCGTTTGGACTGAGGCCCCTTATGTTCAAGGGGTTCCATTGGAGGCCCAAGAGTGGTCGTGAGCAGAAGGAAACACCAGCTAAAGCACGGTGTGGAAGAGTAGCTTTAGAAGATCGTAGTGCTGATGGTAATGCAGTAAAATTTTGATCGCCACCTTGTTCTCGCACAAGGAAACTTTAGAGTGTTTTCTTTATGAAAGCAAAGCCTTGGAATGAGCAAGCAGATTGTCACATGTCTTCAATTATTATATATATATTTCTTCAATTATTGCTCCTCAGTCTGAATATATATAGGCGTGACTTAATCGTCACATGTCTTCAATTATAATTGATTAATTAATTTTTTAATTAAATATGCTAAAAATATTTTTGTTGTCATTTTAAATGAAATATTGTTATATTATAATTAATTAATTAAAATATTATTAACACATATTTTTCCATTTTGAATTTCATATAATTTATATATAATTAATTGATTATTTAAAATATAATTAATGGATTGATTAGATGTTATTCTTCATTAATAATTAATTAAGTTCTTATTAAATTATAATTAATTTATTCATTAATTAAATAAATAGAATTGGTGCTTATATTTTTTTATTTAATATATATATATATATATAATTAATTGACTAATTATAATATATTATTGATTAATAGCAAAATAATAAAATAAAATTTTATTATTATACGAGTCACATGCGTGATTTAAGTGTCACATTAGTGAAAAGATCTAGTTTTTTTCTTAATTAAATAGAATTAATTAAAATATAATTCATAATGATCAATATATAATTAAAGTTTTGATTTATTGAAATCTTATTAATTAATTAATTAATTAATTATTAATGCGTCTGAAATATAATTTCATGTAATTGATACCTGATTGATAATGATAATTGGAATATAATAAATTAATTAATTTCTTAAATTATACTTTATTTGTAAATTAATTACTAATCATTAACTATTAAACTTATTCAGTTATAATTAATAATGATTAATATATTATTAATTAATAGATGTATATATATAGGTAATTGGTCATGCTTGTGACTTAATATTCATAGGCATGACTACCATACACGATAATTCATAACTTTGCATGTTATTTTCTTTTAATTGTATAAAATTTTTATTAAATAATTAAATAATTAAGTATTGATTTATTTAAATATAAACAAAATATTAATTAATTAATTTAATAAAATCAGTGCTTATTTTTTCATTTTTTTAAAAAAATAATATATAAAATTAATTGACTAATTATAATATATTATTGATTAATAAAAAACTAATTAATTGATTAATTACTTAAAATAAAATGAACAATTTTCATTTTAAAACATTATAATATATATAAAATTAATTGACTAATTGTAACATGTTATTGATTAATAACAAAATAATTAATTGATTAATTACTTAAAATAAAATGAACAATTAAATTAAATTTAAATTTAAAATTCAATTAATCTTCATTCAAATGTTCCTATCTCTTTTGCTCCCACCAAGTAGTAACTCTTCCATCAAATACTATCAATCGTGTCCATTTAATTACCATACACGTCTAGAAATTTCAACATTTCAAATGCTCTCGTCTCTTTTTTGCCCACCAATTAATAACTTTTCCATCAACTATTATCAATCACGTTCATTTAATTAACATATATGTCTAAAAATTTCTACATTTAATGCACTCACTAAACGCTTTCTCTCTCTCCCTCTCTTAAACTTTCACTATTCCAATAAACATCCCGCAAACACGACAGCAATGCAATTACTAACCGTACATCAATCTCAGAATGTTGATTGGTGTTATTGTGTTCATTATCTTCTTCCTGATTCAACACATAATTAAACTTTAACAAGAATTGACAAGAGCAAGGCTTGAGTACAGAGTTTCTCTAAGTAAGTTTTGTACAAATAGATCTTCTCTCTTGTATGGTTGTGTTATATTATTTAGTTTACAACTATAACTAGTATTTATAACCTAAATCTTCAACAATTTTCTTTAGAAATCTGCTTCTTGAATCTTCTAGAAACTGTTATTAGTTTAGTCCTATAACTAACTCCAAGTAACTAACTGATTGACGTTCCAGAATATTTTTTATTTGCTTCATCTGGTACTATGCTTCATCTGGTGATATACTTCATCTGGTGTTATGTTTTGTCTGTTGTCGCACATCGTCTGATGTTGTGCTTCGTCTAGTCTATCTAAAATGCTTTGTCGTATAAGTAAGTATCATCTTGAGTTGATCTTGTATCGTCTTGAGTTAATCGTCTTGAGTTTGACCGTCTTGTGTTGACTATGTATCATCTTGAGTTGACAATTTGTGTCACTTACATTTTTTTGCGCACTTAACAAACTCATCAAAACAGTTCATACACTTATATGATTATTATTATTTGATTGTCATCAAAATTAATAGTAAAGTATTCTTGACTTATTAACGACTTGGTCTTTGTTTGATACAACTTAAAGCTTTGGAAAGCATATGTTATTATCATTGTTAACTTGAATATAATTTATTCTAATTACTTAATAATGTAATTGTATTAATTTATTATGACTCTTAATAGAACAAATAGATTTATGGATTCAATTTACCTTGACAATATCGATCTTTTGGCATATTGGGTTTCTAGAAAAAGTTTGAGACACAGGATTCTCTATTAACAAGAAAAGAAAAGATTTGATAACAAATCAAGAGCTAAAACTGAGAAATAAAGATGCATACTTGAAGGTTAAAGGAAAAAAAAGGAACTAATCAATCAGATACAAGCCCTAGAGAATCATCATTTATTAATGAAACAAAAGGCTAGAATTAACTGGTTAAATGATAATAATAGAAATACCAAATATTTTCACAATATAATCTTATATAGAAGGAATTCCAATAAGATTTTCTCTTTGAAGAAATTCAAACGGGAATTCATTTTGGGAGTAGTAGAAGCCAATGTATAGTTCTCAACTATTTCAAGAGCATTATAAGGAATTTTAACAATAATTACTCACGCGTGCATGTTTTAAAGGAGTTTATTTCTTGTTCCCTAAGTAGCAAAAGGAGATGCTTATAAAACCTTCCAATACATTGGTTATTAAATAACTTTATTTGATCAAAATCTTGATACAACTCTTTCCCTGAATGAGTCAAGTGCTTTCTTCTTTCGGAAGACTTTGCATCTAATGAGCAATATGATCACCAACACTATGTTTAAGCTCTTTATTGGTGGTAGAATGCTTATATAATTGAATAAAACCTATGTATTTCTCATTTCTAAGAAAATATTTTGATATATGAGTAAAGGGCTACCTTTAAGATGGAAAGATCCTCAAACCCAATAATTCCATCATGTTTTATCTATACAAAATCCTCAATCTAAGGCTTTTGATCTTGAACTGTGTTAAGCTATATTGTTTGTTTATTAGTGTACTATTTTGGAGACCTTATTGTTTAACTTTCTTTCTTATGCCTAATTGTACTAATTTTCCTCTTTGAATCGATAAATTTTACTTCTCCTTTCAAAGCAGTTTCTCAATTAAGAAAAACTTCAATTCAAATAATAATTACATTTTCGTTAAATGTAATTAGATACACATTAGCGTAAATTGGACTCCGTGAAGCATAAATTATTTTAATGAAGCATAGATTCAATGAATTCTATTCCTAATCAAATCCAAATTAGTAGTTCAAATATAGGTAAACAAAAAATGAAACTATTAAATATAAATGAGAACATAAAGATGCAATTAAACATAGACTAAAACTATTTGTATATAGTGGATCATGCTTGGATCTAATTAAATATAAATTTCAAATAATTAAATGTAATTAAACATCTTTTGGTGTTTTTAAAACTTAATTAAAGTTAACTAAATATAATTTGACATAAATTTGTGTTGTTAATATAAAAAAATGAATACTCATCAAAGACCTACAAACTACTAACATTAAAGAAAAATCAATGTTAACTTAACCTAGAACGTCTATTATGCATGATATTCAACTCATCCGTTAATGAAATAAATAAAATCTACAGTTCATTTCTTAGTGTGTTAAAGTTCATGAAGTATAAGCCAAGTAATTGAAACTAAAAAAAAAGAATCAAAATTCAAATATATATATACGTATATATATAGGTATGGATAATAATAACAATAAATGTCATCGTTAATATTTTTTGTAGAAACTACTTTCTTTACAAGGTAGTGTTTAGTAGAATAGTGGTAAACAAGGATGTGAAATCTATATAGATCAATTTGCCACTCTTTCTTAGTCCTTAAAAATTATTAATAATGATGTAAAAACTGAACTAAAAATGTCAGTTCATGTGGTTCAAATTTTACGTGTTGGTTAAATAATAAACTATTCAGTTTTCTCTTAACTATAAAAACCGCTTTTGTCTTCTCCCAATGCCCACACCAGTAATGTCATTTTGTGTCTTCTCTGAATGCAACAACATCTTCTTTATCTCAAGCTCCTGCGTCATATTGCTCGTCATTTTAGCTATTCTGATGCTCGTTTGGTTCTTCACAGTCCTGATTGCTTTGCGGATCATGCTTAGAGCCATCTCAATCGTTGAATAAATGCTCTTCCTATAATGATCTAACCGCTATCAGGCGCTGAACGCCTATATTTCCTCCCTAAATTATTTGAGCGTAAGAAAGGTGTGGAGAAAATGAGTGGGAAGTCAATTTAAAGGAAAAAAAAGTAAACAAGAAAGAGTGGGTTACGGAGAGGACGTGGAGGAATAATTAACGTAGATGAGATACAAAATAAGGGAAGGACAACTATCAAGCTTGAGGCGTCAGGACTCTGGATGCTTGCATTTCGCATGTTCGAATGGAGAGAAAGCCAACTGTTAATGTTAGTGTAGTCGACAAAGAAAAAGGTTTTGATACTTCAAGTGCCTGATAGATGATAACAGTGAACAATAATTAGATATGTCTTACGGGATACATTAAAAGGTTTAAACTTTAAACATTTTCTTGGTTGCTTTAAATTTTAAAACATTATTTATTAATTAATTTTGTTCCTATCATACATACAATAAAGTGCCTAATAAACTCCATTGATACGTTTTCCCTAATAATTACTTGGTAATTTATGTAAAATTCTCAAAATCTTACAAATAATGTTGCTAATTCCCTAAACATATCACATAAATGATGGTAATAACAATTTGGAGTATTTTAATAATATAAGAAAAGTTTCAAATAAGATCCAAATCACTGTGGTTCAGCTTGATTCTGGTGAGCCTGCACGCTGCCGTTTGGATCTATAAGTTCAATTGTCTCTGACGAGAATTCCTGCAAAACAACACAAGGCACACTGGGGGTTGGTTCCCGGTAAGCCCCTCCGACGCTCAAGTTAGTCTTTTTGTGAGGGTTTTGGTCGCTGTAAAAATAGAGAAACTAGGGTTCTGATTACGTCCCCGTATCATGGCAAAGTTGTACCTTATATATGGAATAGTTGCTAGGTTTAAGTCTTTACGTATGCATGGGAGACTTCCACTTGTAAGTGGGTCGTAGACGCGTGGACTTGGACATGGACCTAGCATAGTCGATAGGAATTAGGTCCATCCTTGCGAGGCGGACCATTGGGTCCATGAGTCATTTTTAGTGGGTTTGGGCCTAGCACGACCGACCCAACCATAAGCCCCCTACTCCTCGAGTCTGAGCAAGGAGAAGGGTCGAAGGAGTATATAAGGATCTTATAGCTCGTCTGCGATCTTGTAGCTTGTCTGTGAGACAGTTCGGGGTAGGCCCGATAGGTCGGACATCAATGCATAACGCATGATTGCTCGTATTGGGATCGGTCGATTGAGTATCCCGAGCGACTCGTCTCGATGCTTATTGCACGATAGCTCGCACCAAGGTATATTGGGTGAACATCGACGCTGAGCGCGTGAAGGCACTTGGTGTAATTATGACTAACAGCGCGTGCCTTCTGACAGATTTTCAGAATCTGAAATGAAACGTCTTTGTAACTGTTGCGCAGCTGTCATGTACGTCCTTTCAACTGCTGCGCCGCTCCGGATTTCGAATAACCCTAATTCACCTCAGCTCAGATTCTGCCATGTGTCTGAGCTTGGTTCAGATTTTCTCCATGTGTTGAGCGTTGATTGGAGCGTCCATTCGATCGATCTTCTATAAGTACTCAGGGTGGATAGGCTGCAGATTTTCTTTACTTCTGTTTTGTTCTCCGGCTTTCATCTTGCTTTCATTTTTATTTTCTTGTCCACAGTCTTCGGAGTTTAACCGTCGTCCAATTTTCCAACCTCAAATGACCAAATAGGTCCTTTTCCCTCGTCTCCTACTCTAAAGTTTTCTCAAAGGTTTCCTCTTAGTAAGCATGTCGTCAGCCAGTTCTAGAAGTATGGCTAGCCCTAGGGGTAGGTGTGAAAAGGGCCTCCCAACCAGTCGGGGTGCTTGAAGTAGCGGTGGTGTCGGAGGTAAGAGATATTGAAGAAATCTCGACAAGAGAATGGAAGGATGGGCTGGTCGTGGAGGAGTTACCAAGAAATGAATCGACGATGACCGTGGGGGAGTTAAATCAATCGGTAATTAGGAACAACATCCCTTTGTCCTGGGGACTCAAGCTGGCCCTCAATAACGAACGAATCCACAGCAATTTGAGTGGGTATTTTGCTGTTTTTGATAGTTTTTTCTCGGTGGGTGGTATGAGGCTTCCGTATGCCCCGATTGTTGACGAGGTGTGCGCTGCCTACCAGTTGATGCCGAGCCAAATTCCTCCGAATGGCTGGAGGTTCATCAATGGTTTGGCTTTGTTGTGCCATCAGTTCGACTACTCTCCTTCGATTAACATCCTGTGCCATTTTTTGAGAATAAACCAGAGCTCAATCTCTGGGGCCGGAATCCCTCAACTACAGTATAGAGATGCCCGATTTTGCCCGGCTGGAACGCCTTCAAAAATTACCGCTTGGCGGACAAAGTACTTTTTCGTGAAGCCTCCGGGATCTTCCTTTGAGTCTCGGTTGTGGAGGTATCCTTTAGCCGAGCAGTGGAATGATTCGTTGAGCTTATCTCTTACTAGAGAGGAGTGGGAGGTAGTCGGCCACATTAAGGGGCTCGGCCGATATGATTTCGATCGGCTCATTCAGGGATATTGCAGGGGGGCCTCGACCGATTCCTTTCTAATCGACCCCTCACCCCAAATTAGTGGGCTAGGAGAGGAAACTGCCCCCTTTGGTTGATTTTTTGTGGTTGAACTGTTTACTATGTTTGTAAGTATTGGTTTCGCTTTCTGACCTGTTTTTATTGCTATGTAGTCATGGCAAGGATAGGCAATTTTGTCGGGTCCTCCCCTCCTCCTAAATCCAAAAGACAGGCCAAAGGGAAGAAACAGAGGGAGGCAGAGACCAGTGAAGGCGCCGCTCCGCCAATGGAGCCAGGCCATTCTACAATGTTGTTTTTATCGCTTAAAGATGCTGGTGTGGCTCTGCAGGTTGCCCAGAGTGCCGTTCCTCCTGCGGATGAGGATTTTTTGGACGCGATGGACAATAAAAAGCTCATGGCTCGTCTCGTACGTAGCTACGTGAAAGACATGGTATAAGCCTCTGAAATGTATCAACGCCTGGATCAGCTCGACTCAATGAATGAGACAATGGATTGGGAGGTTCACGATCTCCTAGAGCAGGTGAAAACTTTGAGGGACGAGCTTTCAGAGGTTAAAGAAGAGAGAGATCTCTTCCAAGCTCAAAACTCTTCCTTAGAGGAGGAGAAGAAATCTAGGGAGGAGGCGATGGGCGTTCTGAAGGCTCAACTTGCCACGGGGGAAGAGGAGAGGGGCCGGTTGATCGCGGCGAAGGATGAGCTGACCGAGGAGTGTGAGGGCCTAAAGAAGGTGGTGGAGACGGAGCGGGAGCGTGGTATGAAGTTCCTCCAGGATTGTCATGCGGCGATGGAAGGTAAACATAGGACCGAGATTATATTGAGGGAGTTGCGATGCTCCATCAAAAAGCAAAGGATTGAGGCGATCAAGCGATGGAAAAGGCAGTTCCTACATGGGGAGTGCTTAGCATTCGCTTGCGACTTAACCCTTTCGGTCTTGAGGAGGTGCCATGAGGTTCACGTTCCTGACGAGTTGGAGTGCCCTTCGTTTGAGGATTATGCTGAGCCGATGCTTCCCACTGCTCTCGGCCTTTTTCTGGAAGAAATGAAGGAGAGGGTCGAGGGAGAACATGTGTTGGTTCCGGATAAGGAGATGGACTTTAGCTCAGAAGGGGACGAGGATGTCTCTCCGCTGCCTTTTCCCAATGTGGCTGCTGGCCTTTGCTCTCCCGACTCGTCTGTGGGCCTTTCCTCTGCCGACCCGGCTGCTAGCCCTTCCTCTTCGGCCAGAGGATCAAAATAATCTTCCCCCTTAAGCTCATCTGGTCGGGCTTGTAGCCAGAACTTTTATTCAAAGAAATAGAAACTTTTATTTTTCACTCTTTTGTACGCTATGTTAAAAACTAGACGAGCCTTTTAAATGGTAGGAGATGAACGAGTGCACTCGGTGTGCATTAATCGGGCGAACTTGGCCGAACCATCCCGGAATTCGTCTTGGCATCCTGGGTGAGCGGTGGTTGATGTTGAGTCAAGGTTCCAAGGATCTTGTCTTGACAACCTGGTCGAGCGATGGTCGATGTCGAGTCAAGGTTCTTAGGATCTTGTCTTGGAAATCTGGTCGAGCTTTGTCGATCGATGTCGAGGCCGAGGTTTCAATGATCTTGTCTTGGCAACCGGGCCGAGCGATAGTCGATGTCGAGCCAAGGTTCTAAGGATCTTGTCTTAGCAACCTAGCCGAGCTATGTCGAGGTCGAGTCAAGGTTCCAAGGATCTTGTCTTGGCAACCTGGCCGAGCTATGTCGATCGATGTCGAGGTTGATGATGACAAGGGCGCGGGCCGTTAAAAAATCTGACTGGCAGGGTCAGGAAAAAGGTACCCACAGTTGTGTACAATAATCAATAATAAACAAAGATTAACTAAAATAAAGCTTATCTACTGGTAGAAAGCCTTTAGGTTTTGAGAGTTCCAGGGCCTTGGTAAAATCTTCCCGCTCGCATCGCGCAGTATGTATGAGCCATGCCCGGCTTGCTTGATCACTTGATAGGGTCCTTCCCATGCCTGTCCGAGCTTTCCAGGATGCTTTCCAGCCGCCTCGGCCTTTCGCAGGACATATCCGTCGATCTTTATGTAGCTCAGCTTTACCCTTCTGTTGTAGAATTTCGTTGCTTTTTGCCTGATGGCTTCCGAACGAGAGGCTGCCCTATCCCTATCTTCGCTGAGAAGCACAAGTTCTGCTCGGCGGGCTTCATTATTCCGCTCTTCTTCATAACTCGACACTCTTTGATTGTGCAACACCACTTCTATTAGAACTAGAGCTTCTGCCCCAAAAGTCATCCTGAATGGTGTTTCTCCTGTGGCTCCATTTGGGGTAGTTCTGTAAGCCCACAATACTTTATCTAGTTCGTCCACCCAAGTTTTTCGCCCATCTAAGCGCTTCTTGAGGGCACTCGTTATCTTTTTGTTAGTGTTCTCCGCAAGACCGTTGCTTTGAGGGTGAGCTACTGAAGTCAATCGGAGCCTTATCTTTAGTTGCTCGCAGAAGTCTCTGAATTTGTCATTGTCAAACTGTCGACCGTTGTTTGTAACCAACACCATAGGCATTCCAAAGCGACTTAGTATGTTTCTTCTTACAAAATTTTCCATTTTCTGGTTGGTAATTGTAGCGACCGCTTCCGCCTCTACCGATTTTGTGAAATATTCAACGTCTATTATCAAAAACTTCTTCTGTCCAGGACCGAGGGGGAAAGGTCCTAGTATATCCATTCCCCATTGAGCAAAGGGGATAGGGTCGCTCACGATTTTCATCCTCTCGGTCGGCTGGTGGGACAGGCTACTGTTTTTCTGGCAAGCCTCACATCGGTCGACTTTCTCCTGGCAGTCTTTCCTCATTGTCGGCTAGTAATACCCCTGTCTAATCAATCTATGAGCTAACATTCTGCCTCCTACGTGGTTTCTACACATTCCTTCGTGGACTTCGGCCATTGCCTGCTCTGTCTCTTCTTCGTTCAAACATCGTAACAGCGGCCAGTCATATGATCGCTTGTACAAAATACCATTAACGACTGTATATTCGGCCACTTTTATTCTAAGTTTCTTGGCTTCCAAGGCATCTTCTGGCTGCGTTCTCGCGAGGAGGTACTGCCTGATTGGTTCCGTCCAACTTGATCGATCAGTATTTATGTCGAGGACTTCGTTATCTTTCTGAATACTGGGTCGTTCTACCCGCTCAACTAGAACGTTATTTTTCGCATCTAGGTCGGAAGTCATTTTGGAAAGCGCATCTGCCTTAGCATTTTGAGCTCGTTTTATCCTGCTGATCGGGTATTGCTCGAAATTACTCAACTCCTGCTTTACTAGTTCCAGGTACTTGATCATGCTGCTCCCCTTGGCCTCATACTGCCCAGTGACTTGACCAACTACTATTTGGCTATCGTTGTACACCTGGAGATGCTTTACCCCCATCTCTTTTGCCAATTGGAGGCTGGCTATCAGAGCCTCGTATTCTGCTTCGTTATTGGAGGCTCTAAATTCTAGCCGAAGAGTGTATTATACCTTTTCTTTCTTTAGTGGGCTGATCAGTACCACTCCTGCTCCGTACCCCTCAACGTTGGACGACCCGTCGACAAATAGGCTCCAGGCGGGGCACTGCTCGCCCTGCGAGTCAGATTGACTCATTTCTGCAACAAAGTCCACCAATACTTGAGCCTTGATCGTAGTCCGAGGCTTATACTGTATATCGAACTCTCCCAGCTCCACCGCCAATTTTATTAATCGCCCCGAGGTCTTAGGCTTTTGAAGGCATTGCCTGAGGGGTTGGTAGGTCCATACTTCAATTGTATGACTCTGGAAGTAGGGTCTTAGCTTCCGCGCCGCGGTTATCAAGGAGAGAGCCAACTTTTCTATGGGTGTGTACCGTATTTCTGGCCCGCTCAACACCTTACTAACGTAGTAGATCGAGCGTTGTTCATTCTCCTCCGATCGAACAAGGACTGCGTTGATCGCCCCCTCCGTGACTGCCAAATACAAAATTAGACTCTCCCCTTCAATTGGGCTCTGCAGGATGGGTGGACTAGTCAGATATTGTTTCAAGTGTTGAAATGCTCTTTCGCATTCATCCGGCCATTGAAATTGGGTCGCATCCGCTTTCCTTAAAATTTTGAAGAACGAGAGGCACTTGTCCCCCATCCTGGAAACGAATATGCTCAAAGAGACTATCCGACCGGTCAGTATCTGAACATCTTTCAAGCACCGTGGCGAGGGCATTTGGGCAATAGCTTCGATCTTTTCTGGATTAGCTTCGATCCTTCGCTGAGTAATCATAAACTCGAGGAATTTTCCAGACGCCACACCAAGGACGCATTTTTTTGGGTTCAGTTTCATCTGAAATTTATTAAGGTTCTGAAAGACTTCTTTGAGATCCTTCACATGCTCAACGACCGTCTTACTTTTGACGACCATAAAGACGCATTTTTTCGGGTTCAGTTTCATCTTAAATTTATTAAGGGTCTGAAAGACTTCTTTGAGATCCTTCACATGCTCAGTGACCGTCTTACTTTTGACGACCATATCATCCACATAAGCCTCAACCAATCGACCGATCTGTTGCTTAAAAACTTCCATGACGAGCCATTGATAGGTGGCCCCCGCATTCGTCAAGCCGAACGGCATTACTTGGTAGCAATACGTGCCCTGATCAGTTATAAAGGTTGTCTTCTCTTCATCTTCGAGACTCATTTGAATCTGATGGTAGCCCGAGAAGGCATCCAAGAAGCTGAGGAGTTCATG
>JANZLD010000009.1:19068453-19084042 GCA_026413575.1 Erythroxylum carthagenense | reverse complement strand
TGCCGTGTTAACATGGAAGCAATGGCTTCAAGTAAAAAAAAATGTATACTGAGTTTTAAATCGACTGATGTAGTACGCCACCCTCGCGGGACACGGGCTCGGATATCACCAACGATATCGGGTTCGGGTCTTGCGGGAGTGGGGTGTTACAATCAAGGTTTACACTTCTACCCTAGAAAGACATTGTTCTCTCCTCAAACAAAAAGCAAAGGTTCTTTGGTTATAATAACATGACATTAACTCTAAATTTGTTCATAGAGTCCTCTTATAAAAAAGGAACCATGATAGGATATCTTGTATCGCTTTTTCCAATATGAAAAATTTGGAAGAACAACCTTAACTCTTACAAAGTGCTTTTGACTTCTTCAATAGCTTTTTAGATATTAGCCTTTTAACTATACCTTAATTTTAAAAATCAGTAAGTTTTTTCCTCAAATCATCAATAATGCTCAGTGCACCTTATTGACCTTGGCTTTTACTACTAATGAGATAGAAAGTGTAGTATTTAGCCTAAACTTAAACAAAGCTCCAGGTCTTGATGTGCTGAATGGTCTCTTCTTCTAGACTTAGGATATCATAAAACGTCCAGTTTGTTATGCTATTATAGAGTTCTTCTCTGATGGGAAGAGTTCGGAATAAAAACAATATTCGATTGGTCCCTAAAACTAAAAATAGGCCAATTGTATATCGTAATATACTCTATAAAACCATTGCCAAACATGCAGCCAATAGGCTAAGGTTAATGCTCCCTCATATGATTAACCCAACTTGGGCTACTTTTGTGCAAGATAGATATATCAGTGATAACATATCATTTTAGTCTAAGATCTATTGAAAAATTACCACAAGAGAAGTTTTGGGAAAAATTGCACCATAAAAGTATATCTACAAATATTTTCATTATGTTACCTAAGACTTTATCATTCAAGCTATGAAAGCTTTTGGCTTCTCAACTCTCTTTATTCATTGGATCAAGCAGTGTATCACTACCATTTCCTATAGTATACTTGTCAATGGTGAGGTGACGAATTTAATTAAGGGAGCTACGAAAATTAGGCAAGGGGATCCTTTATCTCTTAACGTTTTTACCATTAGTGCTTGAGTTCTATCAAGACATCATTGCATTTAACTCTAATAATCAAAACAATTTAAATTATCACTAAGGTTATGAGTAATTTAGTAATTGTTAGTTTGCTGATGATATCCTTTTATTCAGTAGTTTAACCCTAATTCTATATAATTCCTTACTAGGTTCATTACCTATTATCTAAGCTCTCAGGATTGGAAATCAATAGAGGTAAGATTAGGTAAAGCGCACAAGAAGTATTTTGCTGAACGTAGTTGGGTAACCATGTGCCTTCCTAAATGTGAAGGTGTTTTAAGACTGCATTATATTGTTATTGTTAGCAAAATATTGCCATCTAAAAGGATTTGGAGACTTTTACATTATAAGCAATACCTATAGGAGAAGTGAATGCAAGTGCATGGTATTAAAAGCAAAAACTTTTAGATCTTCATATGCAAATATGATAACTCATAGATAATGAACTAAATTATCAAATAAAGAAAATTGATGTAACCACTTATTAAATATCATATTTAAAATAAGAAATCTACCTAGCCGTGGTATGAAAATTAGGGTCACTTTGGACCATTTCATCTTGACCCTCAATAGCAACTAGCAAGGAACTTGTATCTTAAAAACGCTAAAGTTAGCTCACCAATTTTTAAGGGTTCTTGGCAATCTCCAAATAGAGGATGCTCTTACCTTTCAATTAATTTTCCAGCTACACTCCTAACACTACCTCTGAGGATAGGATCATATGGACCGATCACCTATCTGGCTCTTTTACAAATGAATTCTGAAGGAACTTGATTTGAGCTTATGGTGGTCTTATCTATTGGCCTCACCTTGTATGGTGTAAATCACTGTCCCCGTGGACTCCTTCATCCTCTAGTTAGCTACATGTAGTAAGCTTCCGACACTAGATAGAATCTAAACTTCTGAAGCTTGTGATCTAACATGCAAGCTTTGTAATTCTTTACCTGAGTCTCATGAACATCTCTTCTTCGCCTTTCAATACTCATATATGCTTTGGTCCTCTATTATGTTCATTTGTAAGATTTCATTTAACTTAACAAGATGGGATGAAACTATTCTTTAGGCAACCAAATTGAATCACTTGAAGAAGAAAGATTATAAGTTAGTGAAGCTTGCCTTTGGATCCATATGGAGGGAGAGAAATGACAAAATTTTTAAAGGCAAACTAATAGATGTGCAATGTGCTAAAGCTCTAAACATTAAATGCGCATGGGACCTAATTTACACTAAATACAACACCTTCAATATCTCATATGAGCTTGTCACTAACTAGTCCCTGTAAAGGACTAGGAGCTTACGAGGTTTCACTAACTGACAGGGTTTCATATTAGCTTTTTAGCTTATTCTTAAATTTAATCTGTATTATAGTTTTGCCTAGTAGTTTAAGCTTGGGCAAACCTTATAGGTCGAACTTTATTCATTAGGACTATAATTCTTTTAATTTCTAAATAATAATAGTAATAATATATTTCAAAAGTAATATTATGATATTGAAACTTTTAAAAGGGATGAGTTGATTGATTAATAATTTCAGAACATTTTCAAGTTATAAAAATTAAAGTACAGAAGGCAATAAGATTTTAATACGTTAGGTCAATTTGCAAAAAAAAATGTAAAGTAAAAGTTAATGTAAGTATATTACAAATTAACATTAAATTGGATTATAACCTCTCTTTTTTCATCTATTCCAATCTTTGAAGCTCACTTGGGAATTTTGAACCCATCGTCTATTTAAAAATAAAGTGAAAAGGTAGCCTTTATGTAACTCCTTCATTTAAGGTGAATTGAACTTTTACGTTTATTCTTAAGGTGAGAAGCAACTTAAACAAAGTCTTCCATTTTATCATAAGTGAAGAAAAATCTATAATTCTCAACAATATTACAAATATACTAGTTTAAGTAAGGAAAAAAATTATACTTAATGATAACCCTTTCTCTTTCTTCATTTAATAATAAATTAGGGGAAAATCTTTTTTTCTCTAGATTAATACATATTAAAATAATTCATTTCTTTTAACAAATAAAAAAATCTATTTCACAATCCCCAATTTTAAAATTTTTAGGTTCAAAATACTGAGCATAATATACATTAAAACATGCATTACGACTATTCTTTGGTACTTGGTCGATTGAATTTCAACCAACCAATTGACCTTTACATTCTTGACAACTTCACTTAACTGACCAATGACCATAATTGGTAACTTTCCTTAATTAGCAACTAACATTTGGTTAGCCAACTTGAGTTTATTTGATAATTTGTCAAAATATTCTAACAAGCATTCAACTATTTGACTCCAAATCAATTAGCTAATAGTCCTCGTAGGATTGATCCATATTCACTAGTGCTAACTATAACTAAATCGTGCACTTGCAATTTCAACACAAAATATATACGATGCTTTCAAAGTCAATGAAGCAACAAATTATTCCATCTAATTAAGTCTGCTCCCATTCTCATTAAAGGATTGAGCAAGGAAATGGTTGAAGGCACTACATGTGTCTTTAATTATGTGGGATAATTTAATGTAGAAGTTTTTAATTAGAGAGTCATTTCCTACCAATGAAGACTATGAAGCTTCAAAATTAATGTCATCTTTACTACATATTTCATGACAATGAGACACTTTACAAGTCATAGGAGAGATTCAAGCATCTATTAAGTAGGTGCTCATATCATGGTTTCCTGTGTGGTTGCAAGTGAATATTTTCTATAATGGTTTGACTTAAGAAATAAAAAGATAATAGATGCAATAGTTAGGGGAACTTTTAACAATAGATCTAGTTAAAGAGATGGTCATGAATAACTATCATAGATAATTAAACAAGAATTTAGATTTTCAAATTGGACCATTAAACAATTATATCAATTTAAGGGGGTAAGGATCCTTACTGAACAAGATAGAAGTGAACTGAATGAACAACTAACAACAATGACTATGATAGAGGGCAAGAAGAAGAAGAAACTTGGAGGAAAGGAGGGGCTATTTGTAATATTGGCTCATAAAAGTTACTATCTTCTTTATGGTGATTGCTGTTTTGGTATTAATGTATTAGACACTAAAGTCGATAATTTTCTATAAGAAATTGCCAAACAAGGTGCAGTAGAGTATAGGAGAGAAAGATTACCGAGTTATAGAAAAGCACAAGAAAGCATGGTAAAGGAAAACTCAGTCCATATCATGCTCATGTCATGGTCTGCGTCAAAATGTCTATTATGATTAACAAACATACAAACGCAATTTCTTAGTCTTATTCACTGTAAAAGCAAGTTCGTTCATTTTGACCTCATAAATTTTATAATTCTTAAACAAAAATCAGATGATTTGGGATTGCTTGTGTTAATTATTCTTGAATTTGGGGCCAAAGTTGAAGAACAATAAGCAAGAGTCCATCTTCTAAAAAAGAGAAGACGATGAACATCTAATGTTGTGTTTTCACCAAAATTAAATTCATTGCACTAATACAAGTTTGGATATGCATGTGTCAATAAATATGATGAACACCCAATGTTGTGTTTTACGTTTCTTTGTTGCAACTTTAATTTTAGTTCATATTTTTAACAAAAAACTTGCTTTAATATTAGTATTTAATTAGAATTTTATTATTGATAAAATTACCTGAAATAAAAATTAAAGATAAATTACTTTTACGAATTCAGTTTTATACAATACTTATTAATAAATATTATTTAAATTTATTAAAATAAATTAATTAAAAAGTAAAAATTTATAAAATCTTATTTCTAAATTAATTTATGCTTACTAGTACATATTTTAATTTTTATTTCACGAATAAATATTTTTAAAGTGAAATTCGTGTACCCTAGAACAGCAGAACCTAACAGAACGTTGATAATTCAATAATTTTGAAGTTGTAAGTGGGCTTATTTATGCCGTAACAAACTAAAATCCAAGTCATTATCAGACGGCTAAGAAGAACTCGAGCAGGGCTCTAGGTAAAATTGAACCTTTCATATTAACTTGAGATCCAATTAATACTCTGTTTTGTCAGTAGTTGAAATTCGAGGCCAAAATTTAAACTATAACTAGATCAAGTCGATCATTAACAAGAGTATCAAAATACAAAAGTTCAACATCAAAGTAAATAAAACTGCGAATAGAGATAGTCACGAATCTTGTAGTAATCTTCGCATAAAGGGCCTTCAACGACAACCTGTTGGGTTCCAGAACCACCACCCTGCTGTAAACATAACAACAACAAATTCACAACGAAAAGATAAAAGAAAACTTCAGGAAAAGTTCTATAATATCTTCTAAATTTTAGAAAAGTTCACGGTAAAGTCAAGGGAGACACCTTCTGTCCCGGATTGCCAACTTTTCGCAATGTCACAAATTCTCCACACCGTAAAGCTCCACCGGCAAACTCTACCTGCAAAAATCATAGCTCCTTGAGAGAAAACATCAAAATATTTCTTGGAGCAATGACTCTAAACCACAAGGGCATTAGTTGAACCTTGAAAGACGGCAATGGTAAATTAACAATTTTTGTATTTATTAATGATGAGACAGTGAAGATGGTCTCAAAAGTGTTGAAATACCTGAACACCTTTGCTTGCAAGGAATTGTTTGAAATCAGCCATTTTCAAATCACCCACGAGGACAGATTTGTGATGGGGTGGTGTGGTCGAGATAGGTAGTAAAGACAATGTGCCATTTTCAGTCTTCCCTACCTCAGCATCAACCCAAGCAATTTCATAATCCCCTAACTAACAATGCAAGCATGAAAGAAAATGAGAAAATAAACACAGGTAATATCTGTCCAACAACATAAATATCAATGAACTCTGGTGCTACCTTTTTGAAAAGCACATTGCTCATCAGCTTTTCAGAAAGTTGCACCTACATGGAAAAACATGGAAGTCCAAAACTGATCACTGAAAATTGCTGGTATGGTAGATAAAGAGAATGTACTAGACCAGATATATATACCTTATAGGCACAAAAATCAGAAGTAACATCAACCGTCTCTTCAATTTGGGGTGAAAAAACATGAGGGCAGACGTGTTTCAGGCAATGTTGTTTTAAATGCTCAGTGGCCTCTGCTGATCCATGAACCAAAACCTACACAGAAGGAAAAATAAACAAGTATAAATAACTTCACAGGGATCTGAAGCTTCATAAATCCCTGTTCTCTAAGTTATTTCAAAGTTGAAAAAACGAAAAACAACCCTAAATTACTCTAAAATGCCCTAATGGAACTTGCATTACGTTTAAGTTACATAATATAAAGGATAGAAGAAACACAAGCCACAACATCAATAAACTGCATATTTTCAGCTTTTATGTAGTCTGTTGTGCTGAATCAGAAATATATTTAGTGTATGAATAAGTAGAGAGATTTTTTCTTACAAGTTTTAGAGGAGCCACATGAGCTAGTATTGATTTAATTGACCGCCCATCAGAACGTCCCTCATAATCGATGTAAATCAAAGAACACCTTACTTGTACCTGACCAACATTGTAAAACATGGATTCAGGGAACAACTAAATTAAGATGCATAAAGCAATATAAAAAAGCACTCTTAAGATTGTAACTAAAATCAATATATATACTTCCTAGCCAATAAAAACGGTGATAAAACAAAGCCTAATTCCACCTGAAAAGCATCTTATAAGGATTATTTTCCTCTTTCTGTTAGGTAACGTGAGATATTTAAAACATTTAATACATCACTTCATGCTTAGAAATGGGCAACTAAAATGTGAAGATTGCAACACTAGATATCTGTGGTGAACCAACATCTAGTATATAGGGCTGACTCCTACCATCATAAGACTGGGCCTAACTCTACTCCAAAAGGTACCTTCAGGGGGGAGGATTGTCCACAGGCTTATTTTGCTCATACTTTAAGAAATGTGGGATAGTTTAACACACTTAGCAATGTGTACATGAGACAGAGAAAGCCCACAATGAAATGATCAAATCACGCCAGTATACAGGAAAATTTTCCATAAAAGGTGTTTGTAATTGTTTTTGCAAGAGGTTCACTGAGCAGTGAAAATGGTGGCGATACTACATAATGGAACAACTAGACTCCCACTAGAAGACAATATTTTCATCCACAGGTCATGATGAATGTTAATTACACACTCTGATCATAAAATGGTGTTGGTTTGCAGGAAACTGTTTGAAATATAAAATAAAATATAACACATCCAAAAATGTATTGCAGCACTTCCAGGTTTATGCGCCTGGCAAACAAACAGAAAAAGACATCGTCTATAAAACCCTGGAGAGTAGCACAAGCCAGAATTCAACTTACAGCTAATTCACTGGAAACAACTTTTGAAGGTCGTGTATCGAGTATCAAATTAGCAGATCCTTCATCAAATTTTCCATTAGCATATTCACCAACCTGAGATAATAGCTGGCCTATTACTAACATAATAGTAACAACAACGACGAAACAGATACAGCAGCCGGAATATGAAATTTGCATTATGTAGATGATCATGTACAAAAAGCATGCGTTAGAAATTGAGTATCAACAGGAAGATGAACAACCTAACTGAAAATACTGAAATTTCATGCCAAGAATAAAATGAACCAAAATGTTAATCCTCTTGACATCAAAAATTACGATAGTGTTCTGTCATTTAGCTAGTTAGAGTCTATCAAAAATTTAGATTTAGAAAAAATGGCGTTCATGTTGCTACACTTATTTAATTTCCCTACCATACAGCCCAATGAGATGCTCTCATCTTGGTTGAATTCGTATAAACCAGACCCATTACATGTAATTTGAGTTTATTCTTACACATTGTAAAATGATTTAACTTCAGCCAAATACTAAAAGTTCCCCAGAAACAAGCACGGAGAATATACACAAATGAGCAAATGTAAGTTATACTATATTGAAAACCACCCAAATACAGCAAAAGAATATTCTGTAATTATGATATCCATCAATCCCAAAATAAAATGCTTACTTCTGACTTCTTAAAAAGTAAACCAACTTGCTCTTGAATTTTGACAACAATAATAAAACATGTCTGGCTCCAAGTCTTATAAAGGCAAGAAACTAATCAGAACAGATACAAATTAGTCCGGACCAGTCTGATATAAGAATTCTTGTTGATCAAGATATACTTTTAAACATCCAAAGATTAAAAAATTGTGAACCGCAAACAAATTCACAAATCACAAGCCAATGACTGGCCAATGCTCCACCCAAAAAAAAAAGCGCAGATACAGGCACAAGGAATGAGAAGTTTTAAGCAGAAAAACTTACATGCATAGCTGCATGATCCATGTCTTCATCCTTCATGATATAATCATCAGGATTTATTACTTCACCAAAATCATCCCATTCAGAGTTACTTTCAAAGAATGGAAACATCGGGGCAACACTTGTGGATGGAGAAACAAATCCATCAATTAGTATGTCCTGGTATCCAGTTGCATGTGGACCAACCACTGTAAGATGCAATAAGCAATTAGATAAGATAACGGTAGTTGGATAAAGTAGAAAGTTAGTTGAAAGGCACAATATAGATCCAATAAATAACCTATAAATGGTTACGCAAGAAGGATACCATCTGATGAAACATTCATGTTTCCAGTATCAATGACCATTGGATCATTCAAATTGCTATCTGGAACATGAGATGTTTTTGATTCTTCCTCTTTTGCAAGACTAGCTTTGAGCTCCTCTTCCTTCTTTATTCTCTTTTGTTCTTCTTCATAAGCAATTAATTCATCACCAACCAAAGGAACCCTCTTTGACATTGTAACTTTAACAGCTTTTGGAGGTGGATCAGCCTGAAGCATACGAGCCAATGTACCAAACTACAGATGCAAAAAATGTGTGAGTGTATGCCTGTTTAATACAGGAAATTACAAAACTTGGAAAGATTATAGAGCCAAGCCTCAGATATACACATGATGGCCAAGGGCAGGGAGAGTTAGCCAACACACGTACCTTTCCTAATGTAAGGTGTAATTGACAACATGATGAGGAATGAAATCAGCTCTATTTAATTAGTTATCAAGATTCATCATTTGAAATGGAATTTAGATACTTTAATTTTTCATTACTAGTTTAGGATTTAAGTTTATTAGAAAATAACAAGAATCCTTATTAAAGTATGATTATATTCCTATTTTTGAAGATTTAGTATGAATTCCTATTCTTTTTTATTAAGGTGCCAAAACTTGTATCATATATATGTATTTCAATGCTTCACTTATAATGATAGAATAAACAACTTTCCTTTACTCTGAATGATTCTTAACTAATTAAGAGTCATTCCTAAGCTCTAGAAATAATTTCTATACATTTACTGGTATGATTCTACTACTTTTTTGTACTTCAAATTCTAGGTGTTATTCCTAATTCTTAATATAAACTTTGAGAATGATTCACACACATATCCCTTTGTTTTAATTCCTAATATAAATTTCCACTTTAAATTTTTCCATCAAAATATGAATTCTTCTGTCCATCCCATGTCAGTTTGGTATCAGAGTTTTGGTTCAACAATGATTGCAAAAAATAAAAAGGCATGTAAAGGATTATTAAGCTATCAAAAGCAGGATGATTCTACAAATTATTGAGAGGTTGGACAGCCTTAAGGCCCATTTTCAACAAGTTATAACTCCCATAATACAAATCATAGGGGTGCTACTAGACCTATTACTTAGTTTTGTTGGAAAATTGACGAGAATTGCCTAAATTATTGGGATCCAAGCCAATTCCCTATTTTTCATTTATTACCTTTTCTATCTAGGATCCTGATTTCTGGGTTGATTTGTCTAAATATTTCCCTATTTTGATTGTATATATTTGTATAGTCTAATCAGTAGAAGATATAGAAAAACACATTCATAGAATTCTGTATTTCATGGCATTAGAGTCTAGCTTTCTTGTTGGCCACTTAAAATCTTAAAGATATTTCTTCCTTTGCTACCACAACCATGCCGAGAGTTAGCCTGCCACCATCAACTAAATAATCTTCCAGCGATTTCCCTCGCAATACTAGTGGTATAACCTTTTCTTCTTTAGTAGATGTTTACCCAACACAGACTAAATGGGTCAAATTTTCGTGAATGGTTCCAATCTATGTAGTTAGTTGTTTGAGGGAAAGGAAAAGAAGGTTATTTACCAAGATTAAAGTTGGCTTTAAGACGTGGGAAGCCGAAAACTCTATTATCATGGACTAGATGATAATCCAACGGAGCCTCAAATCAGTCCCACTTATCTATACTATAAGATAGCACATGAGATCTAGAGGGTAGGACACGAGATGTATTCAAATTTTAAAAATACTTCTGTGTTTTGAAATTTGTTTAACTCTTCGAAACACAAAGCAAGGAACAAAATCTGTGACAGAATACTACAACAAACTAATCGAACTTTGGCAAGAGATGGATTTGTTTTATGGAATTCCATGGAAGCAAGAGATGGATTTGTTTTATGGAATTCCATGGAAATGTGCTAATGATGGGGTACTCTATATTCAAGTACTTGAGAAGGATAGAGTCTTTTGACTTCCTTCAAGGTTTAAACAAAGATTTAGATGAAGTACATGGGAGAATTCTGAGAACAAAACCCCTGCGATCACTTCGGGAAGCCTTCTCCCAAGTAAGGTAGGAAGAAAACAGGAAGAAAGTGATGATGAGCACAATCTTGCTCACAGCCATCGAAGAAAATCCACAAAGTTCTACTCTTCCCACAAATTGTCCAACCTCCTCTAATACCAAAGGTCAAAAGCCAAATGAGAACAAATTGTGGTGTTGGAAACCACAGAGTAAAAGAAGAAACAATCCTACTACCCATGTAGCTGAATCTGTTGCAGAGACCAAGAAGACAAGTACTGCAGCATTTACTCCAGAACAAATGATCTTGAAGACCCTTCTTAACCAACAAAAAAACCTACATCCCTCTACCACAACACCCATGGCATCCATGATTCAATGTCTTATTACAAGAGTTTCTTGGATGCCGGAATATTGATGCTGGTGCATCAGATCATATGACGGGTTCACTCACCTTTTTTTATATATATATAAATGAGATGATTATTTGAAAGTCTTTGTGGTTAATGAAAGTACTTCTGTAGTGGTTGGAATTGGTGATGATGTTTTTAGTGCATTTGTCTTGAAAAATGTGCTTAATGTTCTTAGTTTAAGATATAACCTTCTTTTTGTTAGCAAGTTAACTAAAGATAGTGTGTGATCATTTTATTTTTCAAGATCCGTCTTCGAGGAAGATGATGCAGTGCTGAGGAACAAAATGGTCTCTACCATCTGATTGGTTCTCCCACACCAAAAGCACCTGCATCTCTTTCTGTGTCTAGTTCATCTAATTTTGATGTGATTTATGGCATAAACATTTAGGTCATCCTAGTTTTTCATATATGAAACATATGTTTCCAAAGTAGTTCATCAATAAAGGTTCTTTCTTCTTTTTCTTATGAATCTTGCATTCTTGCAAAACAGCCTAGGAGAAATTATCATGTTCATGACTACAAAACATCAAAACCTTTTCACCTTGTTCATAGTGATCTTTGGGGGGCATCACAAGTTGGTGATTTAACTGAAAAAAGATGGTTTCTGTTGGGTCTATTTTTCAACAATTCCACAAAATGATAAAAAAATGTTTTCCAATCTGATGTCCATATTCTTTGCACAGATAATGGAGGAGAATATTTTTCACATGCTCTAGGGAATTATTTCATTGATAATGAAATTTTTCATCAAAGTTCATGTACCTATGCATCTCAGCAAAATGGGGGTAGCTGAGAGAAAAAAACCATCATTTGATAGAAGTTGCCCAATCAACTATGCTTGAAAACTTTGTACATCATCATTATTGGGGTGATTATGTGCTAACTACTTCTTACCTCATTAATAGGCTTCCTTCCAAAACTCTAAATTTTTAGACTTCTATTAGTTTTCTCAAAAAAAATTTCCTCATGTTAGATTATTTAATTCCCTCATTCCTATTTAGGTGTTATGTTTTTGTTCATAACACTCTTCCTACACAAGAAAAACTTGATCCAAAAGGCATTAAGTGTATTTTCTTAGCATATTCTCCTACTCAAAAAGGTTACAAATGTTATAATCCACACTTGAAAAAATATTGTGTTATGATGTCACATTCCTTGAGAATCAGTTTTTCTTTTCCAATGCTTCTCTTCAAGGGGAGAATTTAAATGAAGGTAATTATTAGGACCTATCTCTAGACTTGTTTCATTACCAATCCCATCACATTGTCTCCATCCTTACAACAAACTCCCACAAGTAACTCAGGTCAAGGCGGAGAACCACCTCAACAAACACAACAATAGAGTGAACTACTTGTTTACTCAAGGAGACCACGAGTTACTCAACAAAACCAAACATCAAAACCTAAAGAGGATCCCATATCACAAGACTCACCTCAAGGTACTATTACAATAGATGATCTTGACATTCCCATTGTTATCAAAAGGGGGTAAGATCTTGTACTTAACATCCGATTTCAAACCATTTGTCATATTGCAACTTGACTAATAAGTATAGGGCATTTGTCCCTCAACTTGATAATGTGAAAACTCTTGCCAACTTACACGAGGCATTGAGAGATTCAAGATGGAAGCTGCAATAACGAAAGAAATGAAGGCCTTGAAAGAAAATGACACATGGAAAATTGTTGCATGCTTGAAGGAAAAAAAAATAGTAGGCTGCAAATATGGATCTTCACGGTGAAAGTTGGTTCAAATGGGAGAATAGAGAGATACAAGGCTTGCTTGGTTGCTCAAGGTTATACACAAACCTACAGCCTTGATTATGACTAAACTTTTGCACTTGTTGCAAAATTGAATTCTATTCGAGTTCTCATATCTATGGCAACTAATTTAGACTGGGAATTACACCACATGGATGTGTCTAACGCCTTCTTAAATGGGACTTTAAAGAAGTTTCCATGAAGTTGCCACTTGGTTTTGAAAAGGAAGAATTGATTCTATGTGCAAGTTGAAAAAAAATTCTCTCTATGGGTTAAAACAATCTCCCAGAGCTTGGTTTACCCGATTCAGCATAGCCATGAAGCAATTTAGCTACACACAAGGGCAAGCTAACCATACTTTGTTCACAAAGCAATCTAAGGATGGGAAGAAATCGATCTTGTTTGTGTTGACGATATGGTGATCAAAAGTGATGACAATAAAGAGATAGCAAATCTCAAGAACCTACTGCAATCTGAATTCAAAGTCAAAGATCCTGGGAGGCTTCAATGTTTTCTTGGAATGGAAATAGCCAAAAGTAAGTTGGCCATTTCCATTTCTCAAAGAAAATACGCAAATCTATTGGAGGAAACAAGAAAATTGGGTTGTCGACCTGCAAGCACACCACTAAAAAAGAATTGGAAGCATAAGATTTCTAAGGATGACCCTCCGACAAACAAAGAAAGCTATCAAAGCTTGGCTGGAAAACCTATCTACCTATCACTTACCAGGCCTGACATTGCCTATACAGTTAGTATGGTCAGTTAATTTATGCATGCTCCCACAAAGAGGCACCAAGATGCAGTTGACCAGATTCTTAGGTACTTAAAAAGAACACATGGAAAGGTTCTTTTGTTTAAAAAGAGTGAAAAAAACACCACCACCCAGTAGAAATCCAACTAACACGCAGGGTCTAGAGAGCTCCAGTACTGACAACTGAGAAATTGAAGGGTTTGTAGATGCAAATTAGGCAAGGTCAGTTGAACATACTAAATCCACGATGCAAATTAGACAAGGTCAGTTGAACATACTAAATCCACGACAGGCTATTGTACAAAACTTTGGGGAAATCTTGGACATGTTACATGGTGAAGTGAAAAACAAAATGTTGTGGCTAAAAGTAGCTGAAGCAAAATAGAGGGCTATTACACAAGGTATTTGTGAACTAATCTGGCAAGAGAGACTACTGTCATATTTAAATTTCCCATTGGAGCATCTTATGAAGCTATATAGCGATGATAGTAAGTCAACCATTTCAATTGTTCATAACCCTATATAACATGATCGCATGGAGCAAGTTCGGATTGACAGGAATTTCATAAAGACTGAGGTAGGAAGTGGAAGATTAAGTTGTCATACGTGCCAATTGGATCAGAAGAAGTAGATATTCTGACTAATGTGTCACTGAAGGCTGAGTTTGAATCAAATGTATACAAGCTATGAATGTTTGATATACATTCACTAGCTTTGGGGGTATGGTATTGGAAAATTGACAAAGAATTGGTGGGATCCAAGTCAATTCCCTATTTTTCATTTTATTTCCTTTTAGGATCATGATTTCTAGACTGATTTGTATAGATATTTCCTAGCATATGCCCTTAATTGTCCCCTATTTTGATTGTCTATATTTGAATGGTTTAATCAATGAGAGATATAGAAAAGCACATTCATAGAATTCCGTATTTCATGTTTTAATTCCCTTTATACATTTCACCTTAGATATGAATCCTACTATCAATGGTACATCACAATGTCAAAGTGGACAATCACATTTGTAATTTTAGCATGGATGGTCCAAGAAAATAAATACATAAGCACACTTGGTCAATCACTAATGTCTCTTCAAAGCCATAGATCAAAAGATGCATCATTATGTTTACAAACAAACATTGCCAAAATATTCCAAGCACCTACCTGACCTCTTTCTGTAAAAAGAACAAGGTTCTTCGCATCAGCAGCCCATTCAACAAATATATCATGAGAAAAACCTGCTTCCAAGCTGGCCATTGATGCTAGAACAACCTAAAATATGTCTAATAAGCCACCAAATTCAAATATCATTGACTATAAGCATCTATCTGCTTTTCTGTGGGCATATTTTATCTAACCTTTGGACCAATAGGAACAGCATCAAGTTCGCTCTTGTTGATCAGAAGATTCACATGCCTGTAAATTTTGATATAAATTTTTAGAAAGTGATTGCACCTAGGAGAGTTAAAAGTAGGACTGCAAGTGCCAAGCAATGCAATCTAGAAAGGTAAACTTTTAAGCAGAAAACTAGAAGTTGAAAGAGAAATCCACACAAGTAATGTATCCAACATGAAGAAATTAACGTTACCCGAAATGAAAGACTTACTTCAAAAGAAAAGCATTATCTCGTGAAGTTTCAAAAGACTTTGCTATGGCATCACTCATCCACTCCAAGAAACTCTTCACATAGTCAATAGTGCTTGATGCAACATAAGTTAGAAAATATATGGGATAGTTCAAGAGTCGTTGTGCCCAAAACTGCAATTTGCATTAGAACTAGATTTAAAATTCTAAAATAGTTACAGAATACGTGAACAATGCTGGTCCTATTGGTCCCTTACCTGTTCTAATATCAAGATAAGCTCCAATACCCTACCAGCAGTATCAACGGGAAGTAATACATTCCCACCCGCTTCCAAAGTTTTCAGAATAGTTTTCTCTGAAGTGATTACAAAAAAGATCATGGAAATAATAGATTCAGAATTCACTACAAGGGCTTTAAGAA
>JANZLD010000009.1:18859263-18874224 GCA_026413575.1 Erythroxylum carthagenense | reverse complement strand
CTATTGAAAATTGTGTTAAGTGAAATTGTTTATGAATGAATGTGGGCCCAATTTGAGTTTCGATTTTCGCATTTTGTATTATCGATTCACGAAAAAATATTTTGTGGACTTTTGAAAGATTGAGTGCTTTAGCACACTACCCTCGCGGGGCACGGACTCAGATATCACTATCGATGTCAGGTTCGAGTCATTGCGGGAGTGGGGTGCTACAAAGGAACCACATGTGCCACCAAAAGATCATAATTTTTTCACATGAGGAGAAGAAGGAGTCGAGCCAATGACACTAAACAAAGGTGCTTCTTGGGAGGCAACCCAAGGGAACTAAATTTCTTTTCTTTAAATTTTCATGTTTATTTTTATATATGTGTGTTTTTGAATTTGTTTGTTTTTACTTGTTTTTAATTTTCAATCAAAATGAAAGAAAAAATAAAACTAACAAAAACAAACATTTTCTCTCTTCTATTGCTTCTAAGACTATATAGTCATGAGTAGAGAATGAATTGATAACCTTAGCATGTACTTTTGCTCTTGTGATTGGTCAATATGCATTATCTTTAGAAGAGTAGTGACTAGCGATAAACAAAGCAAGTAAGATTGTGAGCCTTATTAGACAGGCACATTCATATCAGTCTCATTGTCTTTTGATAATGTGTTACCTTCATGATATGTACATCCTTATTTTGCCTTGATTTTCTATTCAATAACACATTTTTATTAAATCCATTAACATGGAGATGATTAGGCATTTTTGTTTCATAAGCGACATAGCCAAATAGCCTACCCTTTATATGAATTTTCTTTTTGATAAACCCCCTTTGAGCTTTATTACCCTTTCTTAGTATGTTAACCACATTATAGGCTCTAATCCTAACCAAATGTCCTTCCCAAGTCTTAAAGCCAACGGAACATTTGTGATTGTTGAGTTTGTAGATATACAAAAGTGTAAGTGTGGGGTGTATATATGTGTGGATTGGTTATAATGTTTTGATGTTATTTTATATCTTATCATTGAAATTCCTATATTGATGTAGCTTCTTTTAATTTTCATAAGAGAAAAACAAAAAAGAAAAAAGAAAAAAGAAAAGAAAAGAAAAACAAAGAAAGAAAGAAAAAGAAAAGGAAGAAAAAATTGTATCAAGGAGTTAGTGCATATGTGTTGAAAAGTTGTTTATGATTAATGCATCCTCCTAAAGTTATATTGAATAGGATATTTGAGTATGTTGGATATGAGGTAGGTGTTGTCTTAGAAGGTTCACTCATTGTAGTTCAATGTTGTTATCATCAATCCTTATGAGTGATCCTTTTAATTAGTTATGCTTCATACGGTTTTTGTGTGAGAGATTGAGTTTGAGTTATGAAACATCGTTTTTGCATTCATCATAGTTGATGTACAAAATTGTAATGAATGTTAACTTTTGTACATGATGTACATTAAGTGTTACTTTTATTTCACTAGCTTCTATGATTCTCAAGCTACTTGATCCAATTACAACTCACCTTACCTTTACCCACATTACAACCTTGAAAAGTCCTTTAATCTATGATTTTACATGTGAACATTAGTTGTAGAGAAATGAAATGATATGTAAAGTTGCGGAATGACTTGATTATAAATGGTATTTGAGTGTACCTGAACATAACTTGTTTAAACATATTTTCTAGGTCTACCATTAGATTGCTCGATTTTTAAAGATAATGAATGATGATTGATCATGAGTAAAAGCTTGGAGTGTTAAGTTCTTGCTATGATTTTTTAAAGTCGTTCATCTTTGCTTATGATTGTATATTCTTGGAACATATGATAATTAAGTCAATGCTTTGGTCTTTGAGCTTAATTTTGATGTTTTGTCCGAGAATGGCCAAAAGCTAAGTATGGGGGAAATTGACATATACTTAATTGATTATATAATGATTCCATAACACTTAGCAATTAATGAAATGAAATTTCTTAAATAACAACGAGATGGAGGGCATCAATCAAGGTTTTCATTAACCTATATAGATGATATTATTATTTTTCCAATGAAGATAAAGTTACAAAAAGTAAAATATGTCCTATCTAGATGTCAGCATAAAAGATTAATTCTGAGTTAAAATAAAATTAAATTAGCACAACAAAATATCAAATATTTAGGTATAAATTTAATACTCGTTTAAAGTTAGGAATTTCTTTACAATAACATAATTTAGATGAAACTATTACTATTGTTTATAAATTCTATAGAGAAAATTTAATAATTATAGGACAATACTTTTTTTTTCAATTACTTATCAAATTAGTTATTCTTTAAATAATTCATACCATAATATTGAATTTAAAAATACAGATAAAATTTACATTGACCAACTATTTAATTATGTAGCAAAAGTAGGTCATAACTTTTGATCTAAAGGTTTGATTGGGGTGATTTTTTTTTATTCCAAGTAACTTTTTGAGATGAACAAAGTGATAAACTACGAACGATGGTTTAGCCATTTTTCGGGCCAAAAAAAAAACCTTTTCATTAAAAGTTTTATGATTTTGAATCTACCAACAACTTTTCATATCTAAATGATCAGATTCTTGATGAATTGTTTAAAACCTTTGGTATAAAAATATGTGTATTGTGGTCATAAAAGCTTCTAAGCAATAAAATTTAACTTTTGAAGAACCTTTTGTAATAAAGGTATAATAAATAAATATGCTTACCATAAATGTTTGTTAAAAATCAATTGGTTTATTAGTTTTATACTATGTTTCCTTATACAAGGTCACAGGTCTAATCCTCCTCTTGTGTTCCATTTTCCACTTGCCACCTTCATTAATTTTCCATCTTCATCTTATTGTTAATAATAAATGTGATCAATATTTATTGGCCACTGACTCATTAATAATGAATATAAATAGTCTATTGGTTTCATTACACAGGGTCACGGGTTCAGTCCTCTTGTGTTTCTTTTTCCACTTGCCAGCTTCAATAATTTTCCAGCTTCATCTTATTGTTAATAATAAATGTGATCAATATCTAATTGTCTTTTTAATGTCTAATAATAAATGTGGATATTGTTTTTTTAACAACAATTTGAAAATTAAAACTCTTAAATTGAAAATTTTTATAAAAAATAATTTAACAATTTGAATCAGCCTTGAAGCAACATAAATAACATGTTACATGCTACAGATATAAATTGATATCCTGAAACCGCAACCATTATATAAAATTAAGATCTAACCTTTTAAGTTTTTTTAAAAAAAAGGAATAGAATAAACTTTAAAAGAAAGGAGAATCCGGGTATGTTTCTAAGAACAAGTCCTATTGGTTAGTTCGGTGGTCCTCTTTCGTCAAAGCGGCAAGCACCAAATAGCGATAAGTAGCTGATGATACAAAAGCTGGGAGTAAGAACACGTGTTCCCCACTAGCTAACTCCTAACATGTTCCTTTTATCGAAATGAATTGGAGAGCGACTCAAACGATAAACCTAGTTGATGTTAACTTATCAATGGTTGGCTGGTTGGTTGGTTGAATCTTTGCCTGTTTTCTATTAATTTCATGCCATTTAATTTAACTATATTTGATTTGATGATAACGATCGATATTGTTTTCTTTTCCTTTTTCTATCGTCAAGGTCAACCACATCGATGATGAGATATTTCCTGTCCATCACGCTAGCCTCAGTTTTGCAAATGTCTAACTATAAGGAAGAAGTGAGTATTCATTTGATCAAACATTATCCAATTATATCTTATAATTTTGAAAGCAATTTTTTAAAAAAAATTCAAAAATTAAAAGTCTAAAATAAATTTTTATTTTTCTACAAGATGTCTTAAGAGGGTCTTAATTATAAGAAAGTACCTTTAAGTCATTCATTTTTAGACTAATCTTTACTCGAACTGGATAGGTCCCTTGTAGGAAGCAAAATTTCGACCCTAAATTTTAAATGACTACATACATGAGGACGGTTTGAATCTCCAACCTCATTTAAGTCGAGAGAATCCCACACCCAAAATGATAGAAGAATTAGAATTCAAGTCAATTTAAACCTAGGTATGACTCATAAATAAGTCCAATAAAAACATCTTAGTCTAAGCTCATGAATCAGTCATTTTCGTCGGTATTCGTAAATCCAAGCTAAGATGTTCTTCTGTTCCTCACTTAAATCCAAAATCCTTGATTTTGAAACCAAGAGAAGATTTAACAGAAAAATAGGTGGACAGTGGAAGTTCCTCGTTATCCCAAAGAGTAGAAAGAAGCAGAAAAAGGCTGGATGGATTAGAGGGTAGGATAATACCAATAATTTTTTTAGTTGCGCATAAGATATTTTAAGAAGGTCCTAATTATAAGAAGATATTTTAAGTCATCCATATTTAGATTAATTTTTATTCGAATCGGATAAGTTTCTTGCGGGAGACAAAAATCTAACCCCAAATTTTAAATGACTGCAGATTTAAACTTATAACCTGGCTTAAATAAGAAAATTTTCTTACGAATTCATCGGCATCTTGAGTTTAATAATAATGTTATTACTACAGTGTAAAGGAGGCATAGGCGTGGAGAAGTAGTAAGGCTAGGGGGGTGGATATGGATTAGATTAAGATGAGATGAAGACTTTTCCCACCGGAAGGAAAGAAATCAAAATGTCTGCTTTCCTTTCTTAAATGTTTTACACCAACTCCTCTCCCTTGCGGTTCCAACTTGGACTTCTTGTTCCCGTCCCTCGACGCCTAACTTTTAATTCTTCTTTTTACCGTGTACAGTTAAATAGTTTGCCATCCGTTGAGACTTGGGCGATGATGATAAGATGGCTACAAGAAGAAGGAACAGACAAAGGATGTGTTTTTGAGCCTTTACGCTACGCGCGGCGAGTTCCAGAGGCTTCTCACTTCACTTTATCTATTTATAAATAGTAACACTCTCGCCGCAATTGTTTTAAGAGTTGTATTTACACCGACTTCGTTGTAGTTTGGCTTTTTCAGCACGCGCCACCGTTGGGAGCGTAAGAAAAGTAAACAAAACAACGTCGGAAAGAGAGACTATCCTTATCTGTGCGTTGCACTCAAACTCAAATAAACTAGCATTATTGGTTGTTGTCTTTACTTTTCCGGCCCCTCTTGGCGTGTTTGTTTTAGAGAGAGAGAGAGAGAGGGCGAGACAAGCAAAGCAGTACTTGTTGAGTAAGTAGTACCAGTGAAAAGGTTATTCTTTTTCCTTTTTTTTTTTTTGGTTTCAAAAGAAACATTTTATTTGCACAGGCTGAGAGCCTATGTCTCTCTCTCCTCTTCTGCTTCTTCTTTTCTACATTTTCTAATTCTCTCTTTCTGACCCCTTTATGCTCTTTCCATAGGTTTGGCGTCTCTTGGTCTTGGAAATACTAATAATTCTGACGCTTTATTTGCTCATTTTCTTTCCATATTTTCCTATAATTTTCTTCAACCTTAGCCTCTAAGCTTCTTCCTGTGCTTTAGTACCGAAAAGCTCATTACACTTTTCTCATTGCCTCTGGCAGCTGAATTCACTCACACTTGTTTTTAACACTGCCCCAAAAGCTTGATTTAACTTATCCTCCCTCTAAGTGGCTCTCTCTCTCTCACTCTAGCTCTCAATGCTTTTACGGTTTTCATTCTGTACGTGTATTTTGTTTATGAGGGGTGTTGTAGTTTTGCGGTATTTGAACTGTGGAGCCTTGAGAATGTCACTTGACTTTATTTATTTGTTGTTTCAGTTGTGGAGTTTGGTTTTTAGCTCGGAGAGGTGATTGTTTTTGCCTGCTGTTGGAGAAAAACTGCTAACTTGATTTGGAATCAATGGCAGTGAAGAGATCTGGTAGAGAACGGTTGAATTATGAGATCTATACCAAGGTCTTTGTGGGTTTAGTTTTGATCTACTCCGCCAGAATTTCACTTGGAGTTACTAATCCTGCTGATGGTAATTTTGCCTCACTCTAGCTTTTTCTTTCTCAACCAATGCTGATAAGTACTGTCACCACTCTAAATGCTGTTACTCGATTTTTAGTTTACTGCACTTCACTTGTCTCAAGAACAAAAAGAAACATAATATGGAGCCACAAAAATCTTCGCTTGTTCCGTTTATAATTCTGTAGTTCATCTATTTCAGCATTTTACGTGGTGAGCAGTTGAATTCTTAGTACCTTTCTTTTGTTTATTACAATTTGGAATTCTTATCTCCTGTATTGCTTTGATTGAATTAGTTGCTGCAATTAATAGCTTATATGCTTCTCTGGGCTCTCCTACTCTGCCTGGGTGGGTTGCTTCTGGGGGAGACCCCTGTGCTGATAAGTGGCAAGGTGTTCAATGTAATGTTTCAGACATCAATGCCATGTGAGAATCGTTCTTTTGACCTTATATGTAGCTTATTATTTGTTGATGTAGGTGTCCAATTATCATTTTTTTTCATTTTTCTTTCTTTGTTGTTTATAGTGTTCTAAATGGTGCTAATTTGGGAGGAGAACTGGGCAATGACTTGGGAATGTTTGCTTCTATCAAGGCAATGTAAGTGGTATTGTCACTTTCCTATGTTTGTGCATGTGCTATGCGCTCGGGAGTGTGCAAATGTAGAAGTGCGTAGACATCCAAATGGTGACTGCATGCTTTCGGCTAGTTGAACGGGCGTTTCTCCAATCAAAACTGCTTTATCTACCCTTCACTTCTATAAGAATCCCATGTGTGTGGTTTGGGTTTCAGCTGGTAACTAAGAACCTGGAATCCTATGCAGATTGTTCTGTAGTCAACCACTAGGAAAAATTGGTTCCTTTAGGTACTTATGGCCTGTTAGGAAGTGAATCATATTCGTTGCATTATTGAAGACGCTTATCAATCTTTGAAAACCTTAGAAAATATTTGTTGTCACTAGACTGCAGCTGCAATCATTTCTGTTTTTGTTATCTTATTGATTCAATAAGTAGCACTCTCTGAATGTGTCAGCACTGCTCATTACAATGTAAAATGGGCATAAACTAAGACATTGATTCCTACAGCATAAAAATTATATTGTTTGGATTATTTAGCTTTATTGTTATATGCATGTACATTCTGTGATTCATTATTTTACTGCATTCTGTTTCAGAGACCTGAGCAACAACCGTATTGGTGGCAGTATCCCAACCAATTTGCCTATTACTATGCAAAATTTGTATGTCGCCTCTTCACTTCAATTCTATTCACAGATATGCAATCAATTTCCATATATTTTTCTCATTTTTCATTCATTATTCATTTTCTATTTCTCTTCTTGTACAACAGCTATGATAGTCTTTACCTTTGGCAGTTTCGTTGCAGATAATAACTTCAGTGGAAGCATCCCTGATTCACTTTCCTCCTTAACTCTATTGACAGCCATGTAAATATTTAACCGTTGTTGTTTGTACTGCTTTTGTTTTTCCATAATTGATTTTACTTCTCGGCTTTGGTTGTGTTGTAGGTCTCTGAACAACAATTATCTAAGTGGAGAGATACCAGATTCCTTTGATTCTCTTTCAGGGTTAATCAATCTGTAGGTTCTTACTTTGTAGTTGGCGCCCTACTCGTTCTGATTTCTCTCTAAAATTTTTTTATTCTGTGGGGACTGATTGTGTTCATCCAGGGATTTATCCAGCAACAATTTGAGTGGGCAGCTTCCTTCTTCTTTCAAAAAGTTGATTAGTCTTACAACTCTGTAAGCTTTCAAAGATTCTCCATATCAGCCGTGATTGTTTCATTTCCATGATAGAATCTTAATGCCTTGGTTGGCAGCCATTTGCAGGAAAATCGACTGTCTGGAACCTTAGATGTTCTTCAAGATCTTCAGCTGAAAGATTTGTAAAATTCTCCAATTTGTTTCCATTTCAATTTCAATGAACTATCAACTCATTTAACCACTGTTGTTTTGTAGTCTGTACAAGTTTGCCCAATGACCTTTTTGCTCACCCTTTACTCCACGTGTTGGACAGGAACATACAAAATAATCTGTTTGCGGGTCCCATACCTGACAAGTTATTGGCTATTCCAAACTTCAGGTTAGAAATAAAGAGTTTGATTGTTGTGTGGAATATGTGTAAGCAATATGGAAGTATTCATATGTCTATATGTCTCATGCTGTTTTGTGACTCCAGTTGAATGAAAATCACATATCATTTCTATGTTTCCAAATAAATGAGAATTTTGTTGTATGAACAGATGTAAACTCTGAAGTTAATAACCAATTACCCCAGAATCTGACGATTTTTATAATCTTACCTGTACAACCTTGTCCAACTTTGCACTTGCAATGCCACACAAACACAAACCTCGTAGCCAAAGCGTGTTTATCTACATTCATAATTTCTGATTGGTTCTTTTTTTTTTAATTCTAGGTAAAATGGAATATTGTGGAATGATCTTCTGTCTAATTTGTGTCTTCCTTTTCCTTTTTGAGGATAGAATATAGTAAACTGGAATAAAGTGATGTACGTGGATGTTGTTCTACAAAACCATGTAGGGGGCACAGTGCATATAGGATCTTGAGATGTGTCTATCATAAAGTTCTAATGCCGGTCATATATGCTTATTGTTTTGTGTATATCAATATTTATGCAGAAAAGATGGGAACCCATTTAATACCGTCTCTGCTCCATTACCTGCACCTGAGTCTCCATTAACACCGCCTCCGACACCACAACTTTCAGGGACACCATCATCTGGGAAAACACCTGGGAAACAGCGTGGCAGTCCCTCTTCATCAGTGCAACCAGATTCTGGCCAGAAAAAATCTCTAACTACTAAAAAAATAATTTGGATATCAATTGCAGGGATATTGGTGTTTGTTATTTTGGCATTAGCTTGTCTGCTTTTTATGCCAAAGTGCAGTAGGAGAAGGGAGGAGGCTGGTGGAGTTTTCAAGCGACATCAAGTGGGTGCATATAGAGGAAACAGAGAAAACGTAAGGGATAATGACTCCTTGGGTCAGCCTACCAATCAAATAGAAAAAGGTAACAAATTTTGTTTTTAGATAATCTCTTTCCTGGCAAGATTTTAATTCTTCATATACGTAAGGAAAAATAATTTCAACAGTTCCAAAGGATACAGCAGTACAGCCAAAGGAGGGTCATGGAATGCCAAAAATCATGCAGGAAAGAAATAAACCCAGAATGGAGCTGGATCATCATGAAATAGATTTGAGCAGATTAGATATGATATATATGCCTCCTCCTCCTCCTCCTCCTCCACCACCACCACCAGCTCCTTCTCCTCCACCTCCTCCTCCACCTCCACCTCCACCTCTTGCCGATAAAGTGATTGTTAACCCTAACATGCCTACTGAAGTAAGTGCAGTGACATCTGCAAAAACAGGGAAGCGCCTCACATCTGCTAAATGTTTCACTATTGCCTCACTTCAGCAATACACAAATAGCTTCTCTCCAGAAAATCATATTGGCGGAGGCATGCTAGGAAATGTTTATAAAGCACAGCTACCTGATGGAAAGGTACATTGTTGATTTAGATTGGAACATATGAAGTGTGTTTTGGAATTGAGCTGCCACAATCCGTAGCGGAAGGTTTAATTTAGAGTTCTGTTTGTTGTTACATAATTGAATATAGGTATAGCCTGGCTTAAGATACCAGAATACCCTTACTCAGGTTTTGATGTTTATAGCTCTTAAGGCCAGAAACTAATAGTGGGTTTCCTCATGTTGGTGACTAAACGTTATTGTTGATGCGCATAAATAGTTTGCTTTGACCTTTTGATTTCTTTTGTTTGTTACCTCTGTAGCTTCTTGCAGTCAAGAAACTGGACAAAAAGGCATCAAGCCAACAGAAGGATGATGAATTTATTGGGCTCGTTGACAATATTGATCGTATCCGACATGCTAATGTTGTTGAGCTCATGGGATATTGTGCAGAGCATGGTCAAAGGCTTCTGATATATGAGTATTGCAATAATGGTACACTTCAGGATGCACTACACTCAGATGATGAATTCAAAAAGAAGCTTTCCTGGAATGCTCGTGTCCAAATAGCACTAGGAGCAGCTAGAGCCTTGGAGTAAGTGATGTTTGAGATAGACCTTCTAATAGTCCTACTTGTTTCCATTGTACAAGTTGCTTATATAGGTTTTGTTTTTTTATCCTGTTTATTCTTGGATAGTGTTCTTTACCTGCATTTAGAATCACACATTTCAGACAGTGAACCATAGTGGTTATGATGCTTATTTAGTGTGAAAATTATCTTCGCATCACTTATAACTCGGACGTTGAGAAGTATAACTAAGACATGAAATCAAAACGCTAATAAGAAAATCATATCAATAATTCTTTTATGGATATGGATAACCTTTTCTCTGTTCCTTCATGCCTAAGACTCAGTGCATTATAATATTGACAAAGTCAAAAGAAAAATAATATACGATTCCTGAAGATAACTCATGTCAGATGAATTGTGCTTTTGCATCTCTCATTTCCTGACTATCAATTCCATGCCTGTTGTTGGATATGTGCATGTATGCACACTTGCTTGAATTATTCTGTATGCGCATGCATACTTCTGACAATTGAGGGAGAGGGAAAGCTTTGTATCACTTGAGCCATTTGTTAATATGTGGAAAAGCATTTTCTTTATCATATGCTGCTATCGTATTCTAGGAAAAAGGCACTAGTCATAGAACAATTATGATCATAAGTAGATTTATGCCTAAAAGAGTTCATAAAACCTATTCTCTTTCTAGGGGGGTTTGAGGGGAAATATGCCACTTCCTATTTGCTCTCTTTTTCTTTGTGGGATGATCTTTTGTTGCTTTTTGATCCAGGTATTTGCATGAGATTTGTCAGCCACCCATTGTCCACAGGAATTTCAAGTCTGTGAATGTTCTCCTTGACGATGATTTTGCAGCATATGTCTCAGATTGTGGTTTAGCTCCAATAATATCCTCCAGCTCTGTGAGTCAGGTAAGCCATCCTTGTAATATCTTTAAGTTTGTTTCTTCTGCTTTTCAATAACTATCTCCAGGGTTGAAATTAGAAGTTCATGGGGAATTCATTCCCAGTAATTATGAACTTTGCATTGTGATATTTTGGGACTTAAATGTCTCTTCTCTTATTGTGTTCCTCGAGTAAGCAAACTGATAAATTTCTGTGCTGGCAAGCTATCATGTCAAGTTTTTGGGTTAAAGATTGTCTATATTGTGTTTAGAACCCTCTTATGTTGTCTTTGAAGATCTTGATTAGTGGTAAGAGTCTACGAGATCCGGTCTCGTAGTTGTTAAACAAACTTCCACTGTTTCTTTGTTCCATGGTTTTGGTAGGGGTTAGCATGAGTGATAAGAAGGCAGGAGTGCCTCCTCATCCACTGGGATTCAAACAATGTATTGTGCTTACCGGAAATCGGATTATACTTGACTTGATAATGTATCCCATAGACACCTGAAACAGAAATGAAAAAGGATGGATAAACAGATAAAACAAGATTGGATTTGTTGATAACAGTGCTCAGAGATTCGGAGGTGCGCCTCTCCCGGAATAAGATGTTAGATGTGTCACCTGTCATTTAGAAGATATGTACAGGGTTTTTGAAAGCAAATTAGCTACGCTGCATTACTGTCTTTAGGAGGAGCAACTTCTGTTGCATAATTTCTGGTATAGTGAAGGCATGTGTATCTATTACCGCAAAATCTCACATTCAAGTGATCCACAATGATGGCAGGATAATATTATGTTCATGATGAATCAATTAAGCTATTATTGTAAAGTGTTCTATTTTCAATTTAAGCTATATGATTACTGCTGATGGCATCTCTTCACAAAATGTTTTTATGGCCATGAGTGTGGTAAATTTTTCCACTAGTAGGTTAGTTCTGCCCTATGATAAGTAGTAGTTTTATTAAGTGCTTATATATGAACCTACTATTTTATCGTGTTCTGCTGCAATGAAAAATCTAACTGAACTAGTTACAGCATAAAAGATTACTTACTATCCTGTCATTTCAGCTTTTGAGTTGGACATGAGAGTAATAGCATTTTTCTTGTGCCGGTGTTAGAGTGATGAACTAGTTTCAACATTTATGGAGATGCTTCACCTCAGCAGGTGACTAGCAAAGATTCTTTGTCATTTGCATCTATTCTGATTCTATTTACTTTCAGTTGTCAGGACATCTGTTAGCAGCATATGGTTATGGGGCTCCAGAATTTGAATCAGGGATCTATACAGCCCAGAGTGATGTTTACAGCTTTGGGGTGGTTATGCTAGAACTCTTAACAGGCCGCAAATCTCATGATAGGTAGATAAGTGAAAGTATTTCATACCTGCATAATAATTTTGTTTCTGTACTCATAAGCATCATTCCATGAATTTGTATAGGACACGAAATCGAGGAGAGCAATTTCTGGTGAGGTGGGCAATCCCCCAGCTTCATGACATTGATGCTCTGTCGAGGATGGTTGACCCTACTCTGAATCGAGAGTACCCTGCCAAATCATTATCACACTTTGCCGATATAATATCTCGGTGTGTGCAGGTGGGATTTTCACTTGTGTGCATTACCATTTCTTTCATGTGTTGGTTAACTCCATGTGACCAAATTCTATAATATCTCGGGAATGGGATAACTTATGGATATTTCATTCTCAAAGTCTGAGGTTAACGGCGGGGATCGTTAATTTCCTTTGTACAATCTATTTCTTCTTTATCCTGGGACATGATCTTTTTTGCTTTCAAATGTTACTCTTCAGCACTGAGCCTTTAAATTGTAGAACAAGAGGCCTATACCTGTTTTAGGATGCAATAAAACAGGGTATCACTAGTTAAATGGATTTAGTATCCAGCTAAGATAATTGAAATAAGACTATTAGAAGGGCACACATTTATGTCTTCTACACTGGTTGAAAGTATGCAGAATTCATCAAGAAAAGAGTATAGAATTGAATGCAAGGATAGAGGATATAATATAGGCTTTCTATTAGTTGCGAGTATAGGCCAAACAGAATGGTAAAGTAGTCGCATGATTATTCATCCTCTCTTAAAAGGATTATGATCAGCCAACTTTAATTGTATGGTAACTGAGTACATATTTTATGGCCACTGATAAAAGTTCTTTACTTTTTGACAAACTATGTATGATTTGTATTTTCATATGGGGAGACTGATTTTCATAGAAATTGAAATAAAAGGGAAAAGCAATATGACTGTCAACGAGTTTCGTATGCTGCACAACATGATCATATAACCTCGATTGTATTTGGCAGTCGGAGCCAGAGTTCAGGCCACCAATGTCTGCAGTAGTTCAAGATCTGATGGTCATGATAAGGAGAGAGCGCCCCAGCAACGAGTCTATTGGGGACTGACTGGAAAATCTGAAAATTTAGAAGATAGAACTTGTTGATCTTGACCTATGAATAGCAGTGGGAAGACTGGACCGGCTAGGATGCCAACAGGAGAAGATTTGTTCTACTGTAATCAAATGTCATACCTCTTCTAACATCCCAAGCCTTTGCATTCCATGTCATTTCGCCTGAGCACTTTCCAAGGTGACTAGCTTTGTTGCAGCCAGTTCTGTGGAAAAAATCCATTTCTTGTGTCAATTATTTGATGAATATTGTCCATTAAAATTATGATATCCATGTGATTGCGATAAATTACCCAACCCAATTGGTTTCTGCTTACCACTTGTTGCAATGTCTTCGTGATCTTGATAATGAAATTTTGTTGCAATGAACCTTATTATTACCTAGTGATTCATATACTTATCCTGCGCTGAGACCGAGCCTTCTGATTCACCTGTGTCTTTGTTATTGTTATGATATTGCCATAATTTGTGCATGAAAAGCCAATTTCATGTTTGATACATCATAAATGTGACACTTACGTTGCAACTGGCGGGAGGGGAGAGATGTGAGGACTCTAAAGAGGAAGCATCAATCATTTGGGTATGGATGTTAAAGCAACAAGGAGAATAGGATGAGTGGAAAAGAACTTAATAGGTCCTTTTTTGTCTGGATGTCCTTATCCACACAGGCGATGAGACGTAGTGTCAAAATGGTAGAACTTCAATATCTATAATATTCATATACACGATTAATACTAAATTTGCATATCTTAAGATATTTTTAACGTTCACTTCACTAAACATGAATGTACCAAAGCGAAATAACAGGAGAATATCTAATAATGAAAGTGATTATTATAACATTCGTCGTCATCGTCATACTTAATTTGAAGTCTTGTAAAGTAGAGTATAGGGAAGTATGACAATACGCAGTCTTATTTTTATATAATAGAAAGATTATTTTCGATAAATTCACATATAAATAAGACAATAAAAGAGTGACGCAAATTAAAAAAGAATAAATAAAATTATAATAAGTAAATAAATAAATAAAAATAAAATACACCCACTGTTCATTGCTCATAATCATTAAAAAGAATAGTCAATAAAATCATTCAAAAGGAAGGTAACATTACTTTTTTGTGTGTGTGGTTCATGTAAACTTTTAGTCAAAAGTGGATTGAATTAGAGGTGTTGGCGCGTGTCTTTGTTATAAAGTAACATTACTTTTTCCATTTAATCCATAACTAGTTATAAACACCGTGCAAACAATATTAATAAGAATATTAGTTATGATTAATAAATGTATAATTTGAAAAGAATTTGCTTGTTATTAGTATAACTTTATTACAAATTTAAATAACAATTCGAAAAAATTTAAGCAAATTTTTGCAATAGTTATTAAAACATTAGAAATAACATTACTTTATAAACTATTACAATAATCATAAAATAATAATTATAATAATAACTACACACTATTATTATTATTTAAATTAGTCTTATTATGATGGTGATGATTATTGTTATTATTATTAAATTTAAAAAAATTTAGCAACAGTTAGTCAAACAATGGAAATAACATTATTTTATAAACTATTACAATAATCATAAAATAATAATAATAATAATAATAATAACTACACACTATTTTTATTATTATTTAAATTATTCTTATTATGATGATTATGATGAT
>JANZLD010000009.1:18836258-18852845 GCA_026413575.1 Erythroxylum carthagenense | reverse complement strand
CTAATTATTCCCTATCAATCCCATCCTACGACAAATTTCCTATTTTACCCTTCCAGGAGGGGGTGGGATGTTACAATATTTGAGTGCAATGTTTATGAAACTCAATTCAATTATTACGTTGTTATGGTCGTGTGCCTTTTGCATTGTCCCATATCCGTTGTGGATACTGAGCTCTTTTGTACTGTCCCTATCTGTTGGGGATACAAGGCTTATTGTACACATTGAGCTTTAAGCTCTTCCCATGAATGCTTGAGCTTTAAACTCCTTTTTATTTTCCTGACAATATCAGTCACAACTGCCTTTATATTTCATGCTATGGAATGAAATGCATTCCATAAATTCAATCATTATACTCATTCAGTCACATTCACATTTGTCATCGGACTTGTAGTCCGACATTGAAAATTTAAGTTAAGAAAAAAGTATTGCATCACATTCACATTCAAGTAGCACTTCCAATGTTTTATTTATACAACAAACGCCTTAGACTTTTCATGTCCGGAATTCAATACAGATACATCACAAATCAATTCAATTTAATATCAAACAGAAAAAATCAAAGTGAGACCATCTTAGGTTACTCACAATTGCTCCCTTTAGCTTATTACCTTGAAGTCCTGGTAATGTCTAAAAGTTGTCGCTCAACGTGCTCTCCTATATAAATTCACATACATTTTCATATTACTACATTGCTCATTTAACTAAATAAATACATTTATAAATGTATCATCTATGATGTATGTTCAGTGACAAATTCTCATATATATTTCTTTAATAAACTGATGCAAATATCAGTTTTACTCCAAAATTTCCAGAATTCAAACACTCATTAACCACTTCAGTTTTTTTAATACAAACATTCAGGTCTACTTTGCATGATCATTATGACAAGGAAAATGGAGTATTTATGTAACACTTTCTCCTAGACAATTGTTACCCTTTTTCTTAAGTTTCTAATAACACTAAGATCATATAATTTGATTCATTATTCTATGAGTTATGTTGAAAATACTACAAACTGAGTACATTTGAAATTTTGGCTAGTGCATGAACATGCACTCAAAGTTGGACAAATCATCTCTCTCAATTCCAATGTCTAAAAATTACAAACCTTATACTAATTGAAAGCTAAGAGAATAGGCTACAATTTTTGTGAACTTTGTTTGATCAGGCCTACATCAATAAAGTTTATTCAATAACAACAGTACATGATTTCTATCATGGGTAGTGCTATAGACTAAGCCAAGACTCAATTTCAAGCTAAATTTCAAGACCTTTAAGGACAGAATTCAAATCCAATTGCTCTTAAAAATTGTATCCAAATGTCTCTAGTTCAAGTTAAATTATTAATAATCTCATTTAGAAATCTACATATCAAAATATAGCTAAAATACTGAAGTATATTTAGTAAAAACATTCCAATTATCAAATTTTAGCACACCTCAACATTTTCACCCTAAACTCATCAATCAATCTCTTCCAAATTAATTCATATGGCTATAAATTTTGGTGGAGATAAAGAAAAATGTGTTATGAATTTTTTGGTTCAAATCCCATGTCATTTGTAGGTCAGAAGAAGAAGTTATAGCAAAAAGAATGAAGGATGTTTGACTGTTAACTATGTCTTCAATGTCACAATCATGCAATCTCTCTTTTCTTTTCCAAATTCACAAAACGCAGGTTTTCTTCTCTCCTTTAATTTTTTTCTAGATTTCTCACTCCTACCTTTTACAACTAACATATCTTATGCATAAATCATCTTTTCTACTTCTATTTCAACTCCATCTCAAGACAATCAAATTAAAATCCCTGATTACTAACAACCATCAGAAACAGATCATTATTCGTGCAATTACATTTCAGTTCAGCTTTTTTCACGTTTTCATTCCTTTTCTGTATTTTATCTTCTGTACATTCTCTATTTTTATTACACTTGCTGCCTAATCACATTCATTCACTGAAACTACGCTTCTTAAACCAATCATGCATGTATTCATTTACAATGATAAAACATCAGCAAAAATCACTTACTTGGTTCAACAACGTTTCCAGCAGTGAGAGTGAATCAAATGCACAAAATAACCAACTTGATGTTCAGTATTGGATAAACAAGAAAAGTGTTGTGGTGGTGGGTACTTTCTGTGAAGAACAATGGGAAGAATGCTACACCGAGCAAGCAAGGGTGAGCTAATGAATTGTCCTTCCAAAAACACTTGCTACGTGTCCTCTTACATGTAGTACATTTGTCACGTATATATGCTACCACATGTCACACTAGAATTGATTCATTTGTCTCTTATCTTAATATTTTTTTTAGTCTAAAATACCCTAAATTTTCTAAAATTTCCTAAACTTCACCAAAAATTCCAAAATAATAATTATTATCACCAAATAAATTTTCAACACAAATAGTCCACGATTCACATTTTAAATGCATTTATAAATCAATTAAACCCAGAAAATGTCAATGAATATATGTACAATTATTTTAATGTGTTAACAATAATTATTCACGTATATGTGTATATTCAATTATGCATGACCATGAAATGCATTTCTAATTTTCTCTATATACTCTCATATACTCTTTTCTAGGATCCTAGCCCCTAACATATGATAATGGGATATTATAGCAAGACTTGTTGCCAAAGGGTTCACTTAGAGGAAAGGAATTGACTACACAGAGACGTTTTCTCCTGTATCTAAGAAAGACTCTCTTCATGTAATCATGGCATTGATAGCTCATTTTGATTTTGAGTTACATCAAATGGATGTGAAAATAGCATTCCTCAATGGTAAATTAGAGAAAGAGGTATATATAAAACAACCTGAAGGATTCTTCTCTAGTGATGGTGAGCATTTAGTCTGCAAGCTTAATAAATCCATATATGGATTAAAACAAGCCTCCCAACAGTGGTATTTAAAATTTCATGAGGTTATTACTTCATTCAATTTTGAAGAGAATAAAATGGACCAATGTTTATACTTGAAGGTCAGTGGGAGTAAGACTTGCTTTCTTGTATTATACGTAGATGATATTTTACTTGCAACTAATGATAAGGGTTTGTTATATGAGGTAAAACAATTTCTCTCAAAGAATTTTGATATGACTATATGAGAGATATAGATAAGGCATTTTATGTCATTGTCATCAAGATGGCATTTTATGTCATTGTCATCAAGATCTATAGAGAAAGATCTCAAGGTATTTTGGGTTTGTCTCAAGAGAACTATATTAACAAAATTTTAGAGAGATTTAGGATGAAAGATTGTGCACTAAGTGCAGTACTTGTGCACCAAGTATAGCACCCATAGTGAAGGGATTCAGTTTGAATTAATGCCCCAAAAATGACTTTGAACGGGAGCACATAAAGAACATTCCATATGCTTCAGTGTTGGAAGCCTTATGTATGCTCAGGTTTGCACTAGACCTGACATTGCATATGATGTTAGAATGTTAGGTAGATATTAGAGTAACTCAAGTGTTGACCACTGGAAAGCTGCAAAGAAGGTTATAAGATATCTTCAGGGTATAAAAGACTGCATGCTTATGTACAGGCAAACTGAGAACTTGGAAGTAGTTGGATACTCCGATTCAGATTTTGTTGGCTACTTTGATTCAAGGAAATCAACATTTGGTTATATTTTCATGCTAGCTGGTAGAGCTATATCTTGAAGAAGTGCCAAGCAGACCTTGATTGCTACTTCCACTATGGAGGCTGAGTTCGTATCATGTTTTGAGGCCACTTCGCATGGTGTATGGTTGAAGAGTTTATATCTGAACTTAGAGTTGTCGATTCAATTTCTAAGCTACTAAGGTTGTACTGCGACAACTCAACTATGATCTTTATGGCTAAAAATAACAATAGTCGATTTAGAAGTAATCATATCGACATTAAGTGTTTAGCCATAAGAGAATGTATTAAGGAAAGGAAAGTTGTCATTGAGCAAATTAGCATTGAGTTGATGATTGCGGATCCTTTAATTAAAGGCACGCTACCTAAGCAGTTTAAGGATCACGTAGTATGAATGAGACTTGGTTCCATAACGTGATTTTTATTGTATATTTGTTGTTTCAATGGAACTCTCATTTAATTTGATGTTTTCTCATATGGTTTTGTGCACTCATACATTTGATTTGTTTTGAGAAATATCATCTAATCTGGACCTAGAATAATTATATGATTTATTCATTAAGTTTGAGGGCTAGTAATGAGAAACTTTATATATGTAATACATGGAAGATAATACTCACTATAAGATGACCTATCGACATGATTCATATATTTAGTTTCTTGTTATGTTTGATGTTGGGTTAAATGGACCAAATGGGAGAATGTAATATTTTTCCTAAATCTCCCTATTGTTTAGAATCTGGTCCATTTAATGGTTTAACCCATTAATCACGCAAACACAAATGCCCATACTTCATCATTTTCATCTTCTATGATGGGCATAGATGATGAAGTGATAAATTATTTATTTTGGGTCCTTATCCTCAGTTTCACATGATTTTAACTAGACACCGTCGAGTCGTGGAGATGAGAGGTTAGAAAATTTTAAAATTTTCAAAGACATTGCAGGACATCATGGGTGCAATAGTCGGAGGCATTTTTTTTTGTTATGCTTCCATTTCTAAACATTGTGAATAGCATGCATGTATCTTATGTATCTTGTTTATACGTAAATGATTTTGTATTTTAAGATGCGTACTTAATTTTACACTTATTGGTTGGACCATTGGCCTAATACTGAATTTCAAGTTACATCCATTTATTATCAATGAAAAAAAAAAGAACCTAAGATTATTATATTTCTAATATCCTTCCACGACAATCAGATGATTGTTGTCATGACAAGTACATTAAACTGACGCATGCCCACGTTTAACTTCATGCCTATGCATATGTCTACTGCACTGCTAAATGAAACATTAATTTTGGTAGATAAATTGATTATCAAATATAAGATAAATTTTTGAAAAAAAAAACTAAAAACTGAAAACCACACTATAAACAATTACCTAACATTCCTTTGCAAAATATTTTCAGATTTTTCTATTACCTCCCCCTTTTTGCGTTTTCGTTATTTTCTACCCCTGCAAAACCTCAACACCTCACACTTCAATTCCTCTCTTCTCATGTCCTCTCTCCTGCCTATGCCAAATCCTAAACTCACACTCTTTCCTTCACCCTTCACTCTCTTTCTCTCTCTTCTGCGTTTCTTTTTTTTTTTCAACTGTAACATCCACACTCACTCTTCTCTCTCCTTCAACATCTCTTTTGTTTCAGCTGCCACACAAAACCCTTAACGCCTCACACATATGCAAACACCGCCAACATCCCTTTGTTTGGACAGCTGTAGCATGAAAACTGAGCTGATATGGATGGCTACGTTGAACTCTATCTTAGTCGGACGCGTGCTTAGCTTAAAGCTAATGTATAATAAGTGGATGCCTAGCTAGTAGTTTATCTCCTCTTTAACTTGTTTGCCCTTGGTTCCCAATTTTGTATGCAACGCGAAGATTCGAAAATAAGTAAAATTCCAGGAATTTCACATTTATTTCTTACTGCTTCCTCTTCAAGACGAAGGGCGGTGGATGGGGTAAGAAAGTAGGCAGTCAGCCAAAGCATGGCCGCCTTCCCCTCCTCTTGTTTATAAAATGAGTTTTATATAAATTCCATAGAAGTTGGAACTCAGGAAACGAATAATATCATTTCTTAACATCCATTTCACGTTACTATTTATATACTGGAGGAACGTATGTATGCAGTCCATATAAGGCCATCTCTTCTGATTATGTAGCTATACGTTGTTTTCTTTTTCTCACAGAAATCTCTTTGCGGTTTGTTTGGTTTTGCAAACGATTTGGATTCGTCCATTTAGTTTCCTTAAAAGTCATTCTTGTTCACAATCTATCGCCATTCTCTCACCTAACCATCCACCCACAAACATCTCTCTCTCTCTCTCTCTAATCGCCATTACTTGGCTCTTTCTTTAAATAAATCATTTTGTGCAGATCTTTTACTTTCCTTCCCTCAAACATTTGTTCCTCTTTGTGTTTTGATTCTTCTGTTCGGTCTCATGAATCGCTACGATTCCAACCCCTTCGCTGATGAAGAAGTTAATCCGTTCGCGGTACGTTTTGTGCACAAACAAATATGTATGCATATGATGCGTATGTTTAAGACATTGTTAGATCCGTGTGCAAGACATCAAATTGGGTTTCAGCATTTACATATATCAACTCTGGATGGTCCATGAACGTTAATGCAGTTCTTCTACTAGTGCGTTTCAGTTTTGACAAATCCCTCTGCTTCGTTGATAAAGAAATGTGGAGGAAAATGATTGAAAATTCTACAATTTTGATCCCTTGGATACATTATTATGCTGTTTCCTAACATTTAAAAGGCATAAATTTGAACTGCGGCTTCTCCAAATTCTTTCTTCTTTTTCCTGGATTTGGTCGTCTTCTGGAGAACCTTCTAATCCCCCTGTATAGGCATGAAACTACGTAGATATGCGGGTTGCATTTTCATCAATTAAATTTGCGTATTGGGCCTGTAATTTACGTTTTATTGGTCACTGGTATATGCGAATGCAGATCTTTAAAATATCTAACCTTCACCTGTAATTTATGTGGATTTATGTCAACTTCCATACTGATTTATTTGAGGAAGAGAACAAGAATATCCAACCTACATTTTTTAAAGTCATGTTATTTGCGTCAGGATCAATCATCAAAGAAAGGATCAGGGCAATCAAATTATGGTGGAGGTGCCTTTTATATGCCGGTAAGTTTGCTTATCCACTTTCAGTATTCTGGATGTCCTTGTTTTTGCATGCTGGAATTGTAGTTTCTACATGCTGCTACTCTGGGGGTGCATCTACCAGATAGTGTTGCAATGTACTTACAGAAAAGCTTTTGATACTTTAGTTTCTTTTAGCCTGGCAATGATTTGGAGGCATGCAATTGGCTTACACCTATATACTACAAATTGGACATTTTGGTTCTATAGAATCCGCTGCGATTGTCAAATGGTTCATGTCTTTGTGCATTGTCTCTTTTCATGAGCTTATTATACATGTTACATGGACAAAGTCCAATAATTTCTTGTAGAGTTAGTATCTGTACTTCTGTGAGAAAGCATGAGAACTTAACTTTTCTAAAAGATAAAATTGTTGTGGATGATCTGTTTATTTTTCTTTTCTTCTCTTAAACTCTTATTGCTTTTACTCATTCCTTTTTCTGCTAATTACACTGCTGATTTGGTATCAGTAACTATGTCTTAAGAAAAGTAATGAAGGACAGTAGTTATAGTTTCTGGACTTTTGATTCTTTGTCAGTGCTTTAAGACCAAATGTTATAGAAATTTGGCTCACTGCGAAGTCTGTTTTCCAAATGAAATGTTCTTTTGAAGTGGATCCTTATTTTGTATGTAAATAAGGTAATGCCTAGTAGAATCTGAGTACAAGAGTGGTTGTGTTTGATTGAAGATTTAAAGGCAAGAATGTGGAGACTTGTTCTTCTGTTTCCGGTATATGCAGCCACATATTGTTTGTTTGCTTATGCTATTGTATGCCAATGCTCTCATATGTTGCATTCTTGGTGGTGATAAACATAAGTGAATGGAACAGTGTAGTCGATTTGGGTGAATGCAATCCATTTTGACTGTTCTCAAAGTGGTGATATACAATGGTGATGTTGATTCACTCATCACTTTTTCTTGGAATTGGTATCAAGTAATTCTTAGTTTCGATTATGAATATGGTTTATTGATTTACAATGATCATATAATCATGCATTTATGAGGAATGAATCACTACTTGTGATACTCTTACTCTGAACACTTTAAAGCAAGATTTGAGTAGAGATAAATGAAAGAAATATTAAGTGGAGGAGGAAAATGTAAATTCTTTCATTGTTTGATGTTGATGTTCGATTTGTTAATGCACTGTTTTTTGTGGTTTGCTGATATGTTTAAAATTGTTATGTTCATGCGAATTCTGTAGAATCCTGGAAGTGTTCCACCTGCAACTTCAAGGCTTTCACCTCTTCCTCCTGAGCCCTATGATCGTGGTGCAACAGTTGATATTCCTCTTGATGCTGCTAAGGCATGGGAAAAATGTTGAGCTATTTACTTTTTGCCTTAATGTTATTTCGTAGTGCTATTTCATTTAAATATGTTGTCTGATTTTAGGATTTAAAAGCAAAAGAAAAGGAACTTAAAGCCAAAGAGGCAGAATTGAAGAAGAGGGAACAGGTGATGACTGCTCATACTATTGTAGCTTCTTAATGTGCCTGGAATCTCTAGTGATAATCTACTGATTCAAATATCTCAACATCTGGACCATCATTTGATATTGATGCCAATTGAGTAGTTTCTGGTCTTATTTGAAAAGATAGTATATAGGCATGCAACCATAATTGTTCAGAGTGTGTGTCATTATAGAAGCTTCAAAATCTACAAGCTTTTTCAGGAATGCCTTCAAACTAGTTTTTCCATTTCTTGACTTAAATGATTCAATTGTAATTTTGGATCACTTTCTTTGTGTTGATCAGGAACTGAAAAGGAGGGAAGATGCAATAGCAAGAGGTTTGTTTGATTTCATGAAATTATATGAGACATTGTGGTTGGATGGAAGATTTTCCATCTTTGACTCGTGTGCTTTGTTTGGCAGCGGGAATTGTAATAGAAGAGAAGAATTGGCCACCATTTTTTCCTGTCATCCATCATGATATTGGGAATGAAATACCAATCCATCTGCAGAAGTTACAATATGTTGCTTTCACAACATTATTGGGTATGTTTTATGGATTTCAGGTTGAATGAATGGCACTTTCTTGTCATTTTACTTATTCCTTAGCCATTGATTTTGAGTTTAGTATAGTTGGTTAATTGATTTAATTAGGTTGGTCTAGAAGTTTCCCTTTTATATTCAAGGAGATCCTAGGGCAATTGTGTATCCAGTATTGGTTGGGTCTCCTCTGTTTGACGTCCCTATTTTTAAAGTTGTTAGGATGATACTTTCCTTAACCAGATTCAGGTAGACCATTGTCGAGTGTATGATCCCGTCTCTATCTCTTTCTTTCCTTGAGTGTACTTAATGTTCAGTGGAATTATCTAGTACTTCTAAGAAAGTATACCCACTGAAACTCAATCTTACAAAAGTGCAGGTTTATGTATTTGCTTATTGTGGAACGTAGTGGCAGTTACTACAGCCTGGATCAAGGGTGAAGGTCAGCATGCATTCTTTTAGCTTGCTTCCCAAACTGATATATTCCACCTCCATATCTGAAATTTTCTTTGTTGTTTAGGTCCAACAATTTGGTTTCTTTCCATCATCTACCTCATATCAGGGGTTCCTGGAGCATATGTCACGTGGTATCGTCCTCTTTATCGTGCAATGAGGTAGGCTTTGTTACCTGTCTTGACCATTTTATTTTAGGTCACTAGAATTTGGGCTGTAAATCAGACCTGTGATAACCATAACCATAATATATAGTCTCCTTAAATACAGCCACTTTTGTGACTTATCAGTTGCAGAATTTGATTTTCAAAAGTGAATAAAATAAAGTTTCGTTTTGCATGCCCAAAATACATAGAATTTAGAAACCAGTTCTGAGTTAGGGAAATGATGCTTCCTGTGGACTGATGACAGTGTCTGCTCTTTTGTGATCTTACTGGAGAATTTTTATGCGTGCAGAGTATATTAACTTTTCTGCTTAAAAACCATGATTGATTCTATGCTGCATATCTTATACACAATTATTTTGGTCCTTATAACAGTTAGCAGCTTGATGGTTTGGTAAAAATTGATTTGTTGAATTATGAGTTGTGATCAATCTGGAATTTTTAGATCTCCTTTGAAAAATAATAAATGACATGACAACAAAGGGAATGTTTATGGAGAAATGGGTAGTTCAACTAAAATCAAGTGGTGGTAACTCTGAAGAGGTTAACTTTAGTTTGCAAGAAGTGGTTGTCCATTAACTTGTCAATTAGGTTACGTTTGCAATGTGCTTCTCTTTCTTTCAATTTTATCCTCAACCCTTTTTCTGGTAACATTTTGGTACAACGTTTACAGGACTGACAGTGCTCTCAAATTTGGGTGGTTTTTCTTGTCATATATGGTAATCTCATTTATGCTCTTGGATATTAATTCCCAAAATGAACATCTGTTGGTAAGTTTTTAACACTTTCCACTCTTTCACTTGCAGGTCCACATTGGTTTTTGTGTTTTAGCTGCTGTCGCTCCTCCAATAATTTTCAAGGGAAAATCTCTTGCGTAAGTTACTTTTCACATCTGTCAGTTATAAAAGGTTTTGTATGCTAGGTACTTGTTTAGAGGGTATTTATATTCTCAAATTTGTTCTAATCAATAATTATATCAGGGTTGGGCTAGGTGTTTCAGTATGACTTCTAGTGTATATGAGAAAAGCATATTAATTGTTTGGCCACATTAATTTGCAGCTAGTTACATATCCTTTGTTGATTTAATGATGAAAGTTTTATCTGACTTCTGCAAAGTTTCATTTTAAGTTATCCGTTCATTCCTTAAATTAGCTCTGATGTTATGTGAATATAAACTTTGGTTTGGCTTGCAAGCTTATGTCCATGGACAGAGACTAATGAATGGTTCTAAGGCGTATACTTCACTAAATTTAGCCCACCTATTTCAATATTCCATAAATATAATAATTTTAGATAATACTTAAACTATTCTAACACAGAATATTCCCATATTGGATACACAATAATTTTCATATACTAAATACTTTTATCTCCATAATTTTCAAGACTTGGCAATTTCTCGGCTTTCCTAATGTTTGTTATCATGTTTTTGTAGGGGGATCTTGCCAGCTATTGATCTTCTGGGCCTCAGTGGTTTAGTTGGGGTAAGTTTAAATCAGTTACTTATTGATCACTTTTATGCACGTTATATCTGCGTCCTGGTTATAATGATAGATAGTAGGTTAAAGAAAAATGCAAAGGAGGGTTGACGGTGTGTAATTATCTTTCAGGTTTTCTACTTCATAGGATTTGGATTTTTCAGTGTTGAAGCGCTGCTCAGTATCTGGGTCATTCAGGTTTGACAATTCATTATTTGCCCAAAAGAAAAAAAAAAGAAAAAGAAAATCATTCTGCAAATTCTATTAAGCTAATTTGACCATAGATACATGGTTGATAATCTGCAGCAAGTTTACATGTATTTCCGAGGCAGTGGGAAAGCCGCAGAGATAAAGCGGGAGGCTGCAGCCAGGACTGTGATATCTGCACTATGACCTTGTTTGATGTTTACAAATAGGAGTTGCAATGTTATCCCCTCGACTCCCAAGTCCCATCCCATGTGAATCTCAACTAAAGTTGGATGTTCCAACCCCTTTTTGGCCTCAGCCAGGCGTTAGCTTAGCTACTTACAGGATCATTTTTGACATTTGTTTTTTACTTCATGTAACCCTTTTCACTTTAATTTTTATTTTGAAGAGGAGGTTGCTAAGATGGGTGTTATTTTGTTTTCACTGTCTTTTTAGTAGCATGATCTATCAAATATTCAACTCAAAAACACTTTGACTGCGCTGGTCTACGAGTTTCATGTCAGGAAACACAACAGAAGCAAGTTCATCGTCGTTAAATGTGAAATTAATAACAATTAAGGCACTGTGAAATAAATAAATAAATAAACAAAAAGAGAAAAAGAGAAATCCAAAGCCTGGAGCGAGGAGGGTTGGGTTAGGTTATTACTAAATATAAGTTAAGAACAGTGCATTACGAGGGGGAACCAGTAACAGAGTCCAAGCGAGTGGAAGTGTAAATTTGTATGTCGCAGTACCACCGCCAGTTTCAGCTGATGTAAGCCACGCCCACAAAAACCACAGACATGCTCCATTCTTGCTATGATAATTGTTACAGACAGCCTCACCGTTCCGTACAACAGCAGGAGGAAAGACGCCGCCATCATTCCCTTTCTCTGTGTAAGCCCTCCACTTTTCATTCTTCTCTTAAAGGTAGGGTTTTTCCAGGGTTTTATCAACTTGGTCACCTTAACTTCCCCCAAACTGGAATCTGTTCTTTTCCCAACAAAAATTCGCAACCAGTTCAGCCGACCCTTCAAACTAAAATTGTATGTTCACCTCCCCTGAATGGGAGCTCTCAACTAAATGGGGTTCCTGTGGGGTTTAAGCTTCGGTGTCAATCAAATACTGTTACTTTGGCCTCCAAGAGTTCTTTTGTTAACGGTAAGAAAAGGAAGTATGGAAGTGTTTTACCTTCCATTTTGCGGTCTTTGGATTCTGATGATGATATTGAAGAGACCCTTAATTCATATTATGAGAATTTGAATCCAAAGGAGCAGACTGTTATTCTCAAGGAACAGAGAAATTGGAAGAGAGTTCTCAGGGTTTTTTATTTTTTTAAATCGCAGAAAGATTATGTCCCTAATGTAATCCACTATAATATTGTGCTTCGAGCATTAGGTAGGGCTCAAAGATGGGATGAATTAAGACTTTGTTGGATTGAAATGGCAAAAAATGGCATTTTACCAACAAATAACACCTACGGAATGCTCATTGATGTGTATGGGAAAGCAGGTCTTGTCATGGAAGCACTCATGTGGATTAAGCATATGCGACTAAGAGCACTTTTTCCTGACGAGGTCACAATGAGTACTGTTGTCAGGGTCTTGAAGGATGTAGGGGAGTTTGAGAGGGCTCATAGGTTTTATAAGGATTGGTCTGTTGGACGAGTAGAGTTGGATGGTATTGAATTGGATACTATGATTGGTAAAGAAAATGGGTCCGGATCTGTGCCAATTAGTTTTAAACATTTTTTATCAACTGAGCTTTTCAGGACAGGTGGACGAACTTCTTTATCAAGTGTTGCAAGTAGATTGGATGCGGAGAACGTGAGTAGGAAGCCTAAACTAACATCCACATACAATACACTGATTGATTTGTACGGTAAGGCAGGGCGCCTGAAGGATGCAGCTGATGTTTTTGAAGAAATGTTGAAATCTGGGGTGCCAATGGATACAATCACCTTTAATACCATGATGTTTATCTGTGGCAGTAAAGGGCATCTTTCAGAAGCAGAGTCTTTGCTTAACAAGATGGAAGAAAGGAGAATATCCCCTGATACGAAAACTTACAATATCCTGTTATCTCTGTATGCCAAAGCTGGCAATATTGACGCAACTTTGAAGTGCTATCATAAGATCACTGAGAAGGGTCTTTTCCCTGACATTGTGACATATCGAGCTATTATCCATATATTGTGTCAAAAGAGCATGGTAAAAGAAGTAGAGGCTGTAATTGATGAAATTCAGAAGTCTGGTGAATGTCTTGATGAACATTCTGTTCCTTGTATCATCAAGATGTATGTTAATGAAGGTTTTCATGATAAGGCGAGGAATCTTCTAGGTCAGTTCAAAGGTAATATGTTGTCAAAAACGCGTGCCTCTGTGATGGATGTTTATGCTGAAAAGGGACTTTGGGCTGAAGCTGAGGCTGTTTTTAACAGAAACAAGAACTTGATGGAATGGAAGAGGGATGTTCTGGAGTACAATGTGATGATCAAAGCTTATGGTAAAGGAAAGCTTTATAACAAAGCCATTTCTCTCTTTAAAAGCATGAGAAATCAGGGTACTTGGCCTGATGAGTGCTCTTATAATTCACTTATTCAAATGCTCTCTGCTGGCGATTTAGTTGACCACGCAAGGGAACACTTAGCTGAAATGAAAGGCGCAGGGTTTAAACCAACCTGCCAAACATTCTCTTGTATTATAGCATGCTATGTACGTCATGGCCAACTTTCTGATGCAGTTGATTTGTTTCATGAAATGGTGGATACAGGTGTAAAACCTAATGAAGTTGTCTTTGGAGCTATAATAAACGGATTTGCAGAGAACAAAAAGGTAGAAGAAGCGATTCAATATTTCCAAATGATGGAAGGATGTGGGATCCCTGGAAACCAGATAGTACTCACTTCCCTGATTAAGGTTTATAGTAAGCTGGGAAAGCTTGACGAGGCGAGAAAATTGTATCAGAAGATGAAGGATTTGAAAGGTGGTGCAGACACTTACGCATCAAATTGTATGATAAATCTTTATGCACATCTTGGAATGGTATCTGAAGCTGAGTCAATATTCAATAATTTGAGAGAAAAGGGTGAGGCAGATGGGGTTTCGTTTGGAAGTATGATGTATCTGTACAAGAATATGGCTATGCTGGATAAAGCTGTTGATGTAGCAGAGAAAATGAAGCAGTCAGGTTTATTGATGAATCGGCCGGCATATAAGAAGGTGATGGCATGTTATGTGATCAATAGCCAGCTGCGTGAATGTGGTGAACTGTTACATGAGATGATTAGCCAGAATATAGTACCTGATCGTCAGACATTTAGAATGTTGTTTAGTGTGCTGAAGAAAGGAGGTGTTCCAACTGAAATCGTAAGGCAGCTGCAGACATCTTACCAGAAAGGGAAGCCTTATGCGAAGCAAGCTGTTATTGCGTCTGTTTTCTCTACAGTGGGTTTACATGATTTGGCACTTAAATTGTGTGATACCATCAGAAAATCAGACACTGATCTGGATTCGTTTGCCTACAATGTTCTAATATATGCGTATGGATTGGCTGGGGAGATTGACAAGGCCCTCAACACCTACATGAAAATGAAGGATGAAGGCCTTGAACCAGACCTTGTTACTTATATTAATTTGGTCCGTTGTTATGGGAAAGCTGGCATGGTTGAAGGCGTGAGAAGGATCTACACCCAACTAAAATATGGAGGAAAAAAACCCAGTGATTCGTTGCTGAAGGGCATTGTAGGAGCTTACAAAAGCGCCAACAGGCATGACCTTGCTGAATTGGTCAATCAAGAGAGAAAGGTGGGCTTTGATTTGGAACAGTATTCTGACTCCGATTCACAACTGCATTCTGATTCTGAAACTGAAAACGAGTCTGACGGGAATTCTCAATGATTTGTAGAGAAGTTTTAAGTTTGACATGAAGTCCCATATTAATCACACTGTACAGTGACAAGTCATCCAGTACAGGGGATTTATGTTTCCTATTGTTGCATTAGTAAAGTTTATACTACGACGGTATAGATTGTAAATTATGAGTTGGTAACAATAAATATTCACAGTTAAACTTTTTCTCCTGCCTTCTGCCTTCTGCTGTATGTTCCTGGTTTCTCCTTATCGGTTTTATCCTTTACACCTCCCTTGCTTTCCCTTTCTTTACTTCCTTCACTGTGTTGCGCCCTTTTTTGTTTTCTTGTTACTGCTTCATTGAAATTAAATGCTTTTTTGTCCTTTTTGCTTTTGATCTTTTTAGCTTATCCATTTGTTATTCTTTGCTGTTTTCTAGTTTAAAGTCAGCAAAATGCTTGGATTTGGTTGGTTTAACTTGGAAGCCATGACTTTCTAACCTCTCCCTTCTCGCTATTCCTCTAAAACACAATTTCTTCCTAATTTGGACGCACTTCCTTCCTCTCTCAGCTGGCAAGGAGAGGGGAGAAGGTTGTTGCTTGTCAAACATTACCTTCTACTCCCACTTCCATAAACCCTGCCTGAGAGAGCTTAAGCTCTTCTTTGCATTATTGTCCTCCTAATTTTAAGGGACTTTTGATAGTGTCTCATGCCCTTAATGTGATGATGGAAGGAGCTAAAAGTTGGATTCCAACTCTGGTTGGATTTTTTTCTTGGAAGACAATTCTTGAAAGGGGAAGGGATTTGACTAAATGAAGTATTAATTTTAGAAGATAAGCAAAACTCCTCTAAATATCCATAGTTCATGGAATGTGGGAGGTATTGATTTTTCCAGGAAACAACAATCCTTAAGGCTCTGTTTGTTTGGCACAAAAGTAAACTGAGTTTGGAGTATGATTCCTTAGAAAATAAATATATGAAATGTACAGATACACATATTTGGATTCTTATAAGAATTCTAATAAAAAAATTAGGTGGACTTTTATTATAGTGTTTAGTATGTACCAGTATTTCATGGAATATAATTTAATTTTGACGTGTTTTTAATTATATCCTTACAAACTGAATAAAAATTGAAATCGTTAAATAAGGAAAAATATGAACCTGAAGATTGTCGATTGAAACTTTTGAGTAAAAATATTAAAAATCTTACTAACGGGAGAATAATAAGAATAGTTAAAGACATTATTATGAATACCGGTACGTATGGTATCGGACCAAAATTGATACAAAATAAAGAATGAGTTATATTGGATTTAAATACCAGTCGGTACCAGCCCGTTTCGGATAGTACCGACCAAAATATCAGCCAAATATTGGTTAATACTGGAAATTTTCAAAAATATGGGGACCATTTTTGCAAAATTTTCAAAAAATTTTAAAATTTCCCTACCTCCCTCTTATCTCTCCCTCCCTCCCTCTTATCTCTCATTCCCTCCTCTTTTTCAAAGTTTTTTAATTAGTTATTTTATTTATTTCAACTTTTATAATTATTGTGAATTTTTAATTTTAAAATAATAATAAATAATTTTATTACTAATAATAATTATAAATTAAATAAAACTTAAAATAAATTATTTTTAATTAAATTTATCT
>JANZLD010000009.1:18785346-18806754 GCA_026413575.1 Erythroxylum carthagenense | reverse complement strand
ATTGATTGCTTATAATTTTGTGGTGAATAATGGTGGGTTTGAGATTGATTGTGATTGTGGATTCCGGACAGAAGGTCTGATGTACTAGAGAGCTATGACATAGAAGTGCCACTTGTATGTGAATTTGAGAACTACTTGCTTGTGATGTGATAAATTGTGACACATGTGTTGATTATGATGTATATACTGCTTAGTTATCACATATGCATTTCATACATGAATGCATACTCAAATAATGACAGTTGTGACTGGAGCAGCCATCAAGAGCTGAAAGCTCAACGATTGTATTTGAGCCTTGAGCCCCACAATGATTTAGAGCCTCAGGCTCAACGATTAATGTGCCCATATTGGGACAGCCCAGGCGCTCGGTCACAACACCGTAATAACTTGAAAAAAGGGTCACATGAGCATTTCATATGCATTTGCTTACATATATTTGATTGAGCAGTGAAAGGCAAAATGTCTTATGCTTAAGTGAAAATAAAAAGTATTACTGATGTGATCATGTGGTACTTCTGATGTATGTGAAATTATGAAATAATTGTGATATGCCTGATTGTTGCATGAATTGAGTGAACCATCGATGATGGTTACCTCATTGAGTTTGCAAACTCACCCAAAATTACAACATATTTTTCAGGACCGAGAGTAAACTCCTAGCTCCAGAGGGATTTTTCAAGCTGTGTAAATCATTTTGGCGGGAGAAGTCATGGCCACAGGTCGGTCGACTGGGACTTTTTGGATGACCTAAATAGATCTGCAGTATTTCTCATCTTTCATGTAGCATATTGTAATAGGGTTTTGAAGTGTTGTACAGACAGTGAAAACTGACAGATGTGTAAACTTTTGGTTTCTATGAAATGAAATGAAGAAAAAAATTTTGGTTTAAAAAAGTTTGCGATTTTTATATTAATGTTTTATTATGATGCTAAGTGGAGTGTTTGTAGTGATTATTCGTAGCTCACCTTTATTAGAGGATATGTACCGAAATGACCTGCGAGCGTCCCGGTGTGTACCCTGCAGTAAGGGGGCACTATAGCTCTTGACTAGGATTATGAGTATACATACTAAGTATACTTAAGTAGTATGCAATATCAAGATGAGAATAGTTCATTAAGAATGTCTACTAAGAATTTTAGCATACTCAGCTTGGTTTATACTGTCATCAAGATTTTTCTTTAAAGCAACGCTAGTGTCACAGGGAGTTTTTACTGGATCAATATCATAGTAACTAAACTTCTTCAAAATTTTCTCAATATAATGAGTTTGATTTAATCTAAAACCGAAGTCAGTCCTATCAATTTTGATTCTTAAAATAAAGTCCACAGGTCCAAGATCTTTCATATTAAAAGAAGACTTTAATAAACTCTTGGTAGTATCAATGACAGATAAACTAGTACTAAAATAAGCAAATCATCCATATAAAGAGTTATGATTACACAACCATTGGCATCATATTTCACATAAATGCAAGAATCAGCATCACAAAAGGTGAAATCATATTTGCAAATCTTACTTTCAAATATGATGTATTTGAGCCTTGTTTAAGTCCATACAAAGACTTAACCAACTTACGCATATTTTGCTCTTGACCAAGCACAATAAACCCCTCGGGCTGGACCATATAAATTTTCTCATCTAGATCACAATTCAAGAAATGTATCTTAACATCCATTTGGTGCATATGAAGCTTAAATATCAAGGCAATATTAAACAACATTCTTATAGATGCAATTTTTGTAATAAGAGAGTAATTATCAAAAAAGTCTAATAATTCCTTTTGATTAAAGTCTTTAATCACAAGTCTTGCCTTGAACCTCTTAGTGGTTCCTTCAGGTCTCAATTTCTTTTTAAATCCATTTACACTCTAAAGGTTTACACTCTCGGGGTAGATCAACTAAAACCCAAGTTTTTATTAGATATGATTAACTCTAATTCACTATATATGACTTCCTTCCAAAATGCAGCATCCATAAATTTCATTGCTTTCTCAAAAGTTATAGGATCTTCCTCAATGATATAAGTCACCATAAAAACATAATCTATCTCCTCAGGGTTTGTCACCATAAAGGAAGTAATAAAGTTATAATCAAAACTAGTGGATACTCTAGCTCTTTTGCTTCTTTTTAGTTAAACAATTTCTCTTCCTTTATGTCATCATTAGTTGAAGAACTAGGGACAAATTCTCTGGGGACTTGCACACTCACTTTCATAGGAAATATATCATCGAAGAACACTGCATTTCTTGACTCCATAATTGATCCGTAAGTGTTAAACCCCTTTTCATTAACCATAAATCTATAGGCAACACTATTAGATGCATATCTCACAAAAATTGAATCAATAGTTTTAGGCCTAATTTTCTTCCTCTTATGTTCAGGTAGAGCAACCTTAACAAGACACCCCCACACTTTTAAAAAAGTGCAAGTTAGGTGGATAACCTTTTCAGATTTCATAAAGGTTTGATTAAGTTTCTTATGAGGAACTCTATTTAGAATATAACAAGGTGAAAGAATACCTTCCCCCACATAAAATTAGGTAATCCTGAAGAAATTAACATTGCATTTATCATGTCCTTGAGTGTTCAATTTTTCTCTCCGCTATTCCATTTTGTTCACTTGTATAAGGAGCTGAAAGCTCATGAATAATACCAACTTTTTCATCAAAATTAGCAAGGAAAGTAGTACTATACTCACCATCTCGATCATACCTTAATCTCTTAATTTTCCTTTTCAATTGGTTCTCAACCTCATCTTTGTATTTTATAAACATTTCCTCTTCATCACTTTTATTTTTCAATAAGTAAACCTAGAACAATCATCCACAAATGTAATGTCATATCTCATGTGTCCTTTACTTATACAATTCTTAAAATCACCTAAATATGTATGCACCAAGTCCAACAATTGTGACTCTCCCTCAGTCACTAATTTAAAAAATTTCTTAGAGAGTTTAGCCTCAACACAAATTTGACATTTTTTCCATTTCATTAGTGATATGGTTAGGCAATAAGTTTAAGCTTTGCATCCTCTTAATTGACCTCACATTCACATGCCCAAGTCTAGAGTGTCATAGGTCTAAAGACTCAACAATATAAGTAGAAGAAGTAGATGCATTCATTTCAACGTTAAGTATAAATAAGCCCCATTACAAAAACCTTTTCCAACAAAGTTCTCATTCTTAGTTAAACCTAGCTTATCAAAATCAAATGTCAGTTTAATACTAGCTTTATTAAGCAATGCACCAGAAATCAAGTTGCTACGTACATCTAGAATAAGCAAAACATTTTCTAATGCCAACACTTTTCCAAAAGTGAATTTAAGAGTGACTTTGCCAACTCCTTAAATAGGAACTCTGCTAGAGTTGCCCATGTATACGAATTCACCATCACCAACATCATTCAACTCTTTGAACAAGTCCTTGTTGGTGCTGATGTGGCATGTGACTTATGTGTCAACGATTCACTCTACCAAATTTCCAGTAAGGTTGACTTTGGACACTATAGTATTAATAATCTCCTCATCATCACTAACTTCAACCATATTAGCGTGAGGCTTACTAAAGCTCTTTTGGTTATCCTGTTGGTAGCCCTTCTGGTTTCCTTTCCAAAATTGTTACGATTTCTATCCTTGGCCTTTCTTCTCATAGTTGATTCTATCTTGAAAATTGGCAACAGGATGGCTTAGCTTATGGCACACCAACAGTGACCATCAATCCTTTTGCACTTAAACTTGCTTGTTGTTGAAAGACTTGTTTGTCCACCATTCTTCTTGAAGTTATTAGCATTTCTATATTCTACCACATGAGCCTTAATAATAGGGACAAGGGTGAGTGTTTTGGTCTTATCTTGTGCACACTTGGCATCCTCAATCTATATATGTCCTATCAACTCCTGAAGCTTCATGTCTTTCTTCTTATGTCTCAACTGGTTTTTATACTAATTCTATAAGGCAGGTAGTTTCTCGATAAGGGCATTAGCTTGAAACAACTAATACATGTTCATACCCTCAGTAAGGATTTCAGCAACTAGATTTTCATACTTATGTAGTTGGTTCATAATAGGCTTATCATTAACAACGGTAAATTTTAACTACCTAGCAACTACATATTTCTTAATACAGGCATCATCCATCCCATATTTCACTTCTAAAGCATCCCAAATTTTCTTAGCAGTTTTGTACTTGCAACAGATATCAAACAAAGGGTTTATCATATGGTTGAGCAACACATCCCTAACGATACGGTTATCCTTAGTAGTCTTAGGGTTAGTATTGTCACTAGGAATCTCTTGAAATAGTACATAATCGATTTTGTATTGTTAAAAGTAAAACAGAATTTTCTTAGACCATCGTTTAAAATTTCTCCTATCTAAAGGCTCTAATATAGTTAGGTCAGGTATAAATTTCAGGCCGACGGTAATAAAGGCTGAACTTATATGAAGCATACTAAGTGCAGAACTTACATTGGTCTCAATTGTAGACGACATATTAAACCTAAAAGCGGAAATATCTCACACGAAATAATCACAAAATATGAAGAAATAGTATCGTATTCCAACTTCTACCAAAATAAATACATAGCAACAAAATCACAGTAATTTTCAACAAAAACGTTATGAACGTTTGTTCAAGTTTTGGAGCAAATGTCCAACAAAATCCTCAGATACTCATATTGTGTCTTACAACCATTGCTGATGGTCCAAAAAGTATTTTCTCTTGAGAGGAGGAACCGTTGTTGCAAGCAGTATTGGACTACTTCTTTTCTGGGTTCTTGCACTTAAATTTATAGAATTGTTGTTGTGATGAAAGCCATTTGCCCCAAGTGGTGTTGATGGCACCTTACTTTGGGTTAAACTTCCATGTTGGATAATACCACATTCAAATGTTTTTTGTGCTCCAAGCTTTTGGCCTCTTTAAATGACAATTTTTAGCTTTTGAAATAAAATTGAAGGCACTATCTGTACCCAGAGATTGTTTTTATCAGGGTGGTTCATCATGCACCCTCCTAAACTCCCACTTTCGTTTAAATTCAGTCTCCCTCATAAATGCACCGTTTAATTTTAAGTAGGACTTTAAACGTTATGATTCATTTTAAATTCATTCCAAATTTTAAGGTTCATTTTGAACTCTCTCAAATATTAGGATCTAATTCAGATTTAAGTGTAAACATTGTATGTTAAATGCTTTTTCGACCTCTTCTTTATTTACTTTCGAGGTCCAATCACCAGTTGAAAAGAATGAATTGATGTGTAAATGCATTTTATTAAAAGAGATTCTATTATGTAAATGCTAAAATATATTTAAAATAATTTACGTAAAAATAATTATATAAATATTTTATAATTAAATTATTTTAAGTATTAATGATAATTTAAATAATATCGACCAATAAAGATAGCAGGGGGCTTTGGAATGATCATGCATCGCTATCTCTGTCCTTCTATGGACTTGGTTCACTCTTTATTTAGGAGAAGCCCAACTCAAAATCTCAAATCAAACTATGGAATTGCCCTTTTTATTCTCGTTTCGAGTCGGCCACCCTCCCGCCTCCTTGTACACTTTTGCTCTTATTCTCGCTTTCCCAAACTGTCTCTCTGTTCAGTCTTGAGGTTCATCTTTGGTATGCTTTAATTTAGTTCTGTATCGTCTTTTTTTATTGCCGGTTATGCTAGTTTTCTGTTTTTCCCTTGAAACTCATCTTGTAAACTCTTTGTGTGCATGTATGGCAGCTACTTCGACGAGGCCTCAGTTACCTACGCGCTGGTAAGACTTCCTTTTTTCTTTTGTTACACCTCTTATGAAACTATGCAGAGGTTAACTAAGAGAGCCAAGCCCTTGTTTTGGGATCATCTCCGTTAACCCTTGCTCTTTTTATCGAAAGATATTGTTTTGTTTTAACTTTGAAAATAGTTGTTATTTTCCCTTTCTTTTTGTATATAATCTTATTGTATGTTTTTCAACTTTTATTGTTCACGCAGAACAGAAAGACGTGTTATGATTCCCGGAGATGGTAATGCGTCTTTCTTTTCCTTTTTCCCTTTTTCTTTTGTGATATAAATGTGTTCTTATGGCCTTAATTTGTTCCTTTTCAGTTAATACCCACTTGATTGGAATTATGCAGATAATTTCTTCGATTTTGATTCCATCAAAGGGTATTTCGACGATAACTTAGACCTGTATAGTATTAGTTTAGATAAGCTTGATTTGGAGGATTTTGGGAAGGTGAAGGAGGTGGATGATAGAGATTCTTGTGTTGGCACTCTATTCATCGATCCAATTTTTGATAGAACTAATCCAAAATTTAAAGACTCCAAGTCAACTGAAGGTGGAACTGGTTTTCTAGTCAAGGAGAAAGAGCAGTTTGGTTGTTTTGTTGAGAAGGAGATGAATACATGCCCCTTTTATGGTGGGTCTGGTCCACTTTCCAATGAAGGCATTGTTGTGAGAAGTGAAGAAGTGAGTGCTGAGGAGGTGACGACATTAGCAAGTCCTCTTGTGAAAACAAATTCTGTTCCTGACATGCATGATATGAAAGTGGGGGAAGAAATGGAGTATCAGGGGGGTTTTAGTTGCTCATCAGAGGAGTTCAATTTGCTTGCTGGTTCTAAGCCTGCCAATTATGATGGCATTGTGAAAAATGAACAAGAAAGCAGTGATGAGATGGGAAAAATGAGTTTGCCTGTTGAAACAAGTTATGCTGCTCCTGATAGTAAAGTAATTCAAATTGCGAAGGGAGATGTGGTTTTTGAAGGGGATTTGGGTTGCACTGCTGATAAGGAAATTGAAAACTTTATCTTGCTTGGTGCATATAGTCCAATTCTTGATAATAGGACAGATGTGAAAGGTGAAAGAGTGAGTGATGAACAGATATGTAGTACGACCTTGTTTTCTGAAACAAGATCTTCTATTGCCGATGGATGTGATGTAAAAAGTGAAGTAGTCAATCATGGGGTAGAGAAAGGGAATGACAGTTCAGCCATTGGTTGGAGTCTAGTTAGTGGAATTGAACGCGGTATGAATAACATGGAGATGTGTGGCAACAATCTCAGCGGAAATGTCGTGGCAGGTGAATGCAAAAGTAGCTCAACTTCATCTTCATCTTCAAGTAGTTGTACTAGTAGCAGTACTTGTGATAGTTCTGATGATGATGACAAAGAGGAAGCTGAGGTGTTTGAGAAGAAAAAGGAAGTCCAGGTAGAGACAACTAGACAAACAATTAGTTTGGAGGAGATTGAAGAAGGTGAGATCAGAGATGGTAATGCAGATGAGATTATTGGAGGGAGTGCCCATGATCAAGGAACTGAAGAGGGGGAGGATGCGGATGGAATGATTGAGTGGACTGATGTTGAATCTGATGAACAAGAGGAGGGGGCTGTTGTTATGGGAGGGCCCATCAGATCAAAGAATGAACTTAAGGTAAATAGTTTCAGCTTTAATCTCTTCTTGTACTTGTGTTGTAAACAAAGTGGCAGGCATTATCCTTCATGTCAAACAGTATCAATTTCACATAAACTAATTTTGTTGTATAGCAGAAATTATTTGCTGTGCGATGTGATTCTGTGTTTTTTTCTTCCCTTTCAGTTTTTTTGCTAAAATGAAATTTAACGTTGCATTTTTATCATGATGACAATTTTCCTAATCTTTAGTTTTTAAAAAGATAATTATCAAGCTATTACTTCTTAAAACATGATTGAGGAAATCAAGTGTTGATTGCTTGCGCTGGTGATGCTGGACAAAGTGATAAATACTCCCAGTTGCCTTAATTTTCTGTTAATCTGCATGAGCAGTATGCCACTCTTTGATTAATAGTTGATTTGATGCATCATGCATCTGAGTTACACTTATATGATTGTTGGACCTATGGATTTGTTTATATTATCTTGTTAGTGCATTGTAAGAAGTTAAGTGTACAGTGGTCCTTTTTCCTTGATTTAAACAATCCCCTGCTCAAGCAAATTAACTTTTTAATCAAGTGGGTTTAGCTCTTATTGCGATACTTGTTTGCTGATTTAATGACTAATTTTACTTATCATTATTTAATTTGATATAGGTAATTGTCTACAATTTATAACATGCCTTTTGATATCTTAAAAGTTTTAAATTGTGTGTAGTTTCTTTGAGAGCATGACGCTGTGCATAATCTTGCCAATCGGTTCCTTGGGTTTCTCTAGTTTTGTGATATATTGTACCAACATTTTGCAGATTCTCCCTCCTGTTCCTCCTGTGAAAGCCATTTTAGGATCGCATCATAAAATGCTGCCAGTTGGAGTGATATTGTCTGTAAGTCTGTACATCTTGAATGGCTTGTCCATTTTCCTACAAATGCTGATACAGTGACATAAAAATGGTTGAATTAATACAACCATGTTGAAGCTTCGCAAGCTATTTCATAATCTTGTGTAACTCTTGAATTCATGGTTGCGATTTTAACTCAATACTGCTTAAAATTTCAGATTATAGGCACCCAAGTCATTGTGGAAGGTGCAGAGAAACACAATCCTCTTAGTGAGAGTTCTGTCCTATGGATAACTGAAAAGCGATCCCCATTGGGGTTAATAGATGAGATTTTTGGTCCTGTCAAAAATCCTTACTATGTTGTGAGATACAATTCTGAAAATGAAATTCCGGCTGGGCTATGTGAAGGTAGTTTTGTCTCTTTTGTTCCTGAGTTTGCCAATCATGTGCTCAACAATAAGGACCTTTACAAAAAAGGCTATGATGCATCTGGGGAGAATGATGAAGAGGTGTCAGATGAAGACGAATTTTCAGACGACGAGAAAGAGGCAGAGTATAGGAGAATGCAGAAAATGTCAAAGAGAGGCATGAATGTGCAGACAGATGGAAAAAAGAAAAAAAAGGGAAAGAATGTCAAACCTAGGGATGGGAATCGGAGGGATAAGCAAGGCTTAGGCCACCAAGAATCATTGGGCATGGATCAAGGAGTGCGCAGTCAAAATCCCCCAAATGCTTTTACCGTTGGAGCATCATTGGGTAATAGTTATTCTGCATCCTCTTCCACCGGACAAGATGTCCCCACTGGGATTGGTTTTTCTCCATTCTTTCCATCAGTGCCCCAAGCCTCTGGTTTCATTCCGAACGTAATGTGGACAAATGGGTTACGTCCTCAACAGCCACAAAATCTCGTCATTCCTGGTGGAGTGGTGGCTAATAATATGCCAGTGCCTTCCCCAGATCAAATGCAGATTCCTTGTCAAATCCCAATGCCTAACAACTTAATCTTTCAGCAGCAATTAAACCCTAATCTGGGATTACTTCCTAATGCACCTTTTTGGTGTGGGCAGCCAAATTTATCCGCTGGATTATCATCTTGTATGGGAGTCTCAACTCAGAATTTCTCCAATCAACCATCCTTTGGGATGAGCTTTCAGGGTCAACCTACTCCAGGAGGCCTAGGAATGTTTTCAAATGGACAACAATTAGAACTCAACTCTAATTCGCAGCCACACACTATTGCTAGCAGTTTCCAAGCTCCTCAGCAATTCAACTTGGGCAGCTCATCCAACCATGGAAGAAACCCATATCATCAGGGAGGTGGTCGTGCTGCCCGTGGTAGAGGTAGACATGCATCAAAGTGAAGGTTTTGTTGAAATGTTGTAGAAATTTAAACATAACTTATGCATGGTTGCTACATAACTGTTTACTTTCTGCAAACTGCTTTTCTATCGTAATGCAAGTGGTTTATAAATCCATTTCCTATTGCATACTGTTTTCTGTTAAGCAAATTTTAGTCTAGTATCAGAGGTGCCCAATTTCTTGTGGTTAAGTGGAAAAGTCTTAAATCTTTTATCTTATTGGTTTAATTCTCAGTTCAATTGTTAAAACATTAATTTCTACAAGATATTTTCTGTTTTACGTTGATCATTTTGTCATTCCCAGCACCTCGTGCTTGACTCTTACATTTTAGTTCTTATTTTCTTTAATCTGATCCACGTTGTCGTTTGATGCATTATGCCTGTACGTTTTAATCTGCTTGCTCCTTTGAACTGCATTGTCTTGCCCTATTGTCTTTACTATGTTTCTTCCTGCATTGTTTTGTCCTATCATCTCACTATGTTTGTTCCTGCGCCGATGCTTTACTCATAGTTTAAAATTTGGACCCAAGAGTTTTAGGAACAATATATATGTAAACTGGGAATTCTAAGTGTATTTAGTATATCAACTGACATTTTATATGTATATATTGCTTATTTATTCATTTATCCCATCCTTAAATGTGTAAATATAAATGTAAAATGTTAGAAATAGTGTAAAGTAACGAAAATTGAATTCGAAGGTGAAAGCCTAGCAAGCTGTAGGAAATTAAGTGATCAAACCTTTTTTGTCGATGTAAAGATCCGTGGTTGGGTTGGGATTGGAAGCATACGAAGTATTAAGCAGCCCAAGTCCAGACTTTTATGTAAATAAACAATGTAATGCTTAGTAGTTACCAATCTTTTAAGTTAGATACCAATAGACAACAATCCAGGCAAATAGATATAACTTATTGTGGGTTCGAAACAAAAAATTATAAGAAAACTTGAGACCAAATTGTCTAATCGTGATTAGTTAAAAACAAGAACAATATGCCAATATGCCAATAATATATTCATAGTAAAAGAAGTATACACCTTCAATGGATAGAACATAGAAGAGTATTTTATAAAATCATATATGTGGCACTAAGTACATAGCATAAGCACAAGATATAGAGCTTTAATGATAAGAAAATATTGAATAAAATGATCTTGTTTAAGTGTTGATAGATGATATTGGAAAGTTATGTTGCAAGATAAAGATTGTGGGGAGCTTTGGAGTTGATAATTGAAATTTGGATTTGATGAACAATGAGATGATTCAATATTTAGAGATGTTACAGAGGTGCGTCAAGTCTTGGAAAAGTTACTTAAAAGTGATTGAATTATTGCTTGAATCTAAGTCAAAAAGGTACCAAGGCGTTAAAGCATCGAAAGAGAATTACTAGATCGGACAAAGCCCAAGAAGGTCGTGTTCTATCCAATTGTCCAATTGGACTGGCTAATGAGTCAACAAGATCAAAAGATTGCAACTGTATGCAAAACAAAAGTTATAAATTTGTTGTGTTATTGAATATCTAGAGCGGTGGTTCTTTTTTTTTTTGGATTAGAGGAAATTATACAGGCGGGTCAAGCGGGCATACTTCTCTGAGGATCCAACTGGCGCACCACTCCACAGGCAGACCAAGCGGGCACACCTCATCATTGAGGGTCCAACTAGTTCTCCATCTACAGGTAAAACCTCGGCTGCCCCAAGCTCTTACAAAAGAGGCTAGCATGGAATTGAACCTGGGATCTAATCAAAGTCAAGCCCCGCTCTCAACCATCGAGCCACACCCTTTGAGGGCGAGCGGTGGTTCTTGCTATAAGTTGAGTGGTAAAGAAATATGTTAAAGAGAGAGTTTTGAGCATATTATTTATCCTTGTGACTTTACATTGTAACATTATATTAGAAATTTTGAGCATCATATAAGCTAATTTTGAGATTGTCATAATACGTTGTATAATATCTCAACTTCTTATAGGACTTCTTTATCAATCACACAAAATTGACATATATCTAAGTTCATTTATTTTCTCAGCCACCATCTTGCCTATGATAAGATTAACTTAATATGATACTAAACGTTCCTATCACTTCACGAGACTTGTCAACATGTCTTTTTTTAATTTTTATTATTATTATCACTTTGCATTTGAAACATTGACCCAGAGGACACTTAATGTATTGCAATATAGATGTTTAGGAGTTCAAGATGCTTAATTAGAGGTAGCAATCAACCGAACTAGGTTTTCTTTAAATAATTTTCGAAACGATGACGTTTTAGATTTGGTTATCGAACCTCAGATCCGGGCTGAATTGTCATCCTTGTGCTTAATATAAATAAAAAGTCTCTCTCTTTTCTTTTTATTTTTCTCTGATATCTCTTTTCTAAGCATCTCTAATAGCGCAGATAGAATTGAATCAAAGCTGAAATTACTTTAAATGGATAGACATACGATTTCTGAAGTAGAAATGGAAATTATGCACTAGTCAATGAATGCTATATAACATTTGCTTAGAGCAAATGACTGGCATTTGAAAGTTGAGTGTCAGCAACTCGGACCTTTTCCTGAAGCAGTACTGTGGATGGATTAAACGAGGTGATAATGGTCTTCAATGAGCAGAGCCATCATCAGAGACGATAGAAACATATGCTCTTCAGTTCAAGCTTTTGCATTCCTTGTGAAGTCGACGCAGGTCTGGCAGCTACAATCTGAGAAACGGCAGAGTTCACACCCAAAGCAAACACAGGATGTGCAACCCTTGCAAGTTGGTGACCGTGTGCAGCCCCTGTATATCCGTCGACTGGCTCGTTCTTCATCATGATCACACGTTGTTCTGCGCAAGAAAATCAATCAGCTGTCTTGAACATCATCGCTGTTCACGTGTAAATAAGAAAGCATTTGTAGTCAAAGTAAGTTCACTCTTGATTGAAGGTTCAGAAGATTAAGCTACACTTCTACGTCAAGCAAGACATAACTTATCCATGCATTTAGCTTCAGCTATAATTGGTACATTCACGCCACTCATTCAAATCCCATCATGCAATCGGAAAGCAGTAGAAATTGACTTCCTTAAAAAGTTGTTCACTTAAAAAGAGGATGATTGTTTTTAATCTAACAAGTTAATCTACATCAACTTAAAACAACATCCTTGGGATATGGAAAGATTCTCTCTTTTTTGATAGAAAGATTCACATTTCTTATACGAACCATTGTTTTAAAACTTTTGAGAATTGATGGTCACAATGAAACAAAGAAGAAGATTAAAGATAACAAGTCTAGCAGCAGAATGTAAAGGCTACCATGTGAATATGTTCTCCCTTTACCTTCACAAAAAAAAGGGTATGAAAAATTCTCCACTTGTAGCTTTATGAATTTAATTTAATTTCTCCTCTTCCTCTACCAGATATCATTCCACGACAGTATTAAATACAGAGGAAAAATAAAAAGGAAAGGAAACCAACATGATAAGACATAATAAGTCAACAAAACAGCTCTAGAAGTCAGTAACCAAGAGTCAATTATTGTCTGCCTGTCAACAATTTTCACTTTTTCCTGATAATTTTCAAAAGTTTCAGCATCCAGCTGAAACCGAAACTGAATGCTTATTTGACAGCTCAAATTTTCTTAACTCTCCAGAAAATAACCTTAATTCCTACTTCAAAAGCTCTAAAATGGACAGAGGTACGAATGTCCAAGGATGTAAATCTGTTAAAAAAGGGAAAGTTCGACACAAATATTATCACCAAATGGAATAGCCATATCAAAAGACCATCTAACATCAATGTTTCAGCATCTGATGCCAAACCTCCACTTTTAATTGGAGGAGTTTTTCTTTTTTTTGGTTAATAATTAGACTGAAAACTATCGGTTATTCTTGGCTGTTTGATTAAACATTAGTTTCCTAACATATAAAGTCAGAACTATCACAAGAGGTACCATCCAACAAAGATCAACATATATTTGCAGCGTCTAGTACAATCATGATATCCAGTCTAATTTGTTCATGTAGCATCCTTATCTTCTTGCATGCTGTGAAGAGACCTTTGCCTAAACCAGTAATCTCCTGCCAGTCTAAAATTGATGTAACTTACACGTTACCCTTGATTAATAAACTTACAAATATTTCCTCAAAGAAGATAAGAGTCTAGAATTTTCCTTTTCGACATGATTCTACACTGATGAATATGGTTAACAGGAAACAGACTTTAATTTTCTCGTATTCAAGTCAATTCCTATGCAACAAAAACCTTTAATATTTACACATTCAAAAGACACTTCCGCTCTTGTTGCTAGTTCTTTTATGCATGTGAAGTAACAGTTCTGAAATTCAGGGAAATTGAAGTAATTGTCAATATCCACAGCGCCATGTTCCATTATCTAGGTTGAACAGTATTCAAGTAATTAATGATAAAATTAACAATAAAAAATGAAACTATCCTCATCCAGGCCATCTTCTAGCTAGCAATATATGTTCTTTTCTCTGATCAATTACTGAACATCACACACAGAAACATCCATAACAAATAATACTAGGAACAACAGATACAAGCACCTAATGTTAGCTACTATGACTCGATGAATTCAAAAAAAAAGTAACAAATGGTTCATTTTTTCTAGTTTCATAAATATGCTACATTTTGAATAAAATATTGCCTAATTCGATATATATATAGATGTGGCATTTTCCTGCTGACAGAGCTAGCAATAAACGAACTGTAACAAAAACAAGAGCATCAGTAATAACGGTTATACAAATATTTAATTAAGGTAGTTTTATTCAATGTAAAAGGCAAAACATACATACTTGTCAAATGGCAGATCAGAACATTTCCAATTTGGATCTGCCAAAGCATCATGGTGAAGTCGGCATTCCTCTTTGGTTCGCAATCGAAACCTGCGCTCCTTAGTACATGTAGTACAACGAACAAACTCATCCCGATGGCAAACTCGCCCATTGTTGGACCTCTGCGATCCATTTCCATTTTTCGAAGCTTGATTATAATACTTGAGCAACACCGTCTTTGACAATGGAACCTTCTCCCCATTGCCTATGATCCAAATATTGTTCTTCCATTTTCTAGCTGTCTCTCTACCAGAATGCTTCTCAAATGCAGCTGGAGTCATCTTGCCTAGCATGCAATTAGAATCACCGCTCAACAATCAACAACAATCAAACATGCAAAACAAGGGTACAAATAAAGCATTTCAAATCTTTTAGGAACATGAATCAAACTATAAGAAAATGTAGATTACATCTAAACCATCACAAAGACTTGGAAAAGCAGAGAATGGAAGAGGATAAACTTGTGATTGTCCTCCGTGTTACAACATTAAAGGTTATCAACTGCCACTCACTGGGAATAGATGATGAAGTCAATAACGACAGAGATATAGCCCTAACTGTATTATACTGCACCAAAAGATACCACCTTCCCTGAAAACTATACGATGAGGAGCAACTGAAAAAACTTGGCCCAAAAAGTTCAGGTGGGTCCAGCAAATATCAATTTCGTTCAGAGAAATAAAGGACGGGTCGATTTTGTCTTTTCATGCTAGTAATGGTTGTTCTTACGCACGGCATCATTCCTCTTCCAATGGACTTAGCTCTATTCTCATGGCCAAGGGCAGTGGAACAAACTACCCCAATATATCGTCGTAATCACTACAACTCTTGGTATCGGCGGCTTGCTTTTATTCAACTTCAGAATCAATATAAAGATTTCGATTTAGCAAGCACCTTCAACTTTAAGCAGATGGCATTAACTCTTCAAGCAATTCGATGGAGTTAGACATACCAATGAAGCAGCCATTCTAGTTACACTTTTATATAAAATGCACGATAGGGAGAAGGACGGTGTATGTGAGCTGCTAAAATGTGCATTCTACGTACCTTACTAGAACTTATCCACCAAATAGCCACAAAAGCATGCATACTAAACGCAAGATACTAAGCTCAACTAATATGTTATAGTAAAACAACAGAGCTGCCCGGACATCCTCGGGGTTAAAATGACCAGCGTCAACCATGAATAGGTAACTAGTTATCACAGAAGAATATATGAAGCCTCGGGAAGGGCGTTGTATAGTACAAAGGTCAAGACGATTCCACAGAAACCCTTGCTCTGTCTGTCAGGAAGAAAAACATTGATTCCTAATACAAAGCCAGAGCTTAAAGCATCAACACAAACACAGCCATACAGGAGGAGAGAAGATGGAGGTGAACGATCATCATTCTCAAGTTATCCCTGAAAACAAAAGCTTCTTAAGCCTTCAGTACGAAGCCGAAAGATATCAAGTTCGAAAGCCCCAGAGCTCTATCTTATTGTGCACAACGGCAGACAAAGCTCACTCACTGAGACAAAACAACATACACTTAAGAGTCTTGAACTATATAGCAAACGAATCCACAAAACAATGGTACCGCTCTCCGGCCATTTCAGTTGATTAAACAGCAGAAAGCGACACCTATCAACGTCAAGAAACAGTCAACATGCACAACAATCAAACCCATACAGGTGGAGAGAGAAAGTTGGAGAGAGGGAAAAAGGGAGGAGAGAGAGACACCTTCATTGCAACCAGGAGTGCATTCACAGGTGATCTCAAGGTCACCATTGACAAAAACCCTAAGCCTCCCCACAGCATCACCATATCTGTGGCTGGTGCACCCACACGTCACCTCTATGTAATCTACACCTCTCTTGACCCCACTAATCTCTCTCAACTCTTCATCGCCAAACAACATCATTCCTTCGCCTCCATTGGCCATATCTGAGTGTGTGTTAACTTATAGCACAATATAACCACAACCCAGAATCGAAGATGAGATATTTAAAGTCAAAATCGACCAAAGAGAATGGGGAATTGAAGATTAAGGGTGAAGGAAACAAAGGAGAAGAAAAGGCAAAGGGAAGTTGTCTCTCAAGAAAGACGGGGATCTGGCTGGGAACACGTTCAAGGAATCATCTTTCACCACTAAGAATACAATATAAACTAACTGTGGTATCGATTGCTTACTATTGGTATTGGGCGATGAGAGAGAAATGAGCTGGCCAAGAGAAAGAGTTGCAGATTTATGTTAAATTTTTGTTATCATATTCACTCGCCTCGCCTGTTACTTATGCTGCCTGCATGACATGACACCAGACCGGGCCATGGAACTTAAACAATGTATAAATCTTGTGTTTTTCCTTTAATCAAGGCAGTCAATTTTCACATTTGTTTAACCAACTAATGGTGGGAGGGTTGAGGTTAGGAGTTGGTTGAGCATATTTATAGGCTGGCTATGACATCTTTTGGGATGAGAAAGAGTCTCGGTTCCGTTCTCATTTGGCAACCCAACCGATCTGGCTAAATAACTTCTGGATGCCATGAAGGCTATAAAACTAAACTTTGCATATAATGTTGGTTAGTCACATCAATCCCAGCATGGGAGTTTTGTTGGCATTGAATTTATGTACCCGTTCAATATCTCACCCGACTCTTTTCAGTTTCACGATAATAAGAAAACTCTTCTTCTTGTTTTTTATATATCTGATTTGGTCATGAAAAGGTTATGTTTTTTAATCTCCATCAATCTCGGTGTATGTCAAGAAGTAAAGAGAGAGACAGAGAGTGAGCAAAGCAACAATGAGGACATCATAGCCTCTCAAAAGGCTCGGTCTGGCGGAGACAAAGTACAAAGTACAAACTCTGAAGGTTTAAAAAAAGTGAAGAACTACATGTGTTATCTTGTGTATAAGCGTGGTGGAGATATATAGGCAATGGTAAACGTCTCCTAATTTAGACTGTCAGTTCTTAATCCAAGAACAAAATGAGGAGATATTCAGAAAAAGTATTACAGAGCCTATGATTCGTTAGGCTTTTGTTGAATTCACATGCATATATATATATATATACAGAGAGCTACAAGATCGAGGGCAGTGGCTTGAAGAAATTGAAATTCACATTAACAATACAAAAGAGCTAGCACTAGCACACTGAAACAAGAAAAGGTTTAAAGAAAACGACTAAAAGGTGTTGCTTTACATCAAAGTTAACCCTTTTTATTAGTAGTGGGACAAACAAACAATAACGTTTGATTTATTTGTCTGTCTGACAAAGGCAAAGCTTGAAAAACAAAAAACAAAAAAGCAGCTAAAGTGGAAATGCACAGTCTTGTTTTCATAATTGCCTAGAACAACAAATCTGGAGCCGAGCTTTTCTTTCCTTCTCCTTTTGGTAAATAACATGGCGTAGGACTAGGACCGCCTCCTGCAAGTATCTGTCACCAATTAAAAGACTTGGACCTTTCAACACCCTTATTATGTAAAAGTACAAATAGTAACAAACAGCTGTACGTACCTCTCTTTTTTCTGGAGGTATCGAGCTCAGCTACTTTTATTATGCTCTGCTCGCTCTTTCAAAGTATGCATGGGATTATACATCGATCATGCGACTCAAGGACGCAAGAAAATTGATCTTCTTGTCTTGGTTTACACGACCAAATCATGTTGGCCGCAATTAAAAATAAAATAAGGATCACTCCATGCAAAGATCTGCGAGTTCGTTACTTTTTCTTGCCTACTAGTGCAGCAGCTAACATACCCTCTTTCACCCAGTCTACGCAGATTCCATGCCAACACTTGTATGATGGTGCCGGACAGTGGCTCCGTAAGTGATGAGAAAATGGCGTATATGCTTTTTGATGTGGGTAGGAAATGCCATGTTCTTTTTCCTGTGTGCTTTGGTCAAAAGAGAAGCATCATAGCTTAAATGAACTGTGCGTTCTAGCTACCTTTCATACAGGATCTTTAGCTCTGGGAACACTGTGTGCATGGTGTTTGAAACGGTCCCTGGAACTGGGAGAGGATGTCATGCACTCTTTTTTATATCCTGTTTCTCTTATAGATGAACAACACTTCTGCACGGTGGTGCGCGTGTTACTTGCTAACATTCTCATAGACACTACTGAAGAATTGCCGTGGTTTTTGGGTATCTGTAGTTTAAAAGACTTATTAGGTCCCACCGGCATTAAATTAGTCCTAGGAAATATGAAACCAACAGGAACCAACTTGGCATAGCCAATCAACTGATTCGGGAATCCTTTTGGTATTTAGTGTTATAGGTTAAGCTGCCAAAGGAGAGGATGGTTTGTTTTCCTGGAATGGAGCTGCCACTTGCCATCATAATTACGCTATTGGGTGGAGGAAATGTGGTGATTTTGCTGTCTCACCTTTAACAGCACAGGATGAGCATGATCAGATGATGTGTTGGGTATGCTGATGAATTAATTATGCCGCAAAAGTTCGTATTCTTCAGCCCCAGGAAGTGAAACATACAGGATAATGTTGCTTGCATGCTGGCTGGCTGTGATCAGGTTCCTAAGTTATCCTCTGCCATTGCAATTGCGTGTATGATTATAAGAGTCACGTTTGTCGTAGTAGCCACCCATTTACTGTTCAAAATCTCACTTCTTTCTACACATATTGACTTTTGATTAAAAATAAAAAAAATAATAAAAAGAAGCTCAAAGTTCTCGATCTGTTGTTTCATAAACAATCCCAAGTTTTAGGTAAACGTCCCTATTGTGTGCTCAAAACACATTTGGTTTTGCCAATGAAGAAACGGCATTGGTGGGCACCTTGTTAGCAGAAAACTCATTGGATTCCCCGCAGAGGACCACCTGATCTTTAATCATATGATATGAGATGTAGTTGGCCTAGCCTACCTACCTAGCTATTTGAGGACGCCCTTTACTACTGCAACTTCTTTTGGCATTCATTTGATAGTTACGCTATATATATATATCTGCTAAATTTCGTGGTCACGCAGCTCATCAATTATTATTGGTGGCTTTTAACAGCTATATAACAGTAGTCACCTTGCCTTAGCCTAAGACCACCACCGCCACTGCCATACGTTCGTTTGCTACGTGCCTCGGTTGGTGAAAAGATAGAGTTGTAAAGATATAGTAGTGAAGATAATATCCGTTATTTGTTAGATTGTATAATTTTTACTAAGATATTAGCTAAATTTATTACTGTGAACGTAAAATGCAACTCATCTTCTTCTAAAATCCAACAATTCCTTATTCAAAAAGTGACAACACATGAATATTTTCCCACAAATGAAAATGATCTATTGTACATTGTAACTGTTAGAATTTATAATGGACCTACGGGCCCATATGAGAAGGAAAGTTAGACTACATATAAGTCTAAGTGAAGTTTCATCTTAAAATCAATTGGTAATAGGTAGAATAACCCATTAGACTTATATGTTAGTCTTCTTTCTTCTCTTTCTCTAATGTGGGACAAACTCTTACTTTATATTTCAACACACCCCCTCACGTGTGAGTCTAACACGTGATATAATCTATCAATTCGAGGGATTAACGACTAACATAAGAGCAACCTGCTCTAATACCATGTTAGAATTTACAATAAGCCTACGAGCCCACACGAGAAAAAAAGTTAGACTACATACATTTTCTCACGAATGAAAATGATCTATTATACATTGTAACGATAGCGTTAGCATTGGCCTTATCTCGTGAAAATCATTCAATATATACCTAAACAGTAACTACTATCGGACTAACAACAATATACATACAAGGACTATACACCTACACATCTGTTGTAGACCCATATTGGCCCAACTGACAAAAACCAGACCGAGCCCCTGAAATCCTTTTCATTTATAAACCTGTAAAATCAATCGCCAACTCCGCTGTTAAAGTTAGACATCAAAGTCCACTAAGTAGTCGCCTATACAATGTAACAATAAAGACTTGTCGTAAAAATGAACCCTTTTGTATTCGAGTGTAAGATGCAAAAGCTTGAGACAAGAAAAAACATCTGCAGTATCCTGGAAACCTTATCCTTAATCTTGGACCATCATATGTACAGAATTATATGTATATATATGATTTCTCCCCCGACCTACATCTTGGATAGAAGGTTTTTTTATAGGTTTAGACCAACCTTGACCTTTGAGAAAGCTTATTATCTCAAGCCTGAGGATATAAAATTACATGTACATATCCAACTTTGACCTTTCGATATACACCTTCAGACAGGATATTGGCGCTTTAGATCGATAGACTCGTAGCTCTTTCATCATTCATCATTTTACTCATTATATTCATAGCTCTTTCATCATTCGTCATTTCACACATTTTCTAATTACTTTCGAACACTTTTTTAATTATGTTTTACTTGTGCAGGGATGAATCTTGATAAGATTATGGGTAGGACGCAGGCCAAGGTCTGCGACACCTAATAAGATGAGAAAGCAAATCTTTTTTTGGGTTGTTAAGAGAAAGCAAATCCTTTTTGAATTGTTAGGGTACTTGAACTTTTGTAATTATTATTTCTGTTAGTAGTTCAGTTCATTCAAGCTTCTTTTGTAACAAATAAATCTTTTCAGATTTTCTTGTTGTTGTAGTTCCTACTTTTCTGCCATAAATCGTTAAGTGGTTGAGTCATTTTAGCTAGTTTGCTGCTTTTATTTACAAGTCATTTTCAATGTATTGCCTATTTATAGGTATCTGCTCTAAGTTAATAAATTATCAGTTGATCAACAGTATCAACGTAACATCCCACTTCCGCATGATCCAAACTCGACATCGATGGTAATATCCGAGTCCGTACTCCGCGAGGGTGGCGTGCTACATCACTCAATACAAAATTTTTTTAACACATATACACACATACATTATAATTTATGCGGAAAACAATTTACATAAACAATTTAATGGCCTCGGGGTCCTTTTCATAAATACAATTTATTTCAGTCTGTTGCTCTTACAAATTGACTTAATCATTAATACAAAAATTTAGAAAATA
>JANZLD010000009.1:18757122-18785246 GCA_026413575.1 Erythroxylum carthagenense | reverse complement strand
CATAAAACAAGATCAATTATAACACGTAATCATATAGTTTAACTCCGCTTGACAAATGTCAAATACTATCACAGATAAATCATTTCTCAGTTACACAGTTCACATAACAACATTTACACAACTTTGCAAATCATTCAATAGATTCAAATTATATGCAGATGCGATATGCATGAGACTCACGTTCATTTTTATATTATTGTGACTATATGCTTTTACAGTATTTTGAATTATCGGGCTCAGACAGTTAATCTGTGACTTATAGATCACAGTGAGTGATAGGCTCGAACCACATATGTGGAAGCTTAAAGCTCTTATCAGTAACACTATCAGTAGTAATATCAGTTACAACTCCTTTATATTACATGCATCAGAATGAAGTGCATGCCACAATTCAGTCATCAAATATAATCACTTTCATTTACATGTGATATAACAGTATATCAGTCACAATATTAATTACAGTAACAGTCACAGTAGCAGTAGTCATCGGACTAGGTCCGGCATTCAACTTTTTAGTTAAGAATCAAACAATCAATTAGGCAAACGCATTCACATTCCATCAGCACTTCCAATATCATTCTCATGCATCAAAACGCCTTGGACAAGTATCATCCGAAATCCAATACACAATCAATATAATTCAGTACAGTTTAATAAGATAGCAATATAGTACATTATAATTCACATACAAATAACACTTCCAATGATATCTATATGCATCGAACGTCTCGGACAATTATTGTCCAGAATTCAGTACACATTCATCAATATCAAATTTAATTCAATAATAAACAAAACAAATCAAGGTGAGACTATCTTAGGTTACTCACAGTACACTCCAATATGCTATTGTCTGGATAGTTTGGCAATGCCTGACTGGCATTCCATGTGCTCCTCTATATCATACAAAACACATTTACATATATCACAATTTTGCATAAATGTATAAGTCTTTCTTTAAGAACATCAATGTATAGGCAATATGCATAATGCATGTTCAATGATAATTCCAGGTATCTTATCGAGATTTTTTCACGATATCATTTAGATAGCAAAACCCTCATTAATATAATTTGTACTTAGGATTTGGACCATAATAAAACAATGTGAAACTAATTTCACAAACCAATTGATCATTTCAGATTTTTTTCTCGTAATATGCTTTCAAGTCAACTTTATGTAATTATTCTAATAAGGTAAATGACAAAATTAGGCAATACTTTCTTCTGAAAAGTTGTTCTTCAATGTCTTAAGTTTCTAATGATACCCAGATAATTCAATTTGGTTCATTATTCTATGAGTTGTGCTAAACATACCATAGACTGTGTAAATTTGAAATTTTGGCTAATGCATGATCATGCAGTCAAGTTGTACACCAAATATCTCTCAATTCTAATATCCAAAAATTACAAAATTTATACCATTGAAAAGCTAAGAAAATAAGATATAACTTTTATGAAGACACCTTTATCTGATTCATCTTATATCAATACACTTTATTCAATAACTATAGGACCTGATTTTTATCCCTAGTAGTGCTACTGCCTAAGCCAAGACCTACTTTCAAGCTAAATTTCAACACCCTTAAGGACATAATTCAAATCAATTTCTTCTTAACATTTGTAGCAAAATGTCTCTAGTTCAATTTTAAACAATAATCATTTCATTTGGAAATCTACAGATCAAAATAGAGCTAAAATACCGAAGCATGTTCAGTAAAAACATTCCAGTTATCAAATTCCAGAACACCTTAGCATTTTCATCCTAACACCCCCTTTCGGGATAACTTTGCATGATCATTATGATAAGAAAAATGGTGTATTTTAGTAACACTTTCTTCTAGACAATTGTTCCACTATGTTTCTAGTTTCTAATAACACCAGAATCATACAATTTGATTAAGTATACATAAAGTTATATCCAAAAGAGTTCAGACTATTTTTAAACTATAATAGAACTCCTAACTCTATTTCAATCCAGATTTTGAAATGCCTAGAGATAGAATTAACATCTTTTTTATTCAAAAAAGTTGTAGAAATATGTCTCTAGTTTAATCTAAATTAAGAATCAAATCATTTAGAAATCTATAGCTCAAGTTATAATCAGAATACTGAAGTATATTCAATGAAAATTCTCCAGTTCATAACATTCCAGCATAAATCTTCACCAATATCTCATATATGTCATTCCAATTCAGGCATAATTCTCATACTACTAAACATATCATAAAGATCAGATTGTCACTTGCTTGTTAAGCTTTCAATTCAGCTCAAACTTCATATTAAGTCAAGTCTCCATGCAAGTAAAATTCATCACAAACTTATGATGAAAATAGGTTGATTTTGGATAGCAAGATGAAGGTAACTTTCAACTGGTTTTGGTGCAGCAATTTGGCTAAGGTTCAGGCAAATTACAGAGGAGAAAGTTGGATCAAATTTTAGTGAAGGAAGCAAGGAAGCGGAAACTTGGTGCTAGAATTTGCCACATCAACATGCTAGGTGTCAATAACTTACAAAGACATATGTCTTAAAGTATGGTAGCCATTTGTTCAACAATTAAGCTGCCATTAATCCACTCATTATGTTGCCATTTGTCACCCTTTAATCAGTCCTCATGTCCCTCCAAGATTGGTCCAATTGTCATTTAATTACTAGTCCATTTGTTACTAATTTAACTATGCTAAATGTCACTCAAACTTAGGCTTAATCATCCAAAATTTTCACGTATCAATTTATCCTACCATTTGGCATTTGTCCTAGTCCAAATGTACCTCAAATTCATTAAAAAATTTGAAATAATACTAATGGTCTCCAAATAAAATTTTAACTCAAAGAACTCATAATTCATAGTTTAATCACATTTATAAATCAATTATACCAGAAAAATGCCAATGAATGCATGTACAATCATATTCATGTGCAAAAATGTGCATGTCATATTTAACTAAAGCATGATGTACATTTCCTAATTTCTCAGTACTTTCTCATAAATCACAATTCTGGCCTTAACATGGGTAATGGGATGTTACACAAACACTTTTTGTTATTTACCGATGATTTCAGTAGGATGAGCTGGATCTATTTTTTGCGTCTCAAGTTTAATACATTTGATTTTTTAAAGAAATTCACGGTTTCGGTAAAAAAATCAAAGTAGGAAAAAAATTGTAAACTCTTTGGATAGATAAAGGAGGCATCACCACTGGTTCTATTTTTTGGTTATCTAATCACAGTGGGAGAAGCAATGGAAAAGATGGAATGGCGAGATGTTATGGAGGAAGAACTAATGGCTATTGAAAGAAATCAGACATGGGAACTTGCTAAGTTACCAGAAGGAAAGCAAGCCATTGGTTTGAAGTGGATATGCAAGACTAAATACTTGACTAATGGTAGTGTGCAGAAACATAAATCAAGGCTGGACGTCAAAGGATACACACAACAACAAGGAGTAGACTTTGATGAAACATTTACACCTATTGCTTAGTTTGAAACCGTTTAAATGATTTTAGCACTTACAACTTAAAAACAATGGAAGGTTTATCAGTTCGATGTGAAATTAGCGTTTCTGAATGGAGATCTACGATAAGAAGTCTATATAAGTCAGCCTCCTATTTTTGAAAGTCTCGAAGAACTGAATAAAGTGCTAAGATTGAAGAAAGAACTTTATAGTTTAAAGCAAGCTTCTTGAGCTTTGTATAGCAAGATAGATGATTTTTTTAAGGAAGTGGATTTGAGAGAAGTATGCATGAACCTACATTATACTTGATGAAGCGAGGTACGAATTCTTGTGTTATTTTGAGCCTCTACATAGATGAAATGATTTATACTAGTTCGTCCTTGAAACTTATTTCAAAATTTAAAGATTTTATGAAAAGCATGTTTGATATGAACAACCTTGGTAAATTACACTATTTTTTGGATTTAGAGATAATCAAAACAGAGGCTGGAATTTTTATGTCGCAACAGAAGTATGTTAAAGATACATTGGAAAAATTCAACGTATTAGGGAGCAAAGCTACAATGACTCCCATGAATATCAACTAGAAGCTGAGTCACAATGATGGCACTGGGATGGTTGAAGTAAGCTTATATAGAAGCTTGATTGGACGACTTCTCTATGTGACTTATTCTTAGCCTAACATAAGTTTTTCAGTTGGTTTGCTGTCTAGGTTTATGCATAAACCAACCAACATTATCTCGATGCAGCCAAGAGGATACTACACTACTTGGCAGGGACTAAGGAGTATGGCATATGGTTTCGTGCAGTAGAAGATTTTACTCGTATAGGCTACAGTGATAGCGAATGGGTTAGCTCTTTAGAAGACAGGAAAAGCACTTTTGGGAATTGTTTCATTCTTTGTTCATCAACAATTTCTTGGAGCTCAAAGAAACAAATGATGATGGCATTATCCTCCATAGAGGCTAAGTATGTGGCTGCAACAAGCTTAGCATGTTAGGTAGTTTGGTTATGCAGGTTATTGCAAGATCTTGGTCAAGGGTAGAACTATGCAACCAAAATCTTTTATTACAAAAAATTTGCTATGTTGCTTGTAAAAAATCCAGTATTCCACAATAGGACGAAGCATATTTCAAACACCACTTTATTAGAGAATTGTTGAGTAAAGATGAAGCTAAATTGGAAAGTTGCAACACTGGGGAGCGGATTACTAATATTTTGAATCAAAGTTCGCCTCAGTTGAAGCTTGAGGAACTTTGTCTAAAATTAGAAGTTAGTAAGGTCAAATGAAGGGGGAGTTTATTAGTTGTTTAGTTCATTCAAACTTCTTTTGTAACAAATAAATCTTTTCAGATTTTCTAGCTATTGTAGTTCCTAGTTTTCTGCTATTGAACTTTAAGTGGTTGAGTCATTTTAGCTAGTTCATTGTTTTCTTCTGCAAGTAATTTTAGCTATTTCATTGTTTTCTTCTCCACGTTAATAAATTATTAGTTGATCAGCAGTGCCAATTTCCTTCAAACTCTATGTTACTTCTTTAAATTCTCCAACAATTTCCTAAAGCCATTTTCATTGTTTGCTTAGGTAAATGACCTTTGTCTCAAACTTGGGTGTAGTATAAAGAATAAAAATTAACATGCTTGTATATATAGTTTGACCCTTGGAATATTAAAGTATAGCATAAGTTCTAAAGATGCCACAGATCTATAACTTTAGAGTTTAAACAACTTTTGGATTGTGAATGTTTTTAAGTCCTTAAGGTTTACTTTGAAATTTTTGAGACCTTATTAAGTATGTTATTATAGAAATTATGGAGGTCCAACTGGTTCAGAATTTTTGTAGACCTTGTTATGTTTTTTTATGAAACTTGTTGGATATGTTGTTCTAGAACTTTTTAAACAAGTTTAAACTCTAAAAAAATTACATTATTATATGAAGTTCCTCAAAATGTATACAGAAAACTGCTATAACCTCTAATAACTAACTAATAACAAAGGTAACTAACTTTTGTGCATGTAGAACAATATATATAAATAAAACAATATTTGTTAACCCCCCCTCAAGATGGAGTTTGATGAATATCATGCAATTGCAACTTATAGAGAAACTGCTAATATAGAGGTGTGGCAAGAGACTTCAGGAACAAATCTGCTACCTAAAACTTGGAAGGGTTATATCGTAAAAGTATCAACCCTTTTTTGAACTTGTCTTTTAAAAGATGACAATCAATTATTAAATGCTTAGTTCTTTCATGAAAAATATGATTAGAAGAGATGTGAATTACAATATGGATATCGCGCCATAAAGATATCGACAACTATATTGAAATTTGAAAATCATTCAAGGGGTAGATAATCCATTGTAATTCACAAACCATAACTACTTCTATACTTTACCTTTTTTGATGAATGGAAAAATGAATCCTGCTTCTTAGTTTTCCATGATATTGGTGAACTGCTAAGAAAAATACGATATCTAATTAATGATCTTCTAATATCAAGACATAAGCCCAATTAGCGTCATAATAAGCCTTAATTTCGAATGAATTTTTAAAAGAGAAAAATAAATAGTTTTTATTGAGAACCCTTAATATACCATAAGACATGCATAGTTGTAACCCAGAGTGATGATCTAAGAGCTTGAACAAAATAACTAAGTTGTTGAGCTTATATGAAAGATCAGACGTGAAAATAAAAAATACAATAATCTTCCTACCTACTGTATATATTGATTCAAATCATTTAATAACTCTCAACTTTCTACACTAAACTTATACCCTTGAGTAATGGCATAGTTGCTAATTTAGAGCCAAGTAAACCAACAACATTTAGAATATCTAGAGCATACTTTCTTTGATATAAAGACCATCCATACACTTTAAAATCTCCAATTTTAAAAAATATTTGGCACAACTTAAATCTTTTATTGTAAACTATTAATGCATAAATTGCTTCACCTTTTCTATTTCTAATTCTAAAAATCTTGTAAGAAGAACATTGTCAATATAAACAATTAAGCTCAAGACATAACAGTTTTTTTTAAATAAACAAACAATGATCATTCAAAGATTGAATGAAGTCAATTTGTTGTAATTTTCTTGTAAGCTCTTGATTTCACCATCTTAAGGCTTAATTCAAGTCATACAACAATCTGATCAACTTGCAAACTTAATGTTTTTAAGCTTTAGCATACCCTAAGGTATCATGTATATTTCTTCATCCAGATATCTATGAATAAAAGCATTATTGATATCTAGTTGATGAAGTGTCCATGAAAAAGTAGCTACAATAGCTAAGAAAGTTATGATTATTACTACCTTCACAACTTGCGAAAAACTATCCATGAAATCAATCCCTTCAACCTAGTTATATCCCTTGATGACTAACCTTTCTTTTTATCTATCAATTGCTCCATCAGTTTCATTTTCACTTTATATACCCATTTTAATATTATAGCCTTTTTATATGGTAATTCTATTAGCTCACATGCATTCTTCAGATCTATCCACTCCTTTTTAAGTCTAACTTGGTTAAAAGAAAATGGTTCTTGAATATTAAACACTGCAACTAAAAATAACATGTAAGATGCAGAACATTTGGGTGACATATGGTAAGGACATAATGTTTGGTGTAAGGTTTAAGTAGATGGTAAACAAAAGAGTAGATTGTGCATTATAGGAAACAAATTCATTCAACCACGCAGGTGCTTTTTTAACTTTGGCTATTTTCTTTAATTGTGACTCTTCAAGTAACAAAAATGTTGGTCCATGAGTTTAGGTTATTGGTTGTTATTGTACTATTTTAGGTTGATATGTTGGTTTAAAAGAATGTATGTCTATTTGAAAATTATTTATATGGGTATAAGGAAATAACTAGGGATGGCAGTGAGTTTTCAACCCGATTAATATCCGCACTACCCGACCCAAAAAAATAGATATGGAGGCTAAAAAATAGATTTTAAATGGATGTTGAAAAATGGATGTGGATATGGATTTGGATATGGGTCTAGTGATAATCCGAACCATAGATACACATATCTTACCCTTTTTTGTTAACTCTATTTTTTCTGTTTTTTTTAAATATTTATGGTTAAATATAATAAAATATTAATATTTTATGAGAAGAAACAACTTTAAAATCCCCACTTTACTCCTCAATACTCACCTTTTTCATCATATTTTATTTTGTTATAGGATGATAATAATGCAAATGATATGGAGATGGAGTTTTGAATATTGTGGAGTTCATGCAAAAATAATTTGAAGCTTTGGATATTTCAGTCTTTGTTCTTGTTCTTAATTGTGAAAAATATATGTTATCTTTGTACTAGACATTATGAATTTTATTATTCCAATTTTATGGTTTTTTAAGACATACAAATCAAAATCTTGACTTATTATTATTAAAGTAATTTTGATTTGGAGTATTCACAAAAATTTGCTCTTTTTATTTTCTATTTAGAAGTTATATTTTTATGTGCTATACAACCTGATGGATATCCAAAAACTCGAACAACCCAATGGATTTGGATATGGGTAGTAAATTGTAAAAATCGATGGATATGGATATGGATATGGATATGGGTTGAGTCATAAAAAATAGATATGGATATGGGTAGAGTAATACCCGAACCGAACCCTACCCATTGCCATCCCTAGAAATAACTCATTATGTAATACCCATATACCCCCTGGGAGGATATGTAGGTCTCACACAAAACAGTACGGAAACATTTCAAAACATACTCAATATTCATTACATGCATTCCTATAAACTCAAGCAAACGTATATTACCTTTCATTAAAAGTTGTTTTTAAACAGAACATATCAAATATATTGTATTTATCGAAATACATGTCATAATATCAAAGCCAACCTATATAAAGGTTATTACAAATTTCTTACAGGATATTACAAACCTTATCCACTAATATACAAAAGGTCTCATTACATTGAAATCGATCTCAAACTTAAACACAAAAAAGATTTAATAAAAAACAACTTCCAAAATAGAACACATTCTTCATTGACCACTGTAGTTGTCTTTGTCCTATTCTTTATACGCATTTATTGAAACCAATATAGGGCATATCCACCATGCTAATCATATAGCTTAGTGGGGAATAATAAATAGGATATATAATGAAAACTATCTTTAAACATTCATATATTCAAAAGCAATCCAAATATCATGAATCGTAGAATAGAATATAACATAGTAGAATATAATATATATATTTATTCCAGAGCAAAACTTACCAGTATTAGAATTCAAACATAATGTATTTCAGAACTTAATATAATTTATCAATATAAAATTTTTCTCAGTCTCCTATTAGAATGTACAAATTTAAAATTGAATGTCAGAATAAGGTATAAACCCTTCAGATCAGAACATGATTTGAACTAGAACAGACTTTGTTTATATCAAAACTAAACATGTATTAAAATGCAAAACAAGTTAGATTACTAATCCATTTTATAGAAGTAGGTAATGGGACTCATACGGGAGATACCTTGATCGATATCATAGAACATGAGAGACTTATGTCTCAATAATAGGAGACACCAAAGTTTCAATAATAAAAGACATCGAAGTGTCAATAACAGGAGACACTGAAGTGTCACAGGAGCAGTTGTAGACCCTTCTAGGCATGCTTATTTACCTACAACTAGGACTTAACAGTTTTAAAATAAAACAAGTTCATTTTAGAAGTCTCATATGAGGAACATATTGCAAAATATTCAACTTAGTTCAATTTGACATAATCATAGATTCCAAACTAACTAACATGTCATACAATATCCAAACTCTCATTCATTTATATATAACATCTCCAAAATTCCAGACTTGAATATTTGGTAAAAAACAATTAATTCTTAATGATTTTAGATGACAATGAAATTTGGTGGAGAGGAAGAACAATGTGTGAGGAGTTTGTGGTCCGAATTTCAAGTCAATCAGAGGTCCAAATAAGAAGTTATGATCAAAAAAGTGAAAGGTGTTCAAAGTTGTCAAATAGCAGGATACCTCCACTGTCGTGATCGTGCTTGTGCATGATCATGCACATCCAATTGATCCTCCTTTGTCATGATTGTGCTTGTGCACGATCGTGCAACCCATTAATGACCATTTTCAGCCATGATCAACTTCCTTTTATTCAAACTTCATTCCAACTCTTCCCAAAATAGACTTTCGGGTCAAGATTGTATGGTCATTTTGATAATGAAAATGAAGGATTTAGGCAAAACATTCTTTTAAAAATTGTTTCTTTATGTCTTAATGACACAAATTTTATGCAATTTGATTCAGTGTTTTGAAAGTTATATTGAAAATACTACAGACTATTCTCAAACAGTGTCAAAATCTTGAAACTTAATTTCAAGCCAAAATTTGAAATTCTTAGTGACAGAAATCAAATTTTATTCCTTTATAAAAGTTTTAGATATATGTATCTAGTTTAATCTAAATTTAAATTCATCCTATTTGGATATTTAGAAGTCAATGTATGGCCAAAATACCGATACCTGTCTAGTGGAACTACTCTTTCTAACTAGTATCCAACATGTATCTAACCTCAATTCTTTCTTAATTCAGTACCCATTTGATCCATTTCAAACATTAAACAATACATGTTATAATAAGATACCAAGTTTATAATTCCCTTACCTCACTAAACTTCAAATTCAACACCAAAAATCTAGCTAAACCAAGCTTCCAAACAATCAGCATATACCTAAGTTTAATGTGCAAACTTTAGCAATAACATTACAATAGTACAGAAAATTAGTAAAACCGTTTTCTAGATTCAGTAGCTTACCAAATTTAAGTGATGACAATCCAAAGTCTAGTAAAAATTCTAAAAGTTAGAGAGAAAATGGGAGTTTTGATGGGGAGAAGAAAGCAACGTGAAGAAAGAACAAAACAAAAAATGTTTCTAAAATAAACTTGCTTCATCACCATCTAGGTGTCACTCCCACCATAAGGTATATGTCTTCTTTGCATGTGTCACATATGTTTAGCATTTAAGCTATAGTTTGTCACACTTCCATTAAACCATTTGTCACTTAATGAATGCTACCAAATGCCACAATTTAATTAGGCCAATTGTCACTTTATTAACTATGCCCTTTGTCAATGTATCAACTATGCCAAATGTCACTAACTCATTGGCTTAATCATTCCAATTTTCATGAACCAACTTATCTTGTCACTTGATAATTTTCCTAGTTGAAATGTACCTTTTAATTTAATACTTCGATGCTCTAATGGCATTAATTAATCCTAAGTTACAAACTATAGTCCATCAATACCAAAATTCAAGTCATATGAAATTCTCATTCTTGTCACAATTTTTAACACCTATCATACATGTACGTTCATGAACATATACCATTTCTAATAGGGTATAGTTTGGGGCCTTATAGGTAAATAATTTTTTTTTTGAAAAAGTAGTGGTTTCTCTAAGTTACTGTAGTTTATGGTAACGTAAAATGCTTTCATGAAATTGAACATTTCCATAAACAAGAACTTTATGGTTTCGAATATCATAAAGTTTACATGCCTTCTATCCATGACTATATCTAATAAAAACACATTGATATGCTTTTGTATCAAATTTCCTTTTCCTGGGGTTAGTATTTGCCGCAAAACAAAGGTATCCAAAACTTAAAGGAGTTTATAGGATGGTGGCTTATGAAAAAGAATTTCATATGGGGTTTTCCAAGCTAGTTTAATATATGGTAAACAATTTATTATATAAGTAGCAGTACAAATAGAGTCCCTAAAACCTATTTGCAAATCTGATTAGAACATCAAAGCTTTTGTAACTTGTAACAAATGTCTGTCTTTTCTGTCTACCACTCCATTATGTTGAGGGATATGAACATAAGATCATTGATGAAAATTTCCATTATTGGATAGTAACAAAAGACAATATAGACTCAAGAATTCTGATCCATTGTCACTTTGTACATTTTGTACTTTGAGATTGAATTGTGTTTCGGTCACTTAACAAAAGGATTGAAGAATTGAAGGGACTTGATATTTGTATTTTAGTAGATATGTCCATGTACATCTGCTGAAATCATCAACAATAGTGACATATAATTTTGAATCACTTAGGCTAGGAGTGTAATATAGACCCCATAAATCCTCATGAATAAGTTCAAAACACCTGGTTGTATATATATCACTGATGGGGAAAGGATTTCTATGCATTTTTGCAATGGGATAGATATCACAAACATTTGCATAATGAAAATGGATTTTATTCATAGAACAAATGTGAGTAGTTACAATATTTAAAGGATGAACAAGTCTATTTTGCCATACTATACCATTTACAATGGGCACTTTATTTGCAAAAGAATAATGAAAACGATTGGCTTTAGCAACATGAGAGTCTATGATGTGTTCATCAAATGAAGAGGGACCAAGTATATATAATCTGAATATTGTTTTACAAATGCTAGTGTTTCATCAATCTTTAGGTTATGTAGAAGATAGAAAGATGGACAATTTTATATTTTCCATAATGGTTAACTTGTTAATAGATAGCAAGTTGAATTGAATGCTAGGTATATGTAAGGCTTCAGCTAAGGTTATTTTGTTTGTCAAGTATATATCACTTGTATGGTGAACAAACTTAACAGTTCCATCTGGTAGGTAAACTGGGGTTGGATGATTGGTTAGAGTTATGGTTTTCATTTTCTTAATATCTATACATATGTGATTCGAAGTTATAGTGTCTATTATCCAAGATTCATTTTCAATTAGTTCATGAGAACTAAGAGATCTATGTGTTATGGTAACTGCAAACTCTTTGAAATGTGTAAAATTCACATTGTTTCCTTTATCTACTCTAAATTTTGCTTTCCCTATCATGAATCTTTCAACCTCTTATTGAATCATACTAGAAATACTAAGTTGTAGGTTATTTGTATTTTTGTTAATTGATTCCATATCCATTTTTCCTACTTTTTCAGTTTCTACGATACTCACCTCATTTTTCTCCATGCTTTTGATTTTTTCTCTTTTAATTCTTTAAATCAATTTGTATATCTACTTATCTTGAAACAAATATCTTTAGTATACCCTTGCATTTTATAGAAATCACATTTTAACTAAGATTTATCCATCGTATATCTTCTTCTCTAACTTCCTTTCCCTCCTTTATCCGTCTTATTCATTTTTCCTCTAATTAGCATTGCATTATTTTTGCTATTGTCAGCAATTGCCACATTTATTTCTTTTTGTCTCTCCATTCTTAAGATTATTGAATAAGCTTTGTCAATATTCAGTAGTGGACCTATCGCCAAAATCTAATTTTTGACTTGATCGTAACTATCATTTAACCTCATCAAAAATTGTAATAGCTTGTCACTTGAGATTATGTCCATAATTTTTTTCTCAATACTGCCAGTGTAGTGGCCATATAAACACCTTGTTATTGGCATAAGACATCCTAACTCATCCTAGAGCTTCTTCAATCCTGTATAATATCTAACAATAGTCGTATTTCCTTGTGTAATTATACTAACAATAGTCGTATTTCCTTGTGTAATTGTACTTTTTCTCTTTGTAACTAATAAGGAAGAGGACCATTACATTCCCTATACCTCTTCTCTAATTCCTTCCAAATTTAAAAGCACTTAATTCATACTAATAAGCATCAATGATTTCTTTAGAAATTGAAGTCAATATCCATAAAGTGACCATACTATCAACTCTACACCATGAATCATAAATTGATGAACTTTCATATGATATTTTATATATACCAGCTTTAAAACCTAACTTTATTTTCTTCATGAGAGCTAACTTCATAGGACAACTCTATAAAAGCCAATTGTTACATATTAGTAGAGTTATAACTAATGTAATTCCAAAATAATCTGATCCTTACATGATCAATGAATCATTTTTACCTTAATTAATGAAGTCCTCCATTCTCAATTCCCTTGCAGCTTATGATCTCAAACCAAAACCTTCTTCCGACATACTTTAATGAAGTAATTTAGTAGAAAATCAACAAATTTAATAAGATCTATTTTGGATCAGAAACACTGTTTTGATACCATGAACAAGTTTAAGCTCCAAAAAATTACATTACTACCTATAGTTCACTCAAACTATATACAGAAAACCTTTATAAACTCCAGTAACTAACTAATAATAAAGTAACTAACTTCGTAAAAGTGGAACAATATATATAAATAAAACAATATTTGTACACTTTTGAAGACCATGTTATGTTTATTGTTTAGAGTTTTCAAGACAAATACACAAATTCATATATTAAGCCAAAAAATTTAATAAGTAGTGAGAAGTTTTGAGTATGCTAAACATTACAGGTTCAATGAAAATAAGTTAAAAGTGTATTTTGAATGTCAACATTTACAACATAATTTAGCTTGATTCCTAAAGTTTAAAAACATTCAAGTTAGACTTTAACGTTTTCAAAACATTCAAAACACTCTAAATAGACCAAAAAACTCTAACGTTTTCCAAACATTCAAAACACTCTAAATAGACCAAAAATTTGATGAAGTTAAATGTTTGTTAATTAAATATCACATCAACAATGATGTGATATTGTTTATTATTTTTATAATTTAATAATGGGGTTGTCAAATGACTAAGTGGAACTTACTATTATAATTAAAAAACTTATTACGATAATCAATATTATTATCTAATTAGTTTAACTAAATTATTTGAATTCTTAATTGTCTAGAACAAACCCTAAATTGAAGAAATCTCCAAAATTTAGGAACCTTGCTTGACTATTCATCTTGATGTTTATCATTTTTGAAAGATAGGAACCAAGATAACAACTAGAAGTTGTTCGACAAAGATTGAGGAGTCATTATAGAGCTATTTGGAGAAGAACTACTACCTTGTTCATCTTATAACTATGTGTCTTACCCTCAAGACTTGCAAACTTTCGTTATTTTGGAAGAAACATAGAGGCTAGCAGTTTCTCCAAATTCTGCACAAAATATTTTACATATGTTTTGGAATTTCCATCTTACTCAACCCGAGGCTTATAGTGTTGCATATAACTTTGATAAATATGGACGATAACTTGTAGTATCTACCTATATGTCTTTTCCTTTAGATCTCTCTCAAGCATAACCAAAACTGATTGCTTCTTGAACATTTCATCAAATTCTTAATAAAAGTTTTCAGCCTTTTCTTGACAAGTTCATAAACAATAACACATCCACTAAAAAATAGAAATAGAACTTCTCAAGTTAAATGGCCTACAAGCTTTTCCTAATTGTTCCTAAAAAATATTGTCGAGTAGTCCTTGTATTTTTTATGCTTTCTAAACCAAGAATATCCTAAGAGTTCACTGAGATTTGTTCCCAATGATAGTCATTGTTCATGGAAAAAAGTTGGGATGCAATGGGATATTTATAAGCCTTTGTCTATATCTCCACATGAAGCTTAATAGCTTTCATTATGTTCCAAATCTCATTAATAAGTAATCTATCTTGTAACTCTTCATGCTTCCAACTATGATGAATTACCTAAGCTTGGGTCAAAATAGGCTTTTAATCATCTTTAATCTTAGAACCCCAGCATTTGCTAGTAGTGGGATTTGTCTCTATAATTTCTTTTGGACTAGAAGTCTTTAAAAAATCTCAAGTGCCCCATCAATCATCCTCTTAATGAGATCTTTCTTTAGGTTCTAAATCTCTATTGAGGGAGCAAGCGAATAACTTCATTTGATTTAGGGATTTTTGTCAATTTAGGGTTTGCTATGAATAACAGAATATTTAAATAATTTAGTTAAGCTAACTAGGTATTAATTTTGATTATTATAATCTTTTTAAAAAATTCTAATAGTAGGCCCTATTGCCATGCATTGTAAACATAATAAATAATATCACCTCAAACTAATGGATAGTTAATGAAGTAAAATATTTAATTTACTTAATATTTATTCTAAACATTTTGAAAATGTTAGGTTCAATTTGAATGCTTCAAAATGTTAAGATTCAAGATGTATTCCATTGTAAATGCTAAGATTTAAAATTCACTTTTAGCCAATGAAAATATGTTCTTAAATGTTGTTAGTCTATGTTTTAAGGATCACCGAGTCATTTAAATGCTCGAGCTTTTAGGTTATAGGTATGATAATTTCATGTGTTTTGAAAGTCTAATGTAATTATATGTTAATTTGCATATAACCTTCAACCTTTTTATTACATCAATTTATCTTAAGATGATGCTTCCTTGATTCAATAATATGACATTATCCTTTTGCATTAAATGACTTGACTTGTTATTAATACAAGACATTCTTCAAGTTTGCTTCTTTTTTTTCCCCCTTGAAAGTCAAGTTTTGATCTCGTTACTACTTTCTAAATTTGTTAAACTTGTAAGATATGTATTTTTAATTGAATAAGAATCAAGGCTTTCCATATAATTTATTTGTGGGTAATGATATACAAGTGAAAGTGTTAAGAGTGGATACTTAGAAGTTAAGAATATCATAAGACTAAACTTACTCCATATGATGTATTATATGATCTTTCAAACAATTGTAATCTTTTTTCTATTAGGAAATCTAATGAGGTTATTTAACACATTTTGATAAGATTAAGTTTGTTATATCATTTAGTAGCATCATTTATGGGTTTAATTTCTTGAATACAATTTTTGTTGTTGTAGACATTAAAATGGATATTTTTGCTTCAATATTTGTTTTCTTTAAATTCTAATAGTATATCTAATTCTATTAAGTGGTATGGAAGATTAGGATATAAAAACTATGAAAGAATGATTATATTAGCTTAAGAAGGCTTGTTAGTATCCATCACTAAAACTAGCCTACTTGGCTAAAAAAGCTTACAAATATTTGATAGCAAAGCAGGACCTATTATTTTCCTACTTTTATAAATGGTGTATTTATAGTATTGTGTGATATATCTATTTTCTTACCATTTAAAGGAAATAAGTTATTTTAAATGACTTTAAATTGCGATGGACTTTCAAAATGAAAGGAAACTTTATGTTCTTTACAACAATAATGTAAAGAAGGATAAATATGACTATTGGACATAGTTAGGTCGTGTGAATCCTTTGATAACCTATTGGAGTAGAAGTCATACTAAGTGTTGCCGATGTGTCGAATAGAGTGCCTTCTAAATCTACTTTGTATTAGTTATGGAGTAACAAAAACCTAACTTAAAAGGCTTATATTCCTAAGGATGTGTTGAATATCTTTATAATTCTTCCAACGAGTGTAAAAAGTTATGTCTTATAGCATATAAGTATATTTTATTTACATATTATGAGAATTATAAAGCAAATGTGATATCGATAAACACAAATGGAGGAAAGTTTGAAACAAAGCCTTGTGATGTGAATTTCCTATAGGAGGAATTTCCGAGCAATTTTCAATTGAAGAAGAATTATGAAACTATACAAGTTATAGGAATCTCTTAATGAAGAATTTACTTCTTATGATCTTATAGATGTTGAAAATTGATAACCTGAATAGTGGATATGTTATGCTTACAAATTAATAACCTTTAAAGATTGGTAGCCTAAGAAAGCTATGTTTAGACTTATTGAGCTAGCCATATAGATTATGTGGTAAAACTAGATAATACAACTTCAAACAAGTTTTTTTTTGTAATCAAAAGATAAGAAAAATTATCACCAATGACACCAAAACCTATGAAGAACAATAATGATTCATATTATTAATAACCTATGTCATGCTTTATGAGCTTAGGCAATGAATGTGTTAAATGTATATGCTATAACATCATTTAGCATACTTAAATTCTCAATAACTTTGACAAACATGATCATGAGAATTAATAATAAAGCAACACTTAATCTCCTAAAGCACGAGACACCAAATAAAAGAAAAAGTAAAAGCATATGAAAAAGATAAGACACAAGCCATAAATTCAAATTACGTATAGTTACTCTTCATATTCTAAGTGGAAAAATAACATACACTCTATATAATTGATCATTAAAGTAAGCATTAAAGTGGACACTTCAAAGCAAATTTTAGTAAGATTCATTTAGAGTGAATCAATTAATGCAAAATCACTAACTAAGCAATATCATTTGCTTATGTTTATCAGTTGTTATTATTTTAACTTCAAGAATTTGATTAATTTTAGTTTATAATCTAGTAACAAATATTTTTTCGGTTGGTCTGCAGGTTAAATTGTAACGTATTGTAGAATGCTTCCAAGGGTAAGAGATTAAAAATTTTCCTTCTTTTGATCCTTTAGTATTATCAAATTTGTTCAACTTTATTGTTTATGGAAGATCTTGTTGATATCTACTCCAATACAAAATTTTTCATACCCTATTCTCATTAAGCTAGTGGTATATTCATCCAAATAAAGGAGTCTTCTTGTTAAGTTAACAAAATAATTGGTGGATTCATATGATGTTTATATGTATATCGATTCCTTTATCCTATAATTGTCCATAAAAGTGCCCATATCGTTTTATAATATATGATTCTAAGTAATAAGTGATGACCTGCAGAGACCACGATTATTAATATTAAGCCTCTTTCTATTATTTAACCAACAATTTAACATGATGGTGATTAATTAAACTTAAAATTAAAGCAACAAACTAAGGATAAGTCATCATAATTAATAAACTAGAATAGCAACTAAATTAAGAATCAATCAATCAAACAATGATATATGGAATTTGAATCCCCTTAGGAGTTCTCATATAATCATGTCTTCACACATCAATTTAATATAACTTTTATTAGAATGTGAAAATTCTTAAATTATGTTAATAACTTTCTTAACAATTAATCTTAGGTTACTTAATTGAAATCTCTTTCTAATTAAAACCTCCAAAATTGCATTAATCGATTTATGAATTTCACTATTAAGTTTAACCCTAATCTAAAAGATTTATGTTGACCTATCTATCTCTAGATTTGCTTACAACTCCTTAAAATTAAGCTAGATTTATTCATACAAAGGATGTTTTAATCTCAATTTCATAAAATCACATATGAATTAACATGCCGGTGATATTAATTCAAGAATAAAAAAACACAAAATTAAATCTCAATGAAACTAAATAATGATTTAAATTAAAATAAAATCACTACAAATTCCATCCTGGGGTTCATCTATTCCATATAACATAATGAGTTTAGTTCCCAATCATATCCAACATAAAATCAAAGTTAAAGAGAAGACAAAAAAATGAAGGATAACATGATGAAATCCCTTTAATCTTAAAAATCTTCACTCTAGATCGATGAAAATCCACTCAAGAAGTGTTTTTTTCTTCATTCTTTCTATCATCATAGGGTTTCCTTTTGCGCTTCCGAAGCCTTTCCCTCATTCTTCCACTTAATTTTTTGGATTTCAAAATTTGAAATTCAAATTCTAGGAGATACAAGGGCATTAGTACAAGTGTACTGATGACTATGTGCTTTAGATAGGCATGTTATACTTTTTAGAGCCAACATGTGTAATACTAAAGTGTATTGTCATCAGAGCCTATTAATCAATCAACATGGGTATGTTCCTCGTCAACAAAAGTGTGTTCTACATAAATCAGTCAACATGCTCCCAAACTTTTTAAAACATGGTCATGCACTTATCTTGCACTCCATAACTTAGTCAAAAACAACTTCAAATTGCTCCAAAATTATCTGAATTTGTTCCTTTTACTTTAAAAAATTGTATTAGACATTAAAAAAATGAATAAATTAAGTGTTAGAAATAATAAAATAATCAGATAAATAAGTAAAATGCTCTAAATATAAGCCTAAAAGTGTGATCAAACCAACATTTATCAATAACTTAGACCTGTGGATAAATAATATTCAAAGAAGATATTGTAAAAGTTAACCTAAAAAAGGAATATGATTAAAATGAATTTTACTAAGTTTTAAACATGGCCTCCATATGGCATTAATGTAATATGGGCCTTGTTAAGGCACTTTAATTATACTTGCTTCATTGCTAAATTTGAAGAGGAAGGAGCCCTCTTTAATGATTAATGTGCTCTCTAATCCAAAATTTCCCCTATTTAGCATTAGCTCAAGCTTTCATATGGGGGAAAGATGATATTTTTTCCAAGAAAAAACAATCAAACATGTCACTTTATCTTATAACACTAATCTTTGGAATATCTATAGGGGATGAGACTAAGTGAGTTATATCGCTAATAATTGAGGAAAATATTTTAGCTTTTCCACTGGAGAGGTTTCAATAACTACTTGAAAATAAGTTTTCTTATTGGGAAACTAATCTAAAAGATTAAGAAAAGACTAAAGCAAAAGAAACCACAAGAGGAAAATTTAAGGTAAGAGGTATGGAATTTGGCTTTCTAAAAAGCTAAAAAAACAAGATATATAGGATTTGAAATGGGAAAAATCTTACTAAGAGAAAATATAAAAATTCAAAAGGCTACTGGAGATGAAGAAGGGTGTAACAGAAGAAGTTTAAAGGTTAAAAATATTGCTAGAAACATTAAAGCTACCTTAGAAAGAAGGAGTTAATTGTAGAAAAAGCCAAAGGAACTAAGTAAAAAGGTTGAGTTGAAGAACATAAGCTAATAATACCTAGTGGAGATAGAGGAGCATGAGGAGAAGAGCACGAAGGGAGGATGGGGGTTGAGCTAGGAGTGTGGATGGAGAAGAGACTTCTCTAGCAACCCTAACAACTTTAATAGAGAAGCATGGTTTCATTCTTAATTAAGAAAGGAATAATTTCTTGCCTTAGGTAGGAAAAGCTTTAAAAGAGAGTCAATTAAAAAAACGAAAGGTCAAATAAGACTTGACCAAAAAAGAAAGGAAAGAAAAGAGATCACAAAAATGCAAGGAAAGTTAGAGAAAGGATAGCAAATTCTCTCTCTTGTAAATCACTATTCTTCTTCTGGTTTGGCTAACCATAAGTTTTTAATCAAAGAAAGTGAAATATGATGCTCGAATTAGGATTTTCACCACTTTTACACATCTTTGTCATACACACAATCAGATACATAATCGTATAACATATCGTGTATCATCTTAATATTTTTACAAGTTAATTTTCCGACAATCATAATCTTATGTTTACTTTTCTATTCTATTTTTATTTTCTTTTTTATTAATTTTTCTACGCCTTAGAGAACTTAGGATTAAATTATTTGGCACCTCTTTATGGGATCAACCCCTCTTTTACTACAATTCACGACCGTGCACTTGTAGTAGTTAAGGGTTTTAATTAGATTAAAACTTAGCACAATCAACAAGTTTTTGGCCCTGTTGTAGGGGAGTTAGTAAGATTAGTTTAATTCTTTTAGTTTAAGGAATTTTGACCATCTATTGTGATTGTAGTATCCAATCATAAGAATTTTTCTAAAAAAAGAAAGTTTATGTGCAAAGTAGAAGACACATTGATTTGGTCATCACAAAGCAACTATAAGGAGTAACAAAAGTTGAATGATGGAGGAAATATAACATAGGGAGCAAAGGATCCTTGCGGAATTTTTTGAGGCATAATTTTGTCAGGGAGGTCATCATCCTTATTTGAACATGTACAATCCGGAGTAGTAGAACCACCTAAATATCTGTTGATCTAACAATGTATGAACTCACATGAGATATCAAGACCTATTAGAATTTTAGCAAGATGAGTCTAGTTCATAGGATTCTAAATGGACAAGATCATAGATAAGCTCGTGAACGTGGAAAAGGCCCAGAAGATATTGGAAGAGAAGTTTGAGCAAGTAACGGAAGACCATGCCTCTTTTACACAACCTAGAGATTTAAATGAGACAACTTTCTTGTGAAATTTGTAAGACAAGTGTGGAAAACTTTTTGAGCAACAAAGAACTATGTCCAAGAGAGCAGTGTAAGGTTATCACATTTAGGAGTGGAAAAGAGCTAAAAGCACTAGCAAAAAAACAAGTTGAATCACCTTATAGAAGACCAAGAGCATAACAAAGAGGATGACGAAAAGAATGAGAACCCTCCATACATTCCTCCTCCACCCTTATTTAAGAACATTGATGTGGTTGAATCTTTAACGGAGTAAGAAGAAGAAAAACAAAGGACAATGTACATAAAGCTTGAAGTATATATGAAAGTCACTTTTCATAAAGTGGAAGTGGAAGAAGAGAAGAGGGTGACTAAAGAAGAACAGGAATAGATCACCCTCTTATAGAACAAACTATTGAATTCATCAGAAGATTCAAGAATTTCATTATTCCTTATATTATTGATAGTTTGTTAGTAAAAAGGACATTGTTGAACTTAATTGGTTACCTTAATCTTATCAACATTATCCTACTAATCATCTTCCAACATGTAGCTTATTTACAAGCTACAAAGCGAAAATTGGGAAACACAGGTGGAAACAAGCCACTCATAATTGATATCGACTGAGTTTCGAAAGATGTAAGGTCAAGTTAATGAAAATAACTTAGCACGTTTAGTATTTAGATTGAAATTGTTGTGTAGCTATATTTGTTTTAAATTTTATAAATAAGTCTTAATGATTTAGAATGGGCTGGATAACTAATTCTCTTACTCTCTTGAACCGATTATACGAAAGGAAAGGAATCACGGTGTCAAGCAGATTTGGTTTCAATACCATCACTATCACCACCTCAATCAACAAGACAGTTCTATACTCTAACCCTCATCTTTTATTTTTATTATTATTTTCAATTTTTCTCATGTTTCTCATGTTTCTTATGTTTTTTTTTAATTTTTAGTCCCACCTTATGTATTGCCTGTTTGTTCTTCTCACATTGAGACAATTTGTTGTCTAAGTGTGGGGAGGGATGTGTGCATGCCTGCTTTTATTTTGAATGTGAATTTTGCATATTGTATGTTAGTTTGTTTATGTTTGCTTGATGTGACTCGTGTGAATGTTTCAATGGCTAGGATTTAATATAATCAATTTAACTTTGAACATAGCCTTTTAGGTTATGAAGATTTATTAGCTCATGAAATTAGTGACTTAAGTTGCTTTGATTAAATATAAATGTTAATTAGGATATGATGTCAGTTTATTCACCCTAGGAATTTGTCACATTCATTATTATTAACATGTATATTTATTTCATATGTGTATATGTTGTGTTTTGGTTTGTTATTTTCTATTTTGATTTTCTTGAGGACAAGTAAAAGTTTAAATATGAGGATGTTGATAGTTGTAGATTGTATAATGTTTTAATCAGTAGTTTAGGATGTGTTTAGTAGGTAAATTTAATATTTAGTGCATGTTTAGGTTAGGATTTTTCTATTTAGTTAAATATTTGTGTTTTGAGTGTTTTGTAAGTTAGAGCACCTTATTGAGTTTTAATTTTATATGTTTGAGGTGCCTTAATGTATTTGCTAGTGTTTTAAGGAAAATATTAAAGAACAAAGACAATTCAAAGGAAACTCAAAGCTAAACCTAGGCTAAGATCATGGCCAATATGCCATGATTGTGATAGAAGCAGGGATGAAGGGCCATAATCATGACAGAAGGTGAAACAATGTGCCACAATAGTGGCTTGCGTGATAGATAGTGTGAACAACCTTCTAATTTTAAGTTTTTGAGGGGCTTTTCAGACCCCAAAAACCCTAGGGTTATCCTAAATGGAAAAGACTATATAAGGCATATTGAAGTGACCTTAAAGGAGCTCTACATTTTGCCATGTTTGGAAGAGGACGAAGAGAGAAGAGGAAGAGGAGGAGAGAGGAAGTGGGTCTTTGCAGTTGCTGCCTTTCTCGAGTCATTCGATTCCTTCTAAATTATCGTTTCTTTTCATCTTTTAATTCTTTCACTTTGAATGTTAAGATGAATATGAGAATGATGATTATGGGTTTTGGATTGTTAATGATGTTCTAACTTTTCTTTATTGATTGTGAGTTGATTGAATGTTATTATAGTTATCTTTTGAGTTGATTGATTAGGTGTTGTGATTAATTGTGGTTCTTGCATGTTTTGGTAATAAATAAGAGGGTGAACTGAATAAAAATAATTGGGTTAGATTAATGAGAGCTAAGCAATTTAATAGACCACGTGATTAATCAAATAAGTAATTTATATGGAAAGAGATCCCGTGTGAGGACCTAGTTGTTGATCAAAACACTTAAGAACTAATTAAGTTGTGAGTTGATTATTAATTGAGAGATTAGATTTTTAGTTACTCAATTTAGTTAGGGATTATCAATTAGGGCTTAGTGATTATAACTCGAGAGAGAGTAATCCACCACTTAATAGTTTAGAACCGACATTATATTAACACTTAAGTGATTAAATTAACATTGATGATAGGATAAATCTCTTCCTACTTAATTGGTTAATTCTCTTGGTTGATTTTCAATTGTGACTTTTATGTTGCTCATCTTCAATTTCTTTTTATGTTATTTTTACAAGTTAATTTTATGACAATTATATTCTCGTGTTTATTTTTCTGTTATATTTTTATTTTCTTTTTATTAATTTTTCTACACCTTAGAGAATATAAGATTAAATTAGTTCACACCTCCTCATGGGATTGACCCCTCTTTTACTACAATCCACGACCTGTGCACTTACAGTAGTTGAGGGTTTTAATTAGATTAAAACTTAGCACAATCATCCTATGTGAGCCTTTACATTATTAAACCAACAAAAATCTGGGTGGTTCTGTGACCTTAGATTGTACTCGTTCAAATAAGGACAATAACTTCCCCGAACAAATTGTGCGTCATTGAAGTTCACAAGGGTCCTTTGCTCCCTATAATGTATTTCCTCTATAATCATTCTTTCTATCTCTTATTGGCATTTAAGTTTTTGGATTCCTTATAGCTGCCTTGTGATGTCCAAATTGATGTGTCTTCTATTTTGCGCCCAAACTTCCTTTTCTTTCTTTTGTTTTAATTTTGTGTGATTAGGTACCACAATAACAAGAAATAATAATTCCTTAAAACAAAGGAATTCAAAAGGTCCTAAACTAATTCCCTACCAATAGTGCCAAAAACTTATTGAGCAAGTTTTGTTTTTAATAAAAAACCCCAATATTTGTAAGTATACAGATCGTAGTATTAAAGGTGTCGATCTCACGAGAAAATAGTTAGAACTAATTGAACCCAACTTTTTCTAAGGTATCAGGATATGAATTTATTGAAAATAAAATATCATAATTTTTAAAAAATTAAATGAAATTAAGAAATAATCAAATAACAAATGAGTTACCATAAATATATGAGGAACATCAAGGATGCAGTTTAGGATTCATTCTATCGTTATTTTGCTCCCTAACCATTATTGATTTAATTATTCTAGATCTTCTAAAGGATTGGCTACTCTTTCTCACGACCTAATCAATTAACCCTAATTGATTATGAAATTCTAGATTTTGCAACCTCTCGATTCACAGAATCCACCTAATGTTTTCAACTAGTTCTTAAGTGATCTATCGAATAATCAGGTCCTTACATGAGATCTCTTTTCTTATAATTACCAATTTGATATTTAAGGGACTTATCAGGTCACTAACTCTCATAACCCAACATAATCAGATTACTTTTGACTTGCTCTCTTGATTTATTATCGAATTATTAGCATGCCCAAACATCATAACAACAAAAATTTAAATTGAAATCAACAATAATCAAATCATAAAACAACTCAAGAAAAAATCCAAATATTATAATTAGAGCATCCTAAATGTGGATAACATATTTAAAGTCAATTTACACATCAAATTTAATGAAATAAACAAAGTAAAGAAAGAAAGAACTTGATTTGAACTCAAACATGAAATTTGGAATTTCTGGATTGCTCTTCTTACTCTTTCACTTTGAAATATGGTGGCTATTCTATTTGAATTTTTTTTGTTCTTAAATGATTCTTGAGGCTTTTAGGGTTCTAGGGTTTGCCCACCTATTTGGTTCCAAAAATAGTCCCAAAATGTTAAAATTACAAAAACGGTCATATGCTAGAAAAGCTAAAATTTGCTGGAATAGCTATCTGCACGCTCTGTCACGATTGTGACAAGACAAGCCATGATCGTTGTAACATCTTGTTACTTATATTAAGGCTTAAATAGTATTATTAAGAGGTTAATAAGAAATTAGGAAGCATAATTCATGCTTATGCATAATATGGCATACACATACATGATAATATTGATTTTTTGTATATTAAAATAATTATACATGCATTCATTAACTTTTTTCAGTATATTTGATTTATAAATGCGATTAACATGTGAATTAGGCATTATGTGTGTTGAAAATTTATTTGGAGAGTATTATGATTATTTCAGAATTGTCGGTGAATTTTAGAGAATTTTCAAAAAAATTGGGATATTTTTGGACAAGAAAAGATAAGAGACAATTGGACCAATTAATGTGTGACATGTGGACCAATAGATAAGAGACAAATGGTAGGATATTTAGTGGACAAATGCAAGACATGCAAAATGACATGTGTCAATGAAGGATTAAGACATCTAGCACTCCATAGGGGGCAAACTTTCTACTGGATCTTTCTACACTTTCTTCCTTGCACTCCACCGAAACTCACTCCAAGTTTCCTTCTCTACATTTTGATCTAATCCTTGCTTAATTGTTACATTAAAGCTAGACATATATCCTTCCCAAAAGAGCTAAGAAACAGCTGTCTACGTGATGAATCATGCATGAATGGAGGCTTAGTTAATCTAAAGTGTTGAGCTGAAATTGGAAGCTTAAAAAGTAGGTAGCAATCTGATCTTTATGATATGTTTAGTGGTATGAGAATTATGCCTAAATTGGAATGACATATATGAGATATTAGTGAAGATGTATGCTAGAATGTTATGAACTGGAGAATTTTCATTGAATGGATTTGGTATTTTGATTATATCTTGAAATGTAGATATCCAAATATATTGATTCTTTATTCAAAATAAATTAGAGACATAAGTATACAAATTTCCTGAAGACGTCAAATGTCAATTCTATCTTTAGGCATTTCAAAATCTAGCTGGAAGTAGATTTAGGAGTTCTGTTGCAGTTTAAAAGCAGTCTGAAATGTTTTAGGTATAACTTTCAGTATAGTGAATCAAATTGTATGAATTTGGTGTTATTAGAAACTAGAAACATAGTGGAACAATTGTATAGAAGAAAGTATTACTGAAATACATGATCACGCAAAGTTCTCCCAAAAGGGGTTCCTAGGATGAAAATGTTGAGGAGTTCTAAAATTTGATAACTGGGATGATTTCACTGAACATCCTTCAGTATTTTGACTATATTTTGATCTGTAGATTTACAAATGGAATGATTCTTAATTTAAATTGAACTAGAGACATAAGTATATAAATTTATTAAAGAATTAGAATTTTATTTCTGTCTCTAAGAGTTCCAAAATTGGGCATGAAATTAAGTCTTAGCTTAGGTTGTAGCACTACCAGAGGCAGACATCATATCCCATTTTTATTGAATAAAATGCATTGATGCAGGCTGAATTAGACAATTGTATCTTTATAAAAGTTGTAATTTATTCTCTTAGCTTTTAATTAGTATAAATTTTGTAATTTTTGGATACTAGAATTGAGAGTTATGATTTGTACAACTTCAATGCATGATCATGCTCTACCCAAAATTTCAAATGTACTCAGTTTGTGGTATATTGAGTATAACTTCTAGAATACTTAGTCAAATTGTATAATCTTGGTATCATTAGAAACTTAAGACATGGGAGAACAACTTTCTAGAAGGAAGTGTTATCAAATTACTTGATTATGTTAATAAGAATGATCATACAAGATAGACCCGAAAGTTGGTTTTTAAAAAGGAAGCTGGAATAGTGAATGAGGGTGTGAATTTTGGCACTATTGGAGTACAACTGATATGTACATCAATTTGTTACAAGACTATATTCGAGCATTTGTTATTGCACATACATGATACCTGATACATTTATACATGTGATTACCTAGTTACATAAGCAGTACAATAATATGAAATTGTTTCATTATATATAGGAAAGTAAGTAGCACGACCACTTCCTCATATTGCCGGAACATCAAGGCAATAGGCATAAGGGAGCAATTGTGAGTAACCTAGATGGTCGAACTTAATAATTGTCTATTATATATTGTAAGTTTGGTTTTATGAAATGAATGAGGAATTCATTTTGGTTTTTTAAATGTGATAACTTTTATGGATATTAGGTGATGCCATGATTAAGTTGGTTATGTGTTTGCTCTAACATGCCATTATTATAGATTATGTACTAGGATTGTAGCGCCCCCTCACCATAGGGTACACATCGGGATGCCCGCAGGTCGCTCCGACACGTAACCCACGATAAAAGTGTACTACCTAACAAACCCACTAAAATCCACACGGCATCGCAATAAATAAAACCACAATATCAGAAATCAATGAATTTTAAAAATCATAATATCAGTCTCAATACAGAACATCCATCCAATAGCAGAATAGACGAGTCTATCAGTCCCCTAAACAAAAACCCAAAAAGGAAACTGATACAAAAGTCTATACTGGTCATCCTCAAAATCCATCCCAGCTAACCGACTTGTGTGCCATCGCTTCTCTTGCCAACACGCTCGCATGGCAGGAAAAGGCTATCTCCGGAGCTAGGAGTTTACTCGATCGATCTTGAAAAATAGGTTGCAATTTTGGGTGAGTTTGCGAACTCAATGAGAAACCATCATCGATGGTTCACTCA
>JANZLD010000009.1:18740352-18755242 GCA_026413575.1 Erythroxylum carthagenense | reverse complement strand
TAAATGCCATAAATGCAACAACCAACCATAAATAACAACATTAAAGCCATTAAACTTACCAAATCAAGCTCAAATCCACAAATTCCTCAAATCTCCGTAAACCCTAAAATCTTCTCCAAACCACCGATCAACACTCTCAAGCCTGCTTGAACTCCATCATCCACAAGAATCAAGCTAGCCTTACACAAGGAGAAGATCCAGCAAGAAACCGATCAAGAACTCACACCAATGAAAGGGATCGACGATCACCGTGGGAGAAGAGAAGGAAAGCTTTAACCCTAATTTTAAGAATACCCAATTTTGACCTAAGGTGCACATATATATAGACCTAAGTCTCCAAATCAGTTTAAATTTCAATGGCTCAACATTATTATTTCCTAACAGTATAACTCTAATTTTTTCATTGCCATTAGACCATTCTTTCGGTACCATACGATCTATCGGTCTGTCACTCAAATATTTCCGGTCCGGGCATTTTCTCCCGAATTTCCAGAAAATTTTCTATAAGCCACTATCAATTGCCAATCACTCTTAAACTATTCTAAATCAATTATTCGAGCCCAATTATTCCTAATTTGTCAATCAATTCACAATCCAATCAAATTCCAGTTCACAATCCAATCAATTCATACTCACAATTACAATACCGGAAAATCATGAATGCATGTACCTATGAATAAATGCATATGCAAGAAACCTGTTCCTCTATAGTTAGAGGCCAGTAGCATGCTCAATCAGTAAATGCAATGAAACCTATCAGTTGGTCCCAATTTACCAAAATACCCTTGATAACAATAACGGGATGTTACAAGGATGTCCTCAGGGTATTCCGGTATGTACTCTATGGTAGTGGGGTGTTACAATCGTGGCCAGCTTTCAAACTTCCAACTCTTCTCTTTTCTTCAATTTCTTGTTTCCATACATGCAAACACGTATTAAACATCTCTTGAAACATAAAATTAAGGTCCAAATCATGCTCAAAACCATACAAACACTTAAAATATAAACAAACACTAAGAATGACATAATTATAAGCCTATATGATATTCATCTAAGAAATACTCAAAAGCACACTTAAAACATTTATCAAAACATAGTATAATTTACACCTATCACAAGCAATCAAGGCCAATTTGAAAATTCAATCTTCTTTATACACACCTTGTCTTGTAGTCATCAATGAGAGATGGGAAAGGCAACTTTACTCTGTTGTTTGGAGCTGGGACATTTTTTAATACTAGTGTCTATTTTAGGCTAGGTTTTACAAAGAAAACTGAAGTTAATAGGGGAATGCTATTAACTATTACAACAGATGTTGCCCATGAGATGATGCAAGATCCCCTAAGCTCACAAATGGATATTTATAAGGAGGCTTCCGGAGATTATGGGATGCCAATTGCTATTAATCAAAGAGAAAACTTAATCCAAATATATTTTTCACTTTTATCATTTGTTGAAAATTAATCATCACTTTATTTTATGTATAATGCTACTTTTGTTATCTTACGACTTACAATTTCTTGGTGGGACCAATTTGAAAATGAAGTTCCAAAATTGCAAGGTTTTCAATTCAAATTCTAAGTTAATGTCTGAGTGCAACAAGTTGTGGAAGGAATTGGACCAAATTTGAATTCACCCATTCAAAGAAAAGGAATAAATTGGAACACAAAAGATCGAACGACTTGGCCTTTGTTTGACACAATTTAAAGCTTCGGAAAAAAATATGTTATTATTATAATTAAGTTAGATATAATTTCTTATAATTTTTTAATAATTTAATTTATTGTTTACTAGGAATTTTAATAGAGCAAGTATTTCAGTAGATCCAATTTGCATTGATAATATCAATCTTTAGACATATTGGACTTCTGAGGAACCAAGTTTGACTTGAAAGATAATCTTAGATGGGAAAGCATTAACATGTCATTTGGTGTAATGAATTTGAATGATAATAATAACAAGACTCTTCTCAATGATGATGATTTTGTGCCAAATGAGAATTAAGGCCAACACAGTTATAGCGGGTTTTCAATTGAATGAAATTTCAGGTTTTTGTTTCTCTTCTTCTTTTAATTTCACATATATTTGATGTATATGTTAAATTCTATATATGCAATATAATTGTAAATATTTTTGTTTCAGGTTTCACTTTTAGTTGGTTCTTTGACATGAACTCTTGTTGTAAATTATAATTGTTAGAGAGTAAAGGATATTTATTATTCTTTTTATTTTATTTTTTGATGTAATTATTATTTATTATATGATGAAATTATAATACTTTAAATACTTTATATTGTTCTTAATTTTATATTTGTATATTGAATGAATGCTCTTTTTCATATTAATTATGGTTATTATTTATATATGAAATATGTGAAAAATAATGTTAATAAAAATAAATAAATTGTTGTTATTTTAAATTTTTATTATAATAATTTTTGGAGATAAAGTTGATGTAAAATTATAAAGTATACAATGCAATATATTGAACGACTACTTTGTAATTTAAAAAAAATTTAAGGGCTATTTCATAAATTTAAAAAATTACTCAAAATAATACCCAATATTTACCTTTATAGGTACAGTACTGTACCAGAAGCAAATAGGATAATGGTATTGATGCAATATTCATAACATTGATAGGACCTTCCCAGATCATGCTTTTTAGCAGGAATTTTACTTAGTAGTTGGTGTTGCTTTACGGTTTTTAAAATTTTTAATTTTTAAAAATTAAATTCACATGTAGGAAAAACTGTAATTTAACTTGTCTAGCCATGTTTCCACCATTAATTAATAGTCTAATGATAGGCTATTTTGATTAAAAATTAGAAGTTTTGAATATTTTAGCCCTATTTTTCAAAATTTTGACTACTATTATAAAGTTGAGTAAGGTCAAAAAATTTTTATATAATTAACCTTTTATTTAATTAAGAATGTGTTAAATTACTTATATTGGATAGGTATAAAAACAAAACTAAATTAATAATTTTATTATTTAATGATTTGAAGGATTTAAATCAAAGTAGTGAATTTTGTATCATACTGGTCGAAAATTGGTACAAAATTTATGTATAATGCAGTGGATAGTAGTATCAGTAAATATTGTGAATTTTAACAAATTCAAGGACTAAAATTTAAAAGAACCCAAAAAATGACAAAAACCATTCGTTTTTCCAATTTCCATCTCTCCATATTGCAGTCGCTCCTCTCCTCCTCTCTCTCATGACCTCATCTCTTCTATCCAAAATCTAGACTCCAGTGGCCCATTCATCTTAGTGTCAGTTATAGCCTCAGCCACTACTAGTCGTGCCATCCCAATCATCAACTCACCCTCACCGTTGTCACTAATTGCCATCCCCAGTCACTATAGCCAATGGCTCACAGTACTAGTAGATGCTCACAACACTGCCCGTTGCCATCCACCATTGCATCACTTCACCCTCTTGTGTTGTGTTATGTTATAAAATTACAGTGTTGTGAATTGTGAGCTTAAGTCAAAGATGCATTTTTGAAGAAAAGATTTGCTAGAAGTGAAAATGTATGTATGTATTATAATTGAGAAATTGATAATGTGATTGCTTGTTTTGTAGAATTGTAGACTTGTAGGGTATCATGCATGGCTTGTGATGAATTTGTGATTATGGAATAGTGGAATGGAAGTTTGAATTTGCGTCATTTATCAAAATTAACAGAGTGTCAGTGTTGTTTGGAAATTAAAATTGGTTGTGTTTTTGACTTTCTGTAATGGTTAGGAATTGGATTTTTTAATTGGATTATGAATTTGAGGCTATTCATTTGTTGTCAGAAATTTGGAATTAGATTATGAATTTGAGATTGCTCTTATCTAAAATTTAAGATTTAGATACATTGAAATTTGAATGAAAGTTAGTCTTTATAATAAATTGGGTTATATATTACAAATTGAATTTTGTAATTATCAAAATGGATTAGTTAATTTAGGCTAAATTATATGATTAGTAATTATACAAATTGAGTTATAGTTGTGAGTTTATGTCTATGATCGAATTATTTAATCAACTAATCAATAATCATATAAAAGAAGTTATAGTTAAGAGTTTATAGTTGAATCACAAAATTATACAATATAGGTTATAGCTGTGAGTTTATGTTTAAATTATGTGGTCGCACAAAATAAGTTCTATTTGTAATTTTATGTTTGAATTATGTGATTACACAAATTGAATTATAGATGTAAGTTTATAGTTGAATTATGTAATAACACAAAATGAATTATAGTTATGACTTGTGTGTTTATGATTGAATTTTATAATCATACAAAATAGGTTATAGTTATGAGTTTATCTTTGAATCATATAATTACACAAAATAGTTTATAGTTATGATCTTATGTCTAAATTATCTATTCACAATCTATTCACACAAAATAATTTATAGTTGTGAAAGTGCAACAATTAACGTATATATTTTATGTTTGGGTTTAGAAACAAATATAAGTTACTGAGAAACTATTATTAATCAATTTCTTTATTTTTTTGGATGATTTTATTTTGATATGAAGTTATTAAGTTAATTTTGATAATTGTCTTTATTTATTTTTACAGATAAATGGAAAGAAGTTCAAGTACTCCTGATAATTCAACCACTTGATGAAGATTTAATAATCCAGCTTAGGCTCGTGCTAGATTGGTTTATAAAATAACGAACCATACTATTTGTTTTTATTGTAACAAGTATTTGAAAGGTGGAGGAATTACCAGATTAAATGAGCATTTAGTTAGGGTTAAAAGCGATGTGAAGCCTTGTAAAAAAGTGATATGAAATCTAAAATAAGGATTTTGCTTGAAAAGTATCAACACGAGAAATATAAAATGCAAAGATAGAATTGCGAAGTTTGTAGTGAAACTTCTTTTGTTAGTGGTCAGGATGATAATGGGGATATTGAAGATGGAAATATTTCTACCCAACAAGAAGGGAATATTACACCTAATATTAGGAAAAGAAGATATGAGTTTAATGTTTTTGTACAACATATGACTCCTAGAGCTTATCTTTCAATCTATAGTACCTTATAATTTAGAGAAGCAGTGTTATGCATAAAAAGTTCTAAAAAAGCCTAGGCTATCCTACTCGCAAGTATACGAGGTAGTTGTAGTGATTACCCAGGTCATCTCCTAAGGAGGTAAAATTGGTTAACTTAAATTATTCTCAAATGAAAAATAAAAACAGATTCAATCCTAAACACTTTATCCTAGTTATTGAGTGAAGGCTTTAAAAGAAAATCACAAAATTAGAATGAAAAGTAAAATGATTCAATCGAAAACAAAGACAAATAGATTAATCGAAATAAAAGACCCTTAAGAATTAATTTCACTAATTTAATCTCCGATGCATGATTAAGGGAAATGATTAGATACTTGTCTTACTAAAATTAATAGCCGGGTTTTAAATCAACTCGAATAATGAACTAATCTAACTTTCATATTCAACAAGTTATCATCTGAATTAATTATGAGAACTTAACCCCTAATTATCACTTAGGTTAATAACTTTCTAGTTCATAACCTAAGCATCCATAGTTTCTCATTCCATATAAAACTTCTTCTCTCTATCCTCAGTTTAACATTAAAATGATGCAAGGTTTGGTCAAGTCATTACATCCAATTAGCTAAGAAACCATAGCAATTAATAAGACAACAAAACCGTAACTCATTCATGTATAGTTGAATAAAATAACTATATTAATCCTCAAGAAAAGATTAAGCCCATCATACCATAAATACGGTTCATCATTCTCAAATACTTAAATCCCATCTTATCAATCTAAAAAAAGTATTCAAGAAACATACCAAGTAAATGATAAACTTAAAAAAAAAAACAAGTAACAATCTGCTAAGTTATAAAAGTAACACATTCAATAAACAACAAAAACACTGTAACAAATGAGTAACAGAGTAAGCAAACAAGGATCGGGTAAGTAAGGTGCGGTGGTCTCCTGCCCCTCTCAAGCTTCCCGCAATAGCTCTTGCCTTTTGTTCCAGCTTGTTCTCACTAGATGGTCGAAGGCTTGTTTCTGCTTCCATCTCTCTACGTTATTTCTCTCTTCTTCACCAGCTCCCTCTATTCTCTTCTCTTCTTCCCTTCTTTCTCTCTATTTCCTCTTTTTCTTCGAATGTTTCCGTGTGTAGAGAATGAAGAGTGAATGGAATGAAAGATATCGTCACCACCCTCTTATCCTTTCTATTTGTAGCCTTATTTAGATTTAGGTTTTCGTGTCGACACCCCTACATATGACTCCTGATAAGTTGATGAATTTAAGAAAACAAATGGGTTAGGGGGGTCATGAGGGTGACAAGTTAAGTCGCCCCCATAAGGGCACTTTGTCACCACCGTGACTAACATTTAAGTGTTAGTCATGGCAGTGACTTAATTTGTCACCACTGTGACAAGTGCCCTTATGGGGGTGACTTAACTTGTCACATTTGGATGCTAACCAAGGTGATGACACTTATCACCATTTTCTTCTTCTTTTTATTTCTCTTTTCACGCAAAATTTACATCACTTTCTCTTCAACCTTCATACAAAATTCACAGAATAATGATTCATGCAATATTCACACTATTTCCACTCAATTTATCTCACATTTGGATCAAAACACAAGGATTTGTAACCAAAATCAAGTTATGAAGGCAATTAAAAATAATAGAAACTAGACACAACAATTCCTCCGCACTTAAAGTACGCTTGTCCTCAAGCATGTAAAGAACATTAGACTATAAAAGAATAAACAATTGAAACAATAATTTTCCTAAATAATGGTCAAAGATATCGATGATCATTTCAATAAACACAACCTAAGAACTTGAAACTCATAATACTTATTGAATAAGCTATTCGTCGCATATTTAGCCAAAATCAACAAGTACTTCAATTCAAAGAATCATCAACAAGTGTGATAAACACTCACTCCACTCTCCATTCTCTTAAGCATTCAAAGGTAGGAAATGTATTCACTCATTGTTCATTTCACATAAGGCATCTACAATAAGCTTACTTACCAATCCAATCTCCACCACTCGTATCAAACACAAACATCAATCCAAAGGTCTTTATTTCGGTTGTGATGGGGCCGGGCTAAGGATAGAAAAAAGAAAAATCACATTTTAAAACCATAACATAAATTGAGCATTTAAAATAATACAAAACAATGAACCATAAAACACTCAAATTTTCCCTATAATTTAACAAAATTAACACTTTCCATTTTTACTTCGCTCCTCTTTTTTCCATTTTCTGGTTATCTTCTCTTCCTTTTTTTTCTTTTCTATTTCTTTTTCTTCTTTTTTCATTTTTCTTCTTTTTTATTTTTTATTTATATTTTTCATTTATTTATTTATAACAAGATCAAGTTTAGAAGAGAAAATTGTAGAGGAGAGATACAAATTATTACAACCCTACCCATTCCTAACTCAAAAGCCAACTATATGCTATGATTCCCCCACACTTATTCAAACAATTATTCCCTAAACTCAATCATACCCATTCAAATGCTCAACTTGCCTTTTGGTAGGTACAATGAAGAGGATAAATAATCAAGGTCAAGGCTCATATTTTAGGTTTAGAGAAAGAAAAAGTTCTATGTTAAGCTTAAAGGGGGTTCACTAAAGGTAACATTATGGTGGCTTTTTAAGCAAAAAGGGTAAATCCTAATTGCCTTCATCATTTCAAAATTTGCATAAGATTATGTCATCTTAACTAGTATTTGCAAGCAAGTTTTAGAGTTCCTTAATCATGAAAGAACACTTTCAACAAAGAATACTTGAATTTGGTGTTTCATATTTCAAAAAGCTTAAATTCTTACCAAAGAAAAATGTCATTCATCTATTACAATAAGCCAATGTCCTTTAATCAAAATCTAAGTCAATCAATCTAAGCATACAAGTATACTCATTCACTCATATTATGCATTTCTAATCCTGATCAAGTTCATTTAATAACCATGCATCTCTAATTACTAAATGGGAAAACAAACACACAACACCTGAATAATAAATATTTTTTCTTTTAACTAATACTCCACCCCTAAACATCACACTATTCCTAATGTGATACAAGAAAGTAAAAGATGGGTCTAAGACAAAAGGCAAAAATTAACACAAACAAGGAAAAGCATTTAAACTAAAAGAAATTAAAATAACAAGCAACAAAAAAAGGGATAGAAATATGATATGAATGTGGGGGTGATCACTGCGTTGATCTGGTGTGGAGCACGGTGTATTCTATTGAGGAATGAAGACAGCTACAAGGAAAACAGATAGAAGAGATAGAAGAATAAGCCTGTGCACACAAAGAAAACAAACTAAGATAAGGTTCACTAAGAAAAATAACAACGAACAGATAATTGACAAACAGACAAAAATTAAATGGGTTGCTTCTTTAATGTCTTGTAGCTAGACGTCTCAATGATCATGCTTAAAGTAGGTCACTCAAAGTGATTGGTTCCATCGTTTCATCCCTTTCATTCAAATATGTCTTCAATAATCTCCCAAATACTTCCTTAGTTGCATCCACTAGAAATTGGTAGCATTCATCACTCTCCTTAACCAAGTCCAATTCTTTTTCTTCTTCTTCCTGCAAGGCAAAATCAAAATTGGCAGCATTAACTTGATAAAAAAAGAACAGTCTTTAGAAACAGTAAAAGTAGGAATAGCTTCAACATTAAAGATTGAAAATACTATTGTTTCTCCTAAGATTGTCATGGTCAATTTCACATCAATCAAAGTGTTGGTAGGGGTCATAAAAGGCCTTTTTGTCCTTCACTTCCCCCATGTCTAGGACAACAAAGTCTATGGGCACAATCAATTCTCCAACTTTCACCAACACGTCTTCCATTATTCCTTTCAGATAACGGATTAAACTATCAACTAATTGCAAATACATGTTTGTAGGTCTTAACTATCCCATATCCAATTTCTCATAAATAGAGTGAGACATAACGTTTATGCTTGCTCCAAGATTAAGCATACCCTTAACCTCATCACCATTACCCATTGATACTTCCACGATAAAACTTCTTGGATCTTTCAGTTTGCGGATAAATGCGGCTGTAAAATTGCACTTGCTACTTTTGAAACTAACACCTTTTCGTTAGGCTTAAACTGTCATTTCTTGGTATTTAGTTCCTTAAAGAACTTGACATAAGCCAGAATGTTCCTAATCGCATCTAACAAGGGCAAATTAACATTGAATTTAGAAAGCATGCGATATAGATAGGAAAACTGCTCATCCTTTTTGATTCCTTAAGGCAACTTGGATATAGAATTGGTGGTTGATAAGGATCTGTCACCTTGTGCATTTTTTGTCCTTCGTTGTCCTTGGAGTCATGCTTAAGTTGTTCACCCTTTTGAATGTGACTTGAAGATTTTCTCCCATTGCTTTTCTCATTCTGCTCATCTTCTTTTTAAGTGAGCTTTCCTTCTCTTGATTATTAGCATCAAATAACTCAGAAGGAAACTCAACATGATTTTCAATCACTTTACCACTTCTCATAACAGTGATATCTTGGGCTAGCTTAGGTTGATTAGGTAACTTTCCCTTTTTATTGTTGTGCATTTAAGTAGCGAATTGCCATACTTGGATCTTAATCCTCTTCACATACACCGCCAAAGAGTCGAACCTCTTATTGTTCATTTCTTGATTTTAAATTGTGACTTGAATAATCTCATCTAGGCTTTCCTCTAAGGAAGGCTTGCTCAACTGGTTTTGATTTGAGGATTGCCTTTGGTAATAATTTGGCCTTTGAAAATTTGGGTATTATTGTTAAGATTGGATTGGTGGATTGTTAGTTTTCTATAAAAAAAAATTGGGGTGGCATCTCTAACTAAGATTATAGGTGTTTGAATAAGGATCATTTCTCTCCCTTGGATGAAAACCGTTAAGTGCGTTCACTTGTTCCTCCCTATTAAAAGGTTCATAAGAATATGTACAAACATTCGCTCCATAACCCCAAGTTCCACATATACCATAAACTTCTTGATTTGTAACATTCTGGGTAGCCTTGTAGTTAACATCTTTACATACCTCGTTAACTCAGCTAACTGCATAGCCAACTCTTGATTCAACCTCACTTCATGAACTCCATCTCTTTTTCCCCTCATGCTCTTTTATTGAGAATTAGCCCCCAACATTTTGAAGATTTCATACATTTCGGTTGTCCTCTCTCTTATAGCTCCTCTTGTTGTATTGTCTACTGTGTATTGCACTACTGCATCAACGCATCATAAAAGAATTGGTTTAACATGTGAAGCATAAAATGATGGTCTGGATATTGTATCAGCAAAAGCTTAAACCGTTCCCACGCCTCGTGACATGACTCTCCCACCATCTGAATGAAGGTAGCTATCTTGGTGTGCAACTCAAATGTCTTTTGATGGGAATAGGATTTTCCTAATAATTTGTTATACACCTCTTCCCATGTAATCAATGAATTAGGTGTAAGGGTCTTTAGCCATGCCTTTGCTCAATCCTTCAATGTGAAGGGGCAACACCTCATCCTGAGTTGAACCTCATTTAGACCATCTAAAGGGAATGTTTAGAGAGTGGTATAGAATTCTTGAATGAAATTTAAAGGGTCTTTGTTAGGAACCCCATAGAAAGATGGCAGCATGATGTAATAGGTGCTATTCAATTCGTAATTTCTAGTTGCCTCTCCCAAACGTATACACAACGTCACAGTACCATTCACTAGTTTGGCATACTCCTTCATCACCAACTGCCTTTCACCCATCTTATAGTTGTTCATTTGATCCTCACACTTAGATTCCTCACGATTGTCTTCAGAGTCCCTTTGAGGTCTTTGTCTTCGATATATGTAATCAATAAAAGGGGAAGGTTCACTATCTAAAGATATCCTTCCTAGCATAAGCCAAATGAATTCACTACCTAAAGTTCCCCTACCTTACATAAACTAACTATGAAAAGCACTAAATTAATAATGAGAATTACAAAACATGTTAACAAAATAACACAATAAAACATACATGTATGAACAAACACAAACAATTAAAATCACTTTAGCAAACAAAAATAATCAAAATGAATTCAAGTTTAAACGTTAAACACCTCCTCGACAACAATGCCAAAAACTTATTGTTCCCAAAGAATTCTAAAAAGACCTAGGCTATCCTACTCACAAGTATAAGAGGTAGTTGTAGTGATTACTCAGGGTCGCCTCCACAGAGATGAAATTGGTTAACTTAAATTAATCTTGAATGAAAAATAAAAACATATACAATCGTAAACATTCTATCTGATTGTTGATTGAAGGCTTTAAAAGAAATTCACAAAATTAGAATGAAAAGTAAAATGATTAAACTGAAAACAATGACAAATAGATTAATTGAAATGGAAAACTGATAGCGCATCATAACGCTAATCAAAACAAACTAGGCTACTACTATAGCAGTGGTGAATCTAGGTCGATCCTAAAGAGAGTGTGTGTAAAGTTGTTGAAATGAAATTAATCGAAGTTTAGGTTAAGGGGGTTTTGGATTTTGAAAATAAGAAAATAAAATGAAACTAAACTAATAAAAACAAATTAAAGAAAATATGTGAAAAATGATAAAAGTGGAAAATTTGGTAGGGACCCGGTTCTTTAGTTCAATCTCGACCTACACCCTAATTAAACATATGTCATTGATTTGTTCTTCTCTAACCTCTCCTAACAACTATTAATCATGGGTTAATAATTAACTTGAGTTTTCCCTTAGGTAATGTTTAATCAAGATACGATCGTTAATTAAACCTAACTACCGAATAACCTAAGATACAATCTCTAGATTTCATTAGGAAGTAGCATTACGAATTAGAAAAACTGATTAATCAAGGTAACAATCACATACAATGCGTAATTTAACCTAGGTCATGTTATCCTTAATGATTATGGATCATTAGTTACCACACATGAATTTCAATATAACAATTACAGATTATATCAAAATTCTAGCAATAAGTTTATAAATAAACGATTCAATGAATGCATTAAAATCATCTTTTCACAATAGCCAATGGGTTCATACTTAAATAACCGAAAAATAACAAAAATCCAATTATCCATACACAAAACCCAAATCAATTACATATGATAACATAATCAATTTCTAATGAGAGAAAGAAAGAAGCAACAAAAATAGTGAAATACATTTAACCTGGGTGGTTGGCGTTGATGTCACTTCCAAACCATTGTCAGGACGTTTAGCCCTTTATGGGTCTCTCCCAAGAAAATGCTTTAGCCCCCATGTTGTAACCCAACCGAAGCCCTCATACTCTCCTCGCTACTGTGCCTCCCTTCTCTCTACCCTATTGTTCTCTATTTTGTGAATTATTTGTTAGTCCAATGGTACTGTTCCCCCCTCTTTGTTATTGTGTGTTTCAATTTAAAATGCTCCCAATGTTTAGAAAATGTTTGTATTTCACAGATGTCATTTGTGTGATACGCAAACATCGTCTGTGTTTTGTCCAAGTGATTTGCGTGTTTTATTTATTCCTTCCCAGCTACTATATGCGATGTCCTTTTTTTTAGGTGTGTGGTGTTGTCTATTGTATGCAACGTCGTTTTGATGCATGTTGCCACGTCTCTTGCAGGTCGTCATGCTTTCCTACTTGCTACTCTCCCTTTGATTTACCAACCATTAAATTCACGTGCATAGCGCTGTCCCACCTCATGCCTTAGTCTTCTTTGTATTTTCAACATACATTTCTTTTCTTCGTATTTTCTTATCTTCTTCTTACACCATGAAGAAAAGTGAGTATTAACCTTCAAAACAATGGTCCAATTATTATGCTTTCTATCCACTTTAATTTCTTTGCTTCCAAATTGTACCTAAAATCATATATGAATTAAAGTGAGTATCTTAAGCATTTTTGTATTATTAATCGTTAAGTGTAAATGATTAAATGTATCAAAAATTAAACAAATATCAAAGACTTTTGAGAATTAATTTCACTAATTTAATCTCTATGCATGATTAAGGGAAAGGATTGGATAGTTGTCTTACTAAAATTAACAATTGGGTCTTAAATTAACTTGAATAATGAAATAATCTAACTTTCATATTCACCAAGTTATCATCCGAATTAATTATGAAAACCTGACCACTAATTACCACTTAAGTTAATATATTTTAGTTCTTAACATAAGCATCCATAGTTTCTCGTTCCGTATTAAACTTCTTCTTACGATCCTTCGTTTAACATTAAAATGATGCAAGGTTTGGTCATGCCATTACATCTAATTAGCTTAGAAACCACAGCAATTAACAAGACAATAAAATCGTAACTCATTTATACATAGTTAATTAAAATAGCTAAATTAATCCTAAATAAAAAAGATTCAGCCCATCATAGCACAAATATGGTTCATCATTTTCAGATACTTAGATCTCATCTTATCAGTCTAAAAAAAGTATTCAAGCAACAAACCAAGTAAATGATGAACTATGAAAAGAAAACAAGTAACAGTTGGCTAAGCTATAAAAGTAACAAGTTCAGTAAACAATAGAAACACTTCAACAGATGAATAACAGAGCAAGCAAATAAGGATCGAGTGAGTGAGGTGTGATGGTCTCCTACCCCTCTTAAGCTTCCCACATTAGCTATCACCTTTTGCTTCAGCTTGTTCTCACCAGATGGTCGAAGGCTTATTTATGCTTTTAGCTCTCTGCCTTATTTCTCTCTTCTTCACCAACTCCCTCTGTTATCTTCTCTTCGTCCCTTCTTTGTCTCTATTTCCTCTTTGTCTCCGAATGTGCCTATATGTAAAGAATGAAGAGTGAATGGAATGAAAGATATCACCGCCACCCTCCTATCATTTCTATTTTTAGTCTCGTCTAGATTTAGGTTTTCGTGTCATCACCCCTGTACATGACACGTGATAAGTTGATGAATTAAAGAAGTCAAATGGGTCACAGGGGTGACATGTTAAGTCATCCCTGTGAAGGCACTTGTCTCGGTGGTGACAAGTTAAGTGTTGGCCCCTGAAAATTTTTAGCATGATGAGACGAATTTTTAGATTAATTAGGTTAAAAAAGATTAGCTTCTTAATGTGGGTAAGATATTATGGTATAGGTTAAGGGCATTGATCTATTAAAGTAGTAGGAGAGTGTAAGGACAAATTTGGCAAGTCACTTAAGTTTAAAAACCATAATGCATTAAAGGAAGGGTAAGGTGGACTTTTATAAGTCATTAAGGGTAAAATGGGAAAAAAAAGAAGTGTTGTTTTCTTCCCAAAGAGAGGGAAAAACGAACATAGAAAAGAGGGAAGTGATTATAACAAATCAAAAGAGGGAGAAGAGAGATTTTGGTGGTTGAGAGGAAAGAAAAGAGTTGAGTTAGGGTTTCATCTTTTCTAAGCCTTCTAGAGAGATTTTGGTGTTGTTCAAGAATAGAAAAAGAAAGAGGAGGATTAGAGCTTCCACTAGAGCCAAGAAAATTATTGTTTGGTGAAGAATCAAGGTAAACTTAGGTTTAATATTTTGGACTTTTAAGAAGATTTTTGTTTATGCAGTTTAAGAAATGTATGGGTTTAAGGATTCTATGATCAATTTTAGTGATTACATCTTATGGGTTTCTCCATTGGAATGCTTATTGATTTGGGGATTTTTGTTAATGTTGAAGAAAATCAAGAAGGACGAGAGGAGCAAGAGGAGAGGCATTTTTGAACAAGCCATAGTCAAGGACTTCAAGGTGGGTTTCACTTTTATAGTTAAGTAGTAAGCCAATAAATTTTTTTTGTCAAGAAATCACAGTAATTGATTTTTCAACCACCTCATTCATATGCATTTAATGTTTTCTAAATGCTGTAAGATTGTGTTACATGATTATACATGATTTGAGTGATGATTCATGAAAAGT
>JANZLD010000009.1:18724145-18740252 GCA_026413575.1 Erythroxylum carthagenense | reverse complement strand
GGGTCACAATTGCAAGCACCAAGGAGAGCAGAAACAGTGGAAGCCAGGCCAGTCAATGGGGTAGGCAGTTCTGGAGTTGCAAGGAAGGTTGTTCATCTAGGAAGGCCAAGGAGTCAGGCCCAGGCTTAAGCAAGGGTGTTCGCCATGACCAGAGAGGAAGCTACAACTGCACTCGAAGTTGTCACAGGTATGGCTCGCTTATTTAATTCTGCTGTATATGTGTTGATTGATTCAAGCTTCACGCATTCGTTTGTTTCTGCAAGCATGACATTACATGATGTTATTTGATGCCACTGAGAAGTCTTTTAATTGTTAGCACTCCTTTAGGGAGGCATGTGATAATAAGTCAATTGTATAAAGATTGTAAACTTTTCTTCGAGGGTACTAAATTGGAGTTGGACTTGCTACCCCTAGAGTTAAAGGGGCTAGATGTCATATTGGGGATGGATGTTATGGAAAAGTATCATGCAAAGTTAGATTGTAGCCTTAAGGAGGTGGAATTTGACTTGGGCAACGGTGAGAAGGTGATTTTCAAAGGGGTCGGGAAAACACCGTCACCAAGAATCATTTCTGCTTTGTTAGTTGATAGGATGATAGGAAAGGGGTGTGAAGCCTTTTTAGCGCATGTTATGGACACTGATGGGAATGAAGGGAAGTTGGAAGATTTTCCAATTGTGAGGGAGTTTCCAGATGTATTCCCAGAGGATTTACCTAGTTTGCCACCGGTAAGGAAAATCGAGTTTGTCATCGACTTGATTCTCGAAACCACACCTATTTCTATACCACCCTATAGAATGACTTCAGTAAAACTAAAGGAACTCAAGGAACAGTTAGAGGAACTGCTAGAGAAGGGGTTCATAAGGTCGAGTTCGTCACCATAGGGAGTGCGAGTGCTGTTTGTTAAGAAGGATGGAACATGGCGCATGTGCATTGATTATCGGAGACTCAACAGGGTAAATATTAAGAATAAGTATCCATTGCCTTGGATTGATGATCTGTTTGACCAGCTTCAGGGAGCAAGGGTCTTTTCTAAAATTGATCTCAGGTCAGGCTATCATTAGCTCAGAATCAAGGAGTCTGATGTAAGCAAAACGGCCTTCAGAACACGGTATGGACATTATGAGTTTTTAAGGAATATCTAGATCAGTTTGTCATAGTATTTATCAATGACATTTTAGTGTATTCCAATATTGAAGGGGAACATAAGAGGCATCTCAGGATTGTGTTGCAGATATTGAGGGAGAGGGAACTATATGCCAAATTTAGCAAATGTGAATTTTGGTTTGTTAAAGTGATTTTCCTCGGGCATGTGATTTCGAAAGATGGGGTACATGTTGATCCAAGGATGAAGTAGTGGTAAATTGGTATGCATCCAAGACGGTAACAGAGGTGAGGAGTTTCCTGAATTTGGCAGGATATTATCGGAGATTCATTGAGGGATTTTCCATGATAACTGCTTCGATGACTAAGTTATTGAGAAGGAATCAGAAATTTATCTGGAGTGAGGAATGTCAGAAAAGTTTTGAGGAGCTCAAGCGCAAATTAACAAGTGCTCCAGTTTTGATTTTACCTACTGCAGATGAGGGGCATACAGTGTACAGTGACGCATCGAAGAAGGGATTAGGTTGTGTATTGATGTAGGGAGACAGGGTGATAGCTTATGCCTCATGACAGCTAAAGCCTTATAAGTTAAATTATCCAACCCATGATTTGGAATTGGCAACCGTGATTTTCTTCTTGAAGATTTAGAGACATTATTTATATGGGGTTTAGAAGAGGATCTTTACTGATCATAAAAGTCTCAAGTACTTATTGAGTCAGAAGGAGCTGAATTTGAGGCAGAGAAGGTGGATTGAATTGATCAAAGATTATGATTTGTTGATTGAGTACCATCCAGGCAAGGCAAATGTCGTAACAGATACCTTGAGTAGGAAGTCATCAATAGCCCATGTTCAGATAGTTTATCTGTCGTTATTGGAAGAGATGGCCAAGCTCAGATTCAGTTTGAAGCAGGAGGAACCTGATTGTTTTATTGCCACCTTCAGATTGAGACCGATACTCAGGGAGAAGGTTAGGAAGTTATAAGCACAGGATGCAGAATTGAGTAAGCTCCGAGAAGGAATTCAAAAAGGTAAGAAGTCTGAAGTGGTAGGGAGAGATGATGGACTTATGATTGTAGGGAATAGGCTCTGCATTCCAAATGTCAAGGAGGTGAAGAATGAGATACTGGATGAGGCACACAATGCGCCTTATGCCATGCACCTAGGTAGCACCAGGATGTACAGAGATCTAAAAGCACATTTCTGGTGGAAAAATATGAAGAAAGATGTAGCAGAATATGCAAGTAAGTGTCTAGTGTATCAGCAAGTCAAGGCCGAACACTAGGCACCTTCAGGCAAGTTAAGACCATTGTCTATTCCTGAGTGGAAGTGGCAAAGGATAACTATGGATTTTCTAATGGGTTTGCCTAAGACTGGTAGGAAGCATGATGTCATATGGGTCATTGTTGATCAGTTGACAAAGTTAGCCCATTTCCTGGCAATTAAGCAGACTGACTCTCTACATGTGCTAGCCAAGAAGTATATTGATGAGATAGTGAGACTGTATAGGATTCCCAACTCCATAGTTTCTGACAGGGATCCTTGATTTACTTCGAGATTCTGGGCAAGCTTATAAGAGGCTCTTGGATCCAAGTTAAATTTTAGTACGGCTTTTCATCTCCAGACGGATGTTCAATTTGAGAGGACCATTCAAACACTTGAGGGAATGCTTAGAGCATATGTGACAGCTTTCAAAGGAGCTTGGGATGAGCATTTGCCATTGATCGAATTTGCTTATAATAATTCGTACCATTCGAGCATTCAGATGGCCCCATATGAAGCACTGTATGGAAGGAGATGTAGAACTCCGATATATTGGGATGAAGAAGGACAAAGGAAATTGATAGGGCCGGAGCTACTTCAGATGACGGTCGATAAGGTTAATCTAGTTAAACAACGACTTAAGGCAGCGCAAGATAGAATGAAGAGTTATACCGATGCATACCGAAAGGAGATGGAATATGAGGTCGATGAGAAAGTCTTTCTTAAGACATCTCCTTGGAAAGGAGTCATGAGGTTTGGCAAGAAGGGCAAATTGAGTCCGAGATATGTAGGTCCATATAAGATTGTAGAGAGGATTGGACTGTTAGCCTATAGGTTAGTACTACCACCAGAATTGTCACATATACATGATGTCTTTCGTATGTCCAAGTTAAGAAGGTACAGATCAGATCCATCCCATATTATTCAGACCACTGAGGTTTAGTTGAGAGAAGATTTGAGTTATGAGGAGATTCTAGTAGAGATCTTAGACACTAAGGAAAAGATCCTGAGGAACAAGACGGTTTAATTGGTCAAAGTCTTGTGGAGAAATCACTCTGTTGAAGAGGCCACATGGGAGCGCATGGAGGAGCGCATGGAGGCCATAAGGGAAAAGTATCCACACCTTTTCAATAGCTCGGGTAAGAATTTCAAGGACGAAATTTTCTTAAGTAGGGGAGAAAATGTTGGCCCCTGAAAATTTTTAGCATGATGAGATGAATTTTGGGGTCTTGCTAGATTAATTAGGTTAGAAAAGATTAGCTTATTAACGTGGGTAAGATATTATGGTATAGGTTAAGGGAATTGATCTATTAAAGTAGTGGGAGAGTGTAAGGCCAAATTTGGCAAGCCACTTAAGTTTAAAAACCGTAAGGCATTAAAGGAAGGGCAAAGTGGACTTTTATAAGTCATTAAGGGTAAAATGGGAAGAAAGAAGTGTTGTTTTCTTCCCAAAGAGAGGGAAAAACGAACATGGAAAAGAGGGAAGTGATTATAACACATCAAAAGAGAGAGAAGAGAGATTTCTGTGGTTGGGAGGAAAGAAAAGAGTTGAGTTAGGGTTTCATCTTTTCTAAGCTTTCTAGAGAGATTTTGGTGTTGTTCAAGAAGAGAAAAAGAAGGAGGAGGATTAGAGCTTCCACTAGAGCCAAGAAAATTATTGTTTGGTGAAGATTCAAGGTAAGCTTAGGTTTCATATTTTGGACTTTTAAGAAGATTTTGGTTTATGTAGTTTAAGAAATGTATGGGTTTAAGGATTCTATGATCAATTTTAGTGATTATGTCTTATGGGTTTCTCCATTGGAATGCCTACTGATTTGGGGATTTTTGTTAATGTTGAAGAAAATCAAGAAGGACGAGAGGAGCAAGAGGAGATGCATTTTTGAACAAGTCATAGTCAAGGACTTCAAGGTGGGTTTCACTTTTATAGTTAAGTAGTAAGCCAATAAAGTTTTTTCTGTCAAGAAATCACAGTAAATGATTTTTCAACCACCTCATTCATGTGCATTTAATGTTTTCTAAATGCTGTAAGATTGTGTTACATGATTATACATGATTTTAGTGATGATTCATGAAAAGTTGTTTTTAAAATGATTATTTGAAATGATGCATGATTTTGAAACTATACCTTTGAAAATGGTTCAAGATATAGCAAGTATTTGAAAAAGCAAGTTTTCAAGAGAAGGGCCATTTTGGGCATCAAGCTTACAAGATTATGAAATATGTATTATGTGGGTTTGTGGTGGTCCCCTAAGTTATGTCGCGTGCACATTGACTAAGTTAAAGGCTTCTTTCGCCTGTTCGCTAGTGGTAGGAGCTCCTTCAGGGACTCTCATAAGTTAACGGCTACACAAAACCATTATGTGAAAATGCGTAGTACGTTCTGTTTTGGATCTACCCAAATCATTTGATCTGCTTATGTGTTTCATGACAAGTTGATTGGAGTAATGCATTCATGATTTGCATACCCATGAATTTTTGTATGGACAATGTTTTTAAAATATTTTTGCTTGTTACAAACTATAAAATTGTTTCCCACGGGCTTTAAGCTCACGCCCATTTTCCTCCCCATAAGCAGGTGATGAGCAAGAGATTGAGTAGTCAAGGACTAAGGCATCACTTCACTTTTGAAATGTTGTTGTAATTTAATCAAATCTAGTAAACCGAGACTTTAGTTGCATTTTGAGCAATTTATTGTTCATTTATCTTTTGTATTTTGGGATATTTTTTGAAGCGTACATGTATTGGGAACTTGAAATGCCCAGTAAAGCTGTGTAAAACTACGATCTTTTGATACTAATGGTTTATGATTTTGATCTCGCCCATGATACTCAAGATTACATAGAGAAAAAGATTTCGTGTACTAATTTTAGGGACATTTCTGGGTTGATGTAAGCTGATTTAAGCAAAATTTCTTCTTAGAAGTTGTAGATGATTTTTCCAACTTTCCAACGATATAAAGTTTGTAATATTTGGATATCTTAGTGGAAAGTTATGATCATTTGAAGTTGGTGTTGTTGCATAAGGTGAACTTTCAGGACAGCTGCATTGTTTTGAAATTTTAACCCTTATAGAGGCAAAAATAGTTTATGAGGTCTCATAAAAGTTGTAGACCTAGAAGTTTTCTTTAAAATAGTCTAAGAACAACTTCAATCCAAACTTGTAGTGAAAGTTATGCCCTTTTTATTGCTTCATCTTAGTTTTGCGTCTTAGAATGATGTTAGCATTGTTTTAGTCTTCTTTCGTCTTAGTTTTGGTACCTAAGATGCTTCGTCTTAGTTTTGGGTCTCAGAATGACGTCAACATCATCTTAGAATGATGTCAGCATTGTCTTAGTCTTCTTTCGTCTTAGTTTTGGTACCTAAGACGCTTCGTCTTAGTTTTGCATCTCAGAATGACGTCAGCATTGTCTTCAAATGACGTCAGCATCGTCTTAGTCTTCTTTCGTCTTAGTTTTGGTACCTAATATGCTTCGTCTTAGTTTTGCATCTCAGAATGACATTAGCATTGTCTTAGAATGACATCAGCATTGTTTTAGTCTTCTTTCGTCTTAGTTTTGGTACCTAAGAAGCTTGGTCTTAGTTTTGCGTCTCAGAATGACGTCAGTATTGTCTTAGAATGACATCAACATCATCTTAGTTTGACTTTTTGCTCCCTTCTTTTGTTCTATTTTTGACCTCTTTTAGAGGCCGAATCTCACTTTAAGTTCTTCATGAAAGTTGTAGATCTCGCAGCTCTCTTTCAAATGGTTTATAAACGAAATCAATCCAACATCTATAGCAAAAGTTATGGCATTTGTGCCAAGACATGTACAATACGAGTAAAGGCATAAACGTGTTAGATTCTTTTGGCCATAACTTCCTCATCCGACCTCCAAATGAAGTGATTCTTAAAGCAATGGATTTCTAACATCTTTGCCTATCTCTCCACAAAAATTTGTATCTTTTGGAGTTAAACTAAATAAGTTTGTTAGAGAGAAAGTGAGGAGTCGATTGGGAGAGCATAATTGGGGTATGCACTTGCTTTTGCATTTTAAGTTTATCTTGAGTTGTAGGGCTCCGATTGAGATGATTCTTGCTTCAAAACGAACTAGAGATTAATAGCTACAATTTCTTTGATGAAGTCAAATTGTAATTTTGGTGTTTGACTAGTGTGGGCATTCCACGTTTATAGGATGATAGTTATTTTGGATTATTAGAAATAACCTTACTAGGTACTATGCAAGCCCAAGGTTTATGACTCTGGATGTTGGGCTCCGAAAATGGGGTCCAACATTAAGTCACCACTGTAACTAACACGAACGTGTTAGTCGTAACTAACATTTGGATGTTAGTCACAGTGGTGACTTAACTATGAGGTGGTGACACTTGTCACCACTTTCTTCTTTTTTATTTATTTATCTTTTCATGCAAAATTTACGTCACTTTCTTTTTAACCTTCATGAAAAATTCACAAAATAATCCAATTAATATTCATACAATATTCACATCATTTCCACTTAATTTATCTCACGTTTGGATCAAAACATAAGGATTTGTAACCAAAATCAATATATGAAGGCAATTAAAAGAAATAAAAACTAGACACAACTAACAACTCATAATTTGGATATAGAAATGGCTAGATGGTGGTACGAATTAGGTGTAGCGTTTAATGATGCCTAATCTTATCATTATCAGCCTACAGTAGATGTTATTGCCTCTTGTGATTCAAGATACAAAGCTCCTTTAATTGATGACTACAAAGGCAAGCTTCTTAGTAGCTCTATTTATGAAATAAAAAGTTATTTGGATGAAAGAAGAATGACTTGGATACTTTTGAATTTTCAATTATGTGTGATGGTTGGAAAAATAAAAGATAGAAACCTATTATTAATTTTTTGGTTTATTTTGCAAAGTGGACAATGTTTCTGAAGTCTATTAATGCATTTGGATTTATTGGGAATACTGATAACTTATTTTAGATATTTGATGAAGTTGTGAATGAAGTTGAGTCAAAATATTGCTCAATTCATTACTGACAATGATTTTGCTTATAAAGCAATTGGAAGAAAATTGTAAACTAGATATAATTCTTTTTATTAGAATCTTTATACTACACATTGCATAAATCTCATGTTGAAAAAATAGGAGATGCTAGATATTTTTATATTATTGATGAGATTGTACAAAAAGCAAAAAAGGTGACTAAGTTCATCTATGATCGTGCATGGGTCTTCAATTTAATGAGAAAGGATTTCACAAATAGTAGAAATTTGTGTCATCATGTTATTGCAAGATTTGAACTAATTTTTTTTTTATAACTTCAGTGTTTTAGTCTAATAAAGAAGGAGTTGAGACAAGTGTTTATAAGTGATAAGTGTGTTGCATCTCAATATGGTAGGTCTAATACTGCATTAAAGGTGTCTTGAATTATGTTTGATGATAATTAATTGTAGTCTTAATGTCAGTTTGTCATTCGAGTTTATGAGCCTTTAGTAAGAGCACTTTATCTGACTAATAGTGATGAGAAAACAATAATGAGTTATTTCTATGATGCCATTAAAAGGGCAAAGGAAGTAATTAAGGTCAATCTAAAAAATAGGTCTTTTTTATATGTACGTTATTTTACAATTATCAATAAGAAATGAGAAAGACAACTTTAATATTTATTATTTGCAGCTGAAGTATTTTTAAATCCTAGTGTCTATTTCAAACTAAGTTTTACAAAGAAAGTTGAAGTTAATAGGGGAATATTATTAATTAGTATAACTATTATTACCCATGACATAATTAAAGATCTCTTAAGCTAATAAATGGAGATTTATAACAATGTTTCTTGTGATTTTGGGATGTATATTACTATTTGTCAAAGAGACAAACTTAATTAAGCATATTTTTTTTCATTTTTGTTGCTTGTTAAAAATTAATCATTACTTTATTTTGTTTATAATATTACTTTTATTGCCTTACAGTTGTTTAGTGAGATCAATTCGAAAGTAGTGCCCCAGAACTGCAAAATTTTGTAATTTAAAATTTATGTCAATGTGTGAGTGTAATAGGGTGTGAAAGGAATTAAAGCATATTTGAATTTATCTATTACAAGAAAAATAATAGTTTAGAACCCAAAATATTAAATGTTTAGGTCATTGTTTTATACAATTTAAAGTTTCGAGAAAGATATATTATTATCATTATTAAGTTGGATATAATTTCTTAATAATTTAATGTTATTTGTTTATTAGAATTCTTAATAGAATAATTAGTTTTGTATATTTAATTTGCCTTAACTATATCAATCTTTTGGCGAATTAAGTTTTTGAGGAATCAAATTTAATAGTTGAGATTAACTTGGAAGATAATCTTATATGAGAAAGTATTGACATATTATTTGGTAAAATAAATTTAAATGATGTTGATGATGAGACCCCTTTCAATAATAATGATTTTATACCAAATGAAAATTAGACTCAATATAATTTGAACATATATTTGATTGAATTAAGATTTAAGTTTTAATTTCTCTTATATTTGATATTTTTTAATTCTATAAATATAATTATTAATATTTTTATTTCAAATTTCACTTTTACTTGATTGTTTCCTTAACGCAAACTCTTATTGTAAATTACAATACTTAGAGAGTCATGTATATTTATTATTTATTATTTGATATTTTGACTTGATTATTATTTATTATACGATAGAATTGTAATATTTTAAGTACTTTATAATTTGTATTTTCTTTAATTTTATATTTATATAATAATTAAATAATCTTTTTTATTATTTATGATTATTATTTTTATGTGAAATATGTAAAAAGTAATAGCAATAAATTTAAATAAATTATTATTACTTCAAATTTTTATTAATATAATTTTTGGATATGTGGTTTAGTATATCATATTATCAATATAATACTCTACTATAATCAATTGGTTTAAATGATCTCGGTCGATTGGTCTGACTCAGCTCTGTCTCTTTCTCTACCATTTTCTTTCCCACCGAACGATAACGTCACCTATCCCTGGAATCTCTCCCTGTTCTCTAAGGATCCCACCTCCGTCTCTGTTTTTCACGAGCATTTGAACTTTATTCCCTTGTCTTTCCTCACAATTTCTTATTAATTCTCTTGAGTTTCAAGTTTCTGAGACTTACAGTCTAAGCTTTATGGTAGTGATTAGATCTGTGGAGCCAGTTTAGAACAAGTCCAGCATTTTTATTTATTGCATAACCAAAAAGTTAAGCTTTGAAATTTTACAAAGTTGTAGTTTTTATGGGTTTATCATTTCTGGATTGTGGAGTACTTTTCTTTTTCCAAATGCTGTGATGTCTTCTTCATTAACGACGCTCTTCGTAAAGGACGGATCTTTTAGTATATTTTTTCTTTACGGGTTTCAGTTATCTAAAAGAATTTAGAGGCGGTTTCAGCTATTGATTTACGCTGTAGTTTGAAGCGATAGTGTTTCGCTTCCAAGTGTTTAGCTCTTTTGGACCTCTTCGCTTTTCCTTCGCTTGTTTGTTTTCCTAGTTTGTTGGGTTTTCACATGTTACCGTTCTGGGGTTTTGCTCAATTGGTTTGGAGAATATCGAATTTTTAGCTATTGGGCTTTGATTTTATGAATAGCCCTTTGATGAGCATGAGGAAAAATGCCATTTCTCACCCGGTAAGATTTTTAAACGATAGGAAATGGCACATTCCATTCTTTGCAAGCTTGCTTGTATCATTAACCCTCCTATTGTCAAGCACTTTCGGGCTATTTGCCTCTCCGTATGGTGGAGATCAGTTGCCATTTGATGTTACTTCATTTGCGAGCTCAGAGGATTCATCTGAATATTTTGTGGAATTGGATTTAATGAAATCATTGAATAGGAGTGGGTATTCCAAGTGGGAAGCGCCTAGATTAGCATACCTGATTTCAGGGACCAAGGGTGATAGTCGCAGAATGATGAGAACTTTGCAAGCAGTTTATCATCCAAGGAATCAGTACATCTTGCATTTGGATCTGGAAGCACCTCCACGTGAAAGGTTGGACTTAGGAACAACTTTGAAGAGTGACCCGACATTTAGTGAAGTTGGGAATGTCCGTGTGATGGGCCAGTCCAACTTGGTAACTTACAAGGGGCCTACAATGATTGCCTGTACCCTTCAAGCAATTGCTATTATGCTAAGGGAGAGCTTGGAGTGGGATTGGTTTATTAACCTCAGTGCTTCGGATTATCCTCTCGTGACACAAGATGGTTTGTGCTTGATGCTCTTTTCTTGTTTCATCTGCTTGGTTCTCTGCTTTGTGTTTCTGTATGCCTTGAGTTGTTTTCTTTTTACGGAGGATTAATGTTGCTATGAGAATCTGTAAAATAGATCAATCGAATGAATCTGTTGATACAGTTTTCCACTTGTTTCGGGAGTTTGCTTGGCTGTAGCGGTCAAGTGAAAAATTTCTTATTTGCTGCAACTTTAGTACTTGTACTGTTAGGCTTCTAGCATTTGATTTCAAGAGTCCAAGGAGGTTTATGTGTGTCTTGTTCAAGGAGCAAATTAGAGAGGCAGTCTTTACCTGCTGTGCAGAAGGTGGGGGTCCTTTTGATCAGGAGTAACCAAGTTAATCAGCCATATGCTATTATTGTGAAGTTGCATAATTTACTTTTAATTCCTAACTCCACAGGGTTGGCATAATTTATTTCTCAGTGTGTTTGGGTTGCAGACTTCCTCTGAATTTTTGTTTATGTCTTGCTAGCTGTTTCTCTAAACTTTTATTGATGATCAGAAATTTCACTGTTAGATGGGATCTGAAGTACATTGTTACTTTCTAGGTAGTCCGATGTGGTCTAATGCTAGCTGAAATTTTAAGTGCAATGTATTGCATTTAAATGTCATATACTTAAGTCTTAACGTGGTCATGTATTAGGTTCTACAGAGCTGCAATATGAATCCAACAAAATTACTTCTGTATGCATACTGAACGTGTCGAATTGGATTGAATTTTCTGTGCAACCATGGCTAATGGGATTCACAATTATCTTGCATTTAAAATTTTCTAATTCCTTTGATTTCATTTACGTTACTACTTGGAGGTGGAAATAGTATCCTATGTACTCTTCAACTTGTTAACCTAGTTCACTACCTAGAAATTTATTGAGGGTTTATCTTCTTGTCTAAGAAACAGCCTGAACACTTGAACTGAAAATAGAATCTAGGCCCATCAGGTCCTGCCATCAAGATGATAACTAAAGTCCTTGAGCTCTTTTGGACCTTTCTTCAAGATGTTATGGATTGATGATATCGTCAATATGACTCAACTGGTTACTTGGTTGTGTTGCTGAATGCTACACTACTCACCTCAAAATCTTCGGTACCCAAAAGGGGGATGAACTGGGTATTCTTTATGACTTCTGCCTGTTGACTAGTTATTTTCACAAGAATTAACTTGGGTAGGTGGCATTATTTACGAGAGACACCAATATCTATGATAGTGAAAGTAACCTTTTTCTCTTTGGATCATCAACACTGTAGTTTTAGCTGCCCAGCCTATATACCTTGAGTATATTCTTGATTATGTGAATCTTTTTTAGTGGGAAATTGTCAAATACTTGGCAAGCTTAGTCAATTATTTCTTATGATAAATTCAATGTTGCTTTCACTAATTTCACAAGTAATTAGAGAAACAATCAAATAACAGAATAAATCACAAATAAGAAATGAAGAAAGAGGGTAAGAGATATTGGATAATTGATTTATAGTTGCTCAGTTTTGTCCTTGGCCTAATTTTACTCCCTAATCTCCTTTTGGAGAGTTCAATCCACTATCCCACTCTTACTTTAATGGTTGAGTAGAAACTACTATATAGATTCTGTAAGAGAGTAACACATATGAGCTCACACAGATGCTCTCACTCACTCCTAGATTTTCTCTAATCACAGTACTTTATATTCTCAAAGAAAAATGCAAGCTTATACTCAAGCTCTAATGAAAGTTCGCACCCAAGCTTTTTCAATATCATCAAATCACTTGATTCAAAAGATACAATTGTTTTTCCTTTATTTTTTATTATTCTACCCCTTTTACCTAGTAATCTATGAGCCAAAAGCCTTTTTTCTTGACCCAAAAGGCCTTCTTTTAATTGATCCAATTATATGTTGGGAGTCAGATACATCTTTTAAAATAAGAAAGGCAACCAGTTGATCGATTTTTGCAGTTAACTGGTTTGGGTAGTTTTCATCTCACTACATGGTCAAATGCGTTGCTCTGTTGACCGTGGTGGAAACTTCCAAACTTGTTGTCCGGTTGACTGCCTTCCCTGTCAACTTTTCAGAATGCTTCCAGAATTTTTTTTCATTGTTTTCATCTCTCAAGTATCCATTCATCATAATAAGTTGCTTCAATCATCAAAAGTCCTCACCTTTAAATTCTAAACTTCAAACATTTATAACTGAATTGTCCCCTAAAGTTTTTGTCACTTCATTTCACAAACTTCTTTTTTGGTGGAAGTCTTCTTGATGATCTGCATGCTCTTAACAGGTTAGTAGTCCATGTTTTGTTAACATTAAAATTCGATAGAACTTGGTTCAATTACAGGATGACCAAAATTCATGTTAGTATCTAATCATGCTGATGCGGTAAATATGATATAATTCCTTTTTCCTTTTAGCTACAGATTCTAGTCTTTCGGCTGAGTTGCCAAAGAAAAATTTCTACGTCATCTTGCCCTCTTTTGTCTTATCTCTACCTTGTTTACATTGTTTAAAGTTGCAATGGTTGGGCAGATCAGCTTCATTAGCATTGTGTTCATATTTATTTTTATATGGCTAAATAACATAATGCTGTTGTAACAATGTGACATTTGTGGGAGAATTTCATGTATATGCAGATCCTTTTCCTATTTGTGATATTATTCTTAATTTAGTTGATGCTCTTTGCTGAAATAAATTTTGGTTTGTGTTGTGCAGATTTGCTCCATGTATTCTCAAATTTGTCCCGGAATCTCAATTTCATTGAGCATATGCAACTTACTGGATGGAAATTGTAAGTCAAAGGAAAACTCTGGAGAAGAAATTAATTAATTTAACAATTAATTTTATGAAAATATTGCAGGAACCAAAGAGCAAAACCAATTATTATTGATCCTGGACTATACTTATCAAAGAAATCTGACCTTGCTGTGACTACTCAACGCCGATCGCTTCCCACCTCATTCAAGCTCTTCACTGGTGAGCATATGTAGCTTATTTCTGCTGATACCTATCTTTGAAATCTTGTCATGATGTAATAGCCAACTTATTATTTGTTCTCTTTTATTGTTTGCACTGCATTTTTCAGTCCCAAGTGCAGGTAAGCTACAAGTTCTGCCTACTATGTCTTTGACTAGCTTAGTCTTGTTTTCATGTTGTTGTTTTCGGGGTTGGGTGGGTGTTGTTTGTTTATTGTTTCAGACAAATAGAGTGTCGAGGATTTTTCGTTTAATATCATCCTTTTAGCTTGATTGCCAATGGTTGAGATTTAGAATTATTTTTTTGTTGGGCTTCCTTCTGGGATGCAGGTTCAGCATGGGTAATGCTTACCCGAACCTTTGTTGAATATTGCATAATGGGATGGGATAACTTCCCACGAACTATCCTAATGTATTACACGAATTTTGTGTCCTCACCGGAAGGATACTTCCATACTCTTATATGCAACACTGAAGAATTCAAAACCACAGCAATAAGCCACGATCTACACTATATTGCTTGGGACAGTCCTCCAAAGCAACATCCTATCTCCTTGACTATGAAAGACTTTGACAAAATGATTAAAAGCAAGGCCCCATTTGCTCGAAAATTTGCAAGGGATGATCCGGTTTTGGACAAGATTGATAAAGAACTTCTCAGTCGTACGAACCGGTTCGCGCCAGGAGCATGGTGTGTTGGCAGCTCCGACAACGGGAGTGATCCATGTAATATTCGTGGCAATGTTTCAATTTTTAGGCCAGGTGCTGGTGCTGAGAGGTTAAGCCAACTTCTTCAAACTTTATTATCTGAAGATCTTCGAAAGCAGCAATGTTCATGACAAGCCCAGAACTCCAAAATGTATATTTCTTTATAACAAAAAGCAACGTTGGACATTTAGGCTATTTTTGGTTAGATGTAAAGTTTTTAATGGAATGATCTATAATGAAATAGAACGCAAGTGAATGTAATATTAGAAAATTGTTGTTTGAAAGGGATGAAATAATTTATAATGTAATATAATAAAATGTTGATTGAATGAAGGATTTATAATATAATATGGTGTATTATTTTACATTTCATTATAAACTTTTCAAATTGAAAGTTTTTTATTTTTACTATTTACGATGGAATGAAATGGAATGTGAAATTTTTATCTTTTATTTCATTTTATTTCATTCAGTTATAAATTTTTATTTTAAATGATGTAATAATATGATATTTTATTTTATTAATAAATTTTCAACTAAACAGACCCTTAAGAAATAATCAACATTAGTGTACATTATCGGTAGAGATTAGATTTATTTACATATTGACAAAATTATACTTCCATTTATTTGATGATATGAAACAAGTTTATTATTTTCTTTATTAATATCACGTCTACATAATATTTTAAGCTATATTAAATTAAATTTTAAATACTAATTGTATATAACAAACTCTAATTAAAACTAATATACCAAATCTAACCTAAATAATATATTAATTAGTCTAATTTTAACCAATAAAACCTAGTTACTACTAAATTTATAGGCTTTGATTGTTGAGTTGATCGCAACTCTGTTCATCGTGGGAGATCGACATCATCCATACAAGGGAGGTCACCATGAATAAATAACACGGTGTAGATCATTTCCACGACATAAGTGGTAGGCATTCAATAGAGTTCATTCCACCGATGAGCTTCCACGCCATAATGTAGAGAATCAATCGAAATCTTTTACCGTCTACAAGCAAGGAGTATCACATCAATTTATAGAACGTTATGATGTTGATAGAACGTTATCGTTGTCCTGTGGTGATGATGTTGTTAGTGAGTTTCAGAATAGATTGGTTAGTTGTGATGAATTGGAAAAGAAAAAAAGTGGGTTGTGTACTTCTAGAGTGAAGCCTTGGATGAATTTGTTAATGGGGCTATAATTAAGTGAGGATTGGTCAATGAGTTGTATTCATGATTGAAGTTATATATGCCTTCCTATAGTAACGAGGGTGTGTATAACTTGTTATTTCGAATTGGGTTTTTGGTTCGGGGGGTTGACGTTGTTGGTAGAATGGGATTCATTTCGAGCGAACTTAATTGGTTAAGGAAGGTGGTTGTTGTTGGGTCGAATGAGATTCGTTTCGAGAGAACTGAATTGGTTAAGGAGTCTACTTCAATAGGAAATTCACAAGTCTCAACGTCTAGTTTGAAGAAAAACAAAAGAGTTTTTGCAGTCCGGATATTGATGTTTTGAATATTGATGTTGGAAGAGCTAATCTTACTTTGAGTTACCGTAGGCAAATATTAAACAGAGACGATCCCAGTTCTTGTATTTGGGCAGTCAATTTATTAGAATTGATAAATGCAACACGTGGTTGTAAGAATAAATTAGTCTTAGTTACCATTTCTTGTTGGTTTTGGTACCATTTCTATTTTTTATTGTAATTTTTAGCTTTAACTTTCTGTTTTTTAATTAAAAAACAAAAAATTGACATTTGTAACAAACAATTAAAAACAAAATTTTATTTTATTGAGATTTGTAATAAAAATTAAAAACAAAAATATGTTTCTATTT
>JANZLD010000009.1:18678736-18693507 GCA_026413575.1 Erythroxylum carthagenense | reverse complement strand
AAAATTATATAATAATTAATATATTGTGCTTTGCATATTATTTAATATACTTTAAATAATATTTATATGCATAAATAATTTTTATTATAAAATAAAATATATTTAAAATTAAAAGTGCTTTTAATTTTTATACTGCCAAACAATCTATTCTATGAAGTTCTTTCAATAAAGCTCTTTTTTAAATGACAGTCAAACAGTCAACTGGCTTCTTTAAAATGTTCTTCTCAGAAAAAGATTTACAGAAAAAAGCTCTATTGACAAGCTCTAATAGTATAAGCCCAATCAAATAGAGGCTTCGTCAAATTAGATTCAACGTTGGCAACCTCTCCCTTTATCTCTGGAAAACCTTTGTAGATATGAAGTGCTCATATATGATTCTCCCCATCGATGATTACTTCCATTTTAGTTTAATAAGCTCTTAAGGAGTTTGAGAAAAGGGACCGAACTCAAGCCAATTATCATACCAAAATTACGTCTCAACCATTCCCAACAATACTCTTGAATTCCTTACGCATTTGACTTCTCAGTGGGGTGCAAGATGTATTAGTTTTACAGTTAAAGGATGTAGTGGTGATGTATTGATGAATCCATACAATGAATCTTTTAGGGAATCCAAATGCATCAAGCATATAAATAACAAAGTCGTAGCTTATTGAGTCAAAGACTTTGTGAAAATCTACTTTAATGGCACAATGTTTTGGGAAATTCCTTCTGCTATAGAGCCTAAACAATTCTTAAGTAAGTAAAATGTTAACACCAATCAATTTGCTTTGAACAAAGGTACAATAGGAGTAGCTAATAATTCTAATAACCATTGGCTTTAGTCTATATGTAAGAATCTAGGAAATTATTTTGTGTAAGGTGTTATAATAAAAAATAGGCCTATAATCTAGGATAGAAGCAAGATTAAGGGTTAGGGAATGAGAGGGATGACTGCTTTGCTCACCTCTTTCAACATTTTTATGTTGGTAAAGAATTCTAGAGTTATATTAGTCACCCATCTCTTAATCTATGGCCAAATCTTCTGAAAGAATAGACTATTTAATTTATCTAATCTAGGAGACTTACCTAGATTCATATTGAGTATATCTCTTTCCACTTCTTTTTAGACAGTTTTGCTTAAGAATACAATCTCATCAAGGGTAAAGTTGTGGGTAAATGAAGCTTTTAAGTATAGCAAGAGTGGTTGAGCTATCTACTTTAGTTCCCAAGGTGGATTTGAAGAAGTTGAACACCTCATGGTTGACTCCCTTTTAAGCAATGACCTCGTATCCTTCTGGATGATAGAAAGAAGTATGTTTGTATTTCTCCTAGCATTAATAAACGTGTGAAATTTTTTTTTATCTCCTTCATTTAGCCATATAATTCTTTCTTTCTGCCTTAAATGGGAGTTGTGGATATCTGAGGCTTTATAAAATTCATTGAGAGTGGTCTTTTCTTTCTTAAAAAGGTCAATCTCTACTAAATGAGTGACCAATTGTTCTTGGATTCCATAAAGAAAGGATTTAGATTCCTCAATGTAATGATTGCTATCCCTATATCAAGAATCGTTTAGTAGTTTGAGTTCTTTTTTCACCATGTATAATTTTCTTACACAAATGAAGGAATTGTAACTAGTGAATTTGGAGGCACTTTTCTCATAGCCTCTTCAAATCCCTCTATCTCCACAAGAAAATTATTGAATCAAAAAGGGAAGCTCCTTGTTTAGATTGGGAGTAAGTCATTGACAATAATTAGGCTATAATAAGAAAGTTTTAGATTGTCAAAAGAAACATATTTTAAAGGAAAATATTTGATCCTCATTCGCCATAGCCTAATCTAACTTATTTTTACCTATGTCATTTATTACTTTAGGTATAAAGGCATACCTCAAACTTCAGATCTATAACCCCAATATCTACTACACATTCCTTCATGTCATTATTATAGTGGTTTAAGATAACATTCCCTATAGCTTATAAGTTAAAAGCCATTGTGTTATATTGTAACATCCCATTACCTATGTTAAGGCTAGAATTATGAATTATGAGAAAGTATTAAGAAATTAGGAAAATGCACGTCATGCATAAGCTAAACATGACATGCACATTTTTGCACATTCATATGATTATACATGCATCCATTGACATTTTTCAGGTATAATTGAGTTATTAAATGCAATTAAAATGTAATTTGGCAATTTTGGTATGTTTAGGGTATTTTTAAATTTTTGATGAATTTTGAGACAAATATTGATTTATGCGCCAATTATATAGAGACACGTGGCAACAATATATATGTGACTAATGGCTAGTTTGTATTGTGACAACTGGTTTGATCCGTGGTGATAAGTGGATGATTGGGTTTAGTGACAAATGTAATACATGCAAATACCCACGAAGTTGGCTCTAAGTAAAGAATTACTGTAGCTTTTGATATTCATCGAAAGCATTCAGTAGAGAACTTTATTTTTGTTCTTTGTCCATCACCAAATATTGAATTGTTATTCTTGTTGGGTGTGATTGAGTTATTCATATTGCTAGGAAGAATAGTTGAACCAAGTAAGTAGTTTTAATGGTATTTTTATGGTGTAACTATATACTTGCATGCATAGGTTTGAGAATTGTGGTTACGGTGATGAATAATTTAGATAATGGATTTGAGAGTTGGGAATTGTTTAACACTGTATTGAATGGATTCTGGATTGAGATATATGAAAACTTACGTAAGTTGATGAAGAAACATGTCTTTGTTATGGTTGAGAAGATTGCATATATGGTTGATGTACTGTTCATGCATGAAAATATATGAAATGTTAACAGAGGTGAATTTGAATGAGTTTAGAATTAAGGGAGAAAGCTTAAGTGTTGCAGTGTTAAGGGAAACAGTATGTAGATGCAAAGTTTATAATGAAATGAAGTTTTTGCTGTGAATGAGTAAGTCAAAAAAAAAAGTGTTGGAATTAGTGTTTATCCGAATATGCTCTGTTTTTGGTGTTAGTGCATAGTCTTATATTTTGAAATGTTTTGGATGATTTTGAAATGTGGTAGGCGTTAAATGAAGTGAAAGTGATAATGAAAGTGAAAAATTGTGTTCCTATTGATAGCTTAAGAATAGGAAAATTTATAGTAGTGAGAGAATGTGAAAATGAAGGTTCGGATTTGTGATGTTTGAAGTTTAGGATTGTTTCTGAATTGTTTAGAAGTTATAGTGAATATAGACAAGCATAATTAATGAGTTAGAAGAAATTAAGTTGGAAAAGGACTGTGCTAGTCTGGAGAAAATGGAAAGAGAAGAAGAAATATACGGTGAAGGAAGTAGGTTGCGAGTTACAATCATGTCATCACTAATGAAATAGCAAAGTCGCCATCGTGCTTCAGCCCAACCGCGACTTCACGGGTTCACACAATCGCGATCTTCAACGTTTTTCTGAAAGTTTGTTCTGAACATCCTTCAATCTTTTATTATAACTTCATCATCTGATGTTCAAATGACTTGATTTTTGAACCAATAGATTCATAAGACATTTCTCTTCTTCTCCACTAAAAATATTATCCATTTGAAATTATTTAGAAAAGATAGATTGAAAAACATAGGACGGGTTTGACTGAGGGTGTTCTCAAATAGTCCAATATTTTCGTCCTTATCTGTCACACCCGTGACTCTTCTCTCTCTCACCCTCTCATGCCCATGAGTCACTCACACTTGTGATTTTTCTCCCTCATACTTGTGAGTGTTGATGGCTGGACGATGTTTAATTGTCACATTATGACACAGTGTTCTCTGTAGTATATGCACCCAAGAGCAAATTGCAAACTGAATAGTCCTATTTCTTTTGATCATAACTTCTTTTCTAGACATCAAAATGAGATGATCTTTAATTTGGAGTAAACTAGAGACATAAGACTACAAATCATCTGAAGAAGTCGAATTGTAATTCAGTTTCTAAGATGTTCAATTTTTGGATGGAAGTTGAGTATAGTATGTTGTTTCAGAATGATAACAGTCTAAGAATATTTGGAGTATAACTTTCAGGTTACTAAACCAAATTAATGATTTTGGCGTCATTAGAAACTTAAGACATTGGAGAATAACTTTCTAGAAGGAAGTATTGCCTAATTTTGTCATTTTCCTTATCAGATTAATTATGCAAAGTTGACCCGTATGTACATTAGAAAATTTTGAAGTGGTCAATTAGGTTATGAAATTAATTTCACATTGTTTAATTTTAGTCCAAATTATAAGTACAAATGGTATTAATGAGGGTTTTGATATTTGAATGATCTGATGATAAGGATCATAATAAGATACTCAGAATTGTCACTGAACATGCATTGTGCATATTTTATATAAGTAGATGTGCATAAAGGAATATTTATACATTTGTGCAAAAGTGTGATATTTGTAAACGTGTTTTATATGATATAGAGGGGCACATTGGACGCCAGTCAGACATTATCGAACCATCCAGGCAATAGCATATTGGAGTGTACTGTGAGTCAACCTAGATGATTTTCCTTGGATTGATTTAATGTGTTTGACTTCCAATTATGAACTATTTGTGATTTGTTATGAATTATGGACTTTAAGTCTAAGGAGTTTAATATTTGGGTATATATTGGAAGTGCTCTGAATTGTTGTGAAATTCTAAATGATATTTGTACTCTCAAAGAAAGTTGAATGTCAGACTTAGGTCCGATGATTATGAAGTTCTGACTGTGCATCATATATGACTGTCATATATGGCATATTTGGTATCTAATGCATTTCATAAAATGCATGCTCAGATAAAGGCGTTGTGACCAGAGTAGCCAGTATGAAAGCACTTGCACGTAAAGCTTTGCTTTGTGATTTCTAATTCTACACGTAGAGCTATGCTTCGTGATTCTGTTCTGAATAAGCCCTATGAGCCAGTATTTGTATAAGTCTGTGATAGGCACTCGGTCACAATAATAAGAATAAATGTGAGTCTCATACAATAGCATACATATAAGATCGAAATTCATTGAATGATTTGCAAAGCTGAAATGAGTGATAAATCGATTTGAACTATTTGACTATATTTGGCAATATGAACTATGTGATTATATGATATGCCATGTTAGTGTGAGTATTTGGAATATATATATATATATATATATCTATATGTTCTGAACGAATATTTATGAAATATATGAATTGTGTATGTGATCTGGGTGAAATCATCAATGATGGTTTGCTCATTGAGTTTGCAAAACTCATTAAAATTACAATGTGACTTTTCAGATACGAGACAGGAGACTTAGTATCTTATTCTAAATTAGAGGAACATTTTGGACTAAGTTATGGCTCAGAGGTCTGTCAACTGACATCAGAAGAGTTATAACTTTTATTTTGTAGTTTTTGTTAGAACCTGTATGAGGTTCTGTAAATATTTGTTTAATGGAAAACAGTGTAAGCTTTTGTGAATGAATGCAATGAATGGTTTCTAAAATTAAATTTGATGACTTTTAAGTATGTATATTAGGTGATACCATGTGTAAGTTGGATATGTTTTGTTCTAACATACCATTATTATAGGATATGTACTTGAATGTCCTTCGAGTATTCGGGTATTTAACTTTTGATAGTGGGATGCTGCATATATTCTCCTATTATCATATAAGGATATGACATTATGGAGCAAATGTTCCTAATAAATTTCCATGGTAATTTCCTTTGGCAAGCTAAGCTGTATCCATATATAAATGTAACACAGATTCCAATTTATTAGTTTGACATGTAAATGCATCAATTTATCTATATTGTGAACCTTAATAATCTCCATTTGGTTAGGATCTGAAGTTACTACAAGTCTCCTACAGTGATGACACTGGTGATTAGAAACTATAACTATTCTCCTATAGTGGTGGCATTGGTGATTAGAAACTAAGTTTTAATGCTTCCTAGTGAAATTCACGCTCTTGCATTTTTAAACTTTAATCTTGATCTACAACACATCAATAAACATTGGTTTTATTACTTGAATGAAATCCTTTAATAAGATTCTTTTTTGGTCAATTTGTACTCTAACTTTCTGTGGGTCTCTAACTTAGAATGTGCTTATACTGAAAGTGTTTATATTTTGGTTTTAGGTTTAATTCACTCACCTAAAGCAAAAAGGAACATAGTTGATCAAGTTTAGAGCATTTAAGAGTTGTTTTGATTAAGTTATGGAGTGCAGGACATTGTACATGACCATTTAAGATAGTTTGAAGATGTGTTGGGGATTTCTCGTGATACATGACTTTGAAGGTTGCCAATATGCTCGTGCCTAATTATATGAAGGCCATCTTAATGAAACACTCCTTTCTGTTTATGTGTAAGCTCCAAAAACCCTTATGCATTAACTTTAAGCTACATAGTTGTCAACACCCTTTGTTGATGCCTATATATCTCTTTGTATCTAAAATTCAAATTTAAGAAGATAAAATTAAGCTATAAATGAGGGGGCGGCAAGTATTTGAAGGAGAAAAGTTAGAACAATAAGGAAAGAAGAAATAATCGAGAAAACCCTTCTTGACTTTTTAAACACCTATTGGTACTTGGATCAAATGAACCTCGAGATAGAGCTTATAGTGGTTTTGATTTAATTCTATTTATTATTTAGTTTTATTGAGATTCAATTATGTGTTTTTTTATTATCCTTGATTTAATATTTCTAATATATTATTTATATATGATTTCATGCAATTGAGATTAAAAAATCTAATATAAATAGAAATAACAGAATTGAAAGGATTTACCATACCATACCATATGCTTGTTTTATAACAAGCATTTGAAAGGTGGAGCCATCACCAGATTAAAGAAGCATTTAATTAGGGTTAAAGGAGATGCAAAATCTTGTAAAAAAGTGAGCCATGATGTTAAGTGGAAAATGAAGACTTTGCTTGAAGAGTATCAGCATGAGAAAGATAAAAGATAGAATCGGTGTTTAAGATGATAGCGGGAATGTTGAAGATAGTAGTATACCCACCTAATAAGAAGTGAATGTTACACCTGATATTAGGAAAATAACAAGATAGGTGTCTTATTTTTTTTCACCCCGAACAACTCCTAAAGCTTAGCCTTCAACTCATAGTGCCCTACAATCAAAAGACGTCACTTATGATGTGGATATGGCAATGGCTAGATGTTGATATGATTCAGGTATAGCATTCAATGCTTCGTAGTCTTATTATTACCAACCTATGATAGATGCTATTACCTTTTACAATTCAGAATACAAAGTTTCTTCAATTGATGACTACAAAGGTAAACTTTTAAGTAGCTCTGTTTATGAAATTAAAATTTATTTAGATTAAATAAGAATTAATGAGGCTACTTTGGGTGTTCAATTATGTCTGATGGTTGGAAAAATAGGAGAAATGAGCCTATTATACATTTTTTGGTTTATTTTGTAAAGGGTACAATATTTTTGAAGTCTATTGATGCATCTGGCCTTGTTAGGAATGTTGATACTCTATTTGAAATATTCGATAATGTTGTGAACGAAGTTGGGTTAGAAAATATTGTTTAGTTCATTGCTAACAATGATTCTACTTATAAAGTGGTTGGAAGAAGATTACAAAGCAAGAATAATTCTTTTTATTGGACTCCTTATGTTGTACATTGCATTGACTAGATCTTAAAGCATATAAAGGATGTTAGGTATTTTCCTATTATTGATGAGAATATGTAGAAAGCAAAAAAGGTGATCGAGTTCATCTACAATCGTGTATGTGTCTTGAATTTAATAAGAAAATATTTAAATAATGCTAGGAATTTGTGTTGTCTTGTTGTTAGAAGATTTGCAACAAATTTCTTATCACTTCAGTATTTTATTATGACGAAGAAAGAGTTAAGAAAAATGTTTACAAGTGATAGTTAGGTTGCATCTCAGCGTGTTAGGTTTAATGTTGGATTGGAGGTTTTAGGAATTATACTTGCACATACTAAATTTTGGTCCTAATGATAATTTTTCATTTGATTTTATGTGTCTTTAGTGAGGGTACTTCATTTGGCTGATAGTGATGAGAAGGAAACAATGAGTTATTTTTATGATGACATGAAAGGGTGAAGGAAGCAATCAAGGTCAATTTGAAAAATAAGCCTTCTTTGTACACACTTTTCTTGCAGTCATTAATGAGAGATGAGAAAGGTAATTTTACCTTTTATTGTTTACAGCTGGGATATTTTTAAATCCTAGTGTCTATTTTAGAACAAGTTTTACGAAGAAAGATGAAGTTAATAGAAGAATGCTATTAACTATTATAATAGTTATCGCCCATTAAATGATGCAAGATCTCCTAAGCTCACAAATGGAGATTTACAAGAAGGCTTTTGGTGATTTTGGGATGTCAATTACTATTCATTAAAGAGATAAACTTAATCTGGGTATATTTTTTCATTTTTATTACTTGATAAAAATTAATTATCATCTTATTTTGTTTATAACATTATTTTTATTGTCTTACAAATTACAGTTTCTTAATGGGACCAATTCAAAAATGGTGTTCCAAAATTATAAAGGTTTGCAATTCAAATTCTAAGTCAATGTGTGGGTACAATAAGGTGTGAAAGGAATTAGGGCACATTTAAATTCATCCATTCTAAAAAAAGGAATAGATTGGAGCATAAAAAGTTGAATGACTTGGTCTTTGCTCAATACAATTTAAAGCTTTGGGAAAGGTATGTTATTATCATTATTAACTTTGTTATAATTTTTTAATAATTTAATTTTATTGATTACTAAGACTCTTAATACAAAAGTAATTTAGTAGACCAATTTGCATTGATAATATCGATCTTTTGGTTGCTTGGATTTCTGAGGAACTAGGGTTGATAGATGAGAGTGGCTTAGAAGATGATCTTGGATCGGACAATACTAACATGTCATTTGGTGCAATGAATTTGAATGATGATGATGATAAGGCTCCTCTCAATGATGAGAATTTGACACCAAATGAGAATTAGGGTCAGTGTAATTATTGTGGGTATTTGATTGAATGAACTTATAAGTTTTCATTTCTTTTTTTTAATTTTACTTATATATGATGTACATGTTAAATTCTATATATGTAATATAATTGTAATATTTCAGGTTTCACTTCCAGTTGGTTCTTCGACATGAGCTCTTGTTGTAAATTGTAATTATTAGAGAGTAATGGATATTTATTATTCTTTTTATTTGATGTTTTGATGTAATTATTATTTATTATATGAAGCAATTGTAATATTTTAAATATTTTCTATTATTTTTAATTTTATATTTGTATGATGACTAAATGATATGCTTTTCATAAATATGTAAGAATAATGTTAACAAAAATAAACAGATTGTTGTTAATTTAAATTTCTATTATTATGATTTTTGGAGATAGGTTAATGTAAAATTATAAAGTACTTGGTACAGTACCATAAATTTAAAAACATTTACAGACTATTTTATAAATTTTAAAATTACCCCAAATAATACCCGATATTGATCGATAGCAATACCGTACCATATCAGAACCAAATTTATGAACTATTTTATAAATTTAAAAAATTATCTAAATGGTACTTATAATTGACCGATATTAGTACAATACCATACCATAACCAAATTCAGTACCTGTATGGTATTCATAACATTAGTTCTAATCTTATTTCTGTCTATAAAGCATATATAATTTAAGTACATTTAATTTGGATTCATTTTTAATCACTTATTTTTGTAAATTGAAATAATGCCTTCTTGTTTTGGTTTACCTTTGCCAATGTATTCAAGTTCTTTACATTAAAGACCAAGATGCATATTTAATTTAGGTATACTGTATTGTTAACTCATTCTAGATTTCTATATCTAACCAAATTCATTTTTTATCTTGTTTACAATTATTTCATTCATATTTTATTTTATCTTTCATTTTTTAAATAAAAATTAAGTTCAAAATTTTCAAGCTTTAAATTATCACTTGAGGCTTCCCTTTATGTCTATGTTTATTACCTACTTACAGAAATCTATCAATCCTATTAAATATGTAAGTAAAATCACAAACTTCAAGGAATTTAGTCATAAGTTTTATTTTCAATTTTTCTTGATGCTTTTAATCACATACCAAATATCTTCTTCTTTTAAACTTATAAATTTGTAAAAGTTTTAAAGAACAAATTAATTGCTTACATAGATAAAAATAGCGCCTGACACCTTTCCTATTTTATAATCAACCCCTTGAACTCAATTTTCTAGTTTAAATTAGTTCCTTTCCCTAATTTTTTCCAATCTTCCCTTAAACTAGATAAGCAATAACACCATTTATGAAATTAAATTTTGGTAACCATTTATATATTAAAGGAGTACCTCATGTGCCAGCTACTATTGAAGTTTTAAATGAAAAAACTTTCTTAACTACAAGTGTCTATACTGTCTCTTATAGTATATAAATTATCATCCCAGGAGGATTGTAGTAGTTAATTAACAATTCTTGTAAACTTTGTTTAAGGCAAACAATAAGATGCATAGCTAATAATTAAACAAAAACATAGAATTAATAACTAAACAATGGAAACTGCAGCGGTAAATTTGATTGATTGATTAATGATGAGAACTAGTAATTACTTATATCCTTATTTGTTTTCACTTTACTCTCTTGATTTAATCCTACTTGATCCTAGATATCTAATGATTATGATTACCTTTTCTTAAGATCTAATAAAGTAATCCCATTTAAAATAGATAGAAATTGAATTATGATCTTTCAATATACTAAAGCTCTTTCTAACTATATAACTAGATTTGAAGTGATCCTATGGATATCTAATAAAAAATTAAGATCACTCTTTAATTGCCTATTAATTTTATGTTTAGACATTTATTGAGGTACTAGCTCTCGCTGTGCAACATAGCACAAATAATCCAATCCAATTTTTATATTCAAATAAAAAATGATGTGAGCACGACCGTGGGACTTTGGAAGTAAAATAGCGCTAAAGATGAGCTAGTAATGCTGGAGGGACCAATAATAAGATCAAAAGTTAAGAAGTTCAAATAAGCACTTCAGTCCTATATGGGCCGAATTGTAGATGGCATGGAATCTTAAGAGACAATGAGGGCTAATGATAAGATAACTAATCAAGTTAGGCGAAATGAGCAAGAAGACTTTCCTTCTTATTTAATTAATTATTTTACGTTATAAGCATAACTTTCAACAACCTGCTACTTGTGTCTTGGGCTTGTTTAAAACTTTTAGGTTTAATGGGATGTATTTTATAAATAATAGTTTAGGCTTTAATTATTTTAGTGAAAGGCCCATTTTTAAAGTCTCTTTCTTTTCAAGAGGTATAAATACACCATAATAAACATTGTTTAGGGTTAAATTGGTTGAATAACAAATTCTATAAGGGAGGATTTCTTGTCTTCTTTTATTGCATCAAGAATATAGTTCTTATCAGGGTAAGCACTTGTGGCGAATTTATGTTCTTGTTTTCAAATCAACCTTATTATATGTGTTTCCTTTCATATAATTGATTGGGGTTCATTAGGGTTGGAGATTTCTTCTTGCTCATGCTATATCCAAAGTGTGTGTTTAAGGGGTTTTGGGTTCTTTAGCCTTAGGGTTCCGCATCATTTGGTATTAGAGCTTGGATTAAGATAAATTCTTATTTATCTTATGTTTATATATTATTGTTATTTTCCATTAAAACTCGAAATTAGAGTTTATCTTATTATTGTGTTTTTTTGAAAGAAACAAAAAAATCAGTAACTAGACAAGAAGAAAACATTGCTACAGTAAAAAAGGTCGAAAAATGAAAAAAACGAAAAAGGTTACAAAAATATATATATATCTTTGGGGTTAGTGTGATGATAGGATTTTCTTTTGCTGGTTTTCTATTTTGTTTAGTACCTTTACATCTTTACATTCAAGCTGATTTTTCCACTAAGGAAATTTCAATTCTCGCATTTATGCATTACTTTCATAATTTTCTTTCATTATAGGTTTCTATTTTCTTTTTATCTCTTATTGTTTCTTTTTGTTTCCATTTACTCTATAATTAACAAGTTGATTCTTGTTAATTTAAATTATGTATTTTTTTGGGCATCATAAATTCTTTCCTCTTATGTGCCCATTTTGCCTTCATTCATTTCAATATACTTGCTTTTAGATTTGTGTTCATCTTTTTTCTTAGGTATTTTCATTGCATTCCTAAATCTTAATTTGCTATTTGTGCATTACCTTGACTGTAAACCGAATTTTGAAGTATAATTGAGGACATCAAGTTTGAGTGGAAAAAGGCTTGAGTGTGTAAGCTTAAAAGAGGGAAAAATGCCAATTTTGAGTGAAACATAAGTGGACGGTGATCTTTTGAGTGAAACATATAAGGGAGTGACTTGTGAGGTTATCCTTCACTGCTAACCATTTTTTTGCAACTTTTGTCATAAGAATGGTTGGTAGAAAGGATGGAAAGGAAACATTACATGAGGAGGATGACAATGTACTTGATTTGAAAGTGATATATAAGGCATTCATAAATGAATTCAAGAAGTTATCTACTAGGATAAATGGGATGGATGAGAGAATTAATGAAACCAGTAGAATCCAAAACCATAGTAGATCAATTGGCAGTCATAGGAATTAGGAGGAAGAATTGGAAAGAATCTATGATGAGTATGAAGATGAAGTGTAATCAGTGAGGGGTAGAGTAAAGAGGGAAGAAATAGTGGAGAGACAAGATAGTAGCATTAATGCCATCAAGATGAAAATTTCGTCCTTCAAAGGTAGGAATGATGTTGAAATGTACTTAGAATGGGAAAGAAAGATGGATATGATTTTTGTTTGTCATAACTATTCTGAAGATAAGAAAGTGAGATTAGGAACAGTAAAATTCTCTGATTATGCATTAGTTTGGTGGGATGAATTGGTAAAGAATAGGAGGAGGAATAGGGAACCACTTATATCCATTTAGGAAGAGATGAAAAGAGTGATGAAGAAGAGGTTTGTATCACCATATTACTATAGAGAGTTACACCAGCAATTATATTGGCTTACGTAAGGAACTAGATTAATAGAAGATTATCACAAGGAGATGGAGATACTATTGATTAAAGCTAATATAGAAGAGAAGGTAGAGGTGACAATGGCTCAGTTTATAGGTGGATTGAATAGAGAAATTATTGATGTGGTTGAATTGCAACATTATGTGGAGATGGAGGACTTAGTAAACATTACCATGAAGGTGGAGAAACAATAAAAATAAAGAAGGGGAACTAAGTCTTTTTCAAACTCCGACAATAAATGAAATCCAAATTTGAGAAAAAATGAAGATAAGAAGAGGGAGCACTATGCGGATTCCAAGGAGAAAGGTAACGAGTTAAACAAAGGTAAGGAAAGGAGTACTTCAAATCAAAAAGGTACCACTGATTCATCCTCTAAACCTTCTAAACATAAGGAGATTAAGTGTTTTAAACGTCAAAGGCATGGTCATTATGCATTTGATTGTCCTAATAGTAAGAATATGTTTATTAAGGGTAGTGAAATTGTTTATGAGTATAATGATGGTAATGAGTCTGATGGTAGTGATTTAACTATGCCACCTTTGGAAGATTTTTCTTATGTTGATGAGAATGTTGAGTATGTTGTGAAGGGTGAATCTTTAGTTACTAGACATGCATTGAAAGATAGCCTAAAACAAAGGGAGAACATTTTTCACTCAAGATGCTTAGTAGGTGGCAAAGCTTTCAACATGATTATAGAATGGGGTATTTGCACTAATGTGACTAGTACTACTTTGAATAGAAGTTAAGGCTAAAATGTGATAAACACCTAAATCCATATAGACTATCATGGTTAAATGAAAGTGGTAAAGTTAATGTTGGGACCCGATCTTGAAATCGGACCCCAACCGAAAAAGCGAAAACGAAAAGACTAAAGAGTTTGCAGAAGCGGAAGAGTCGAAGGCGAAACAAATTCAAAAGCTAATCAAAGGGCTCGAAAAACTGAAACAAAAGCGAAAGCGCTAGCTTAGATCAAAACGAAAGCGAATTCGAACCGATACAAATTTCTGACAAATCAATGCAGATTCGACATCCGAAGAGTGAACAAAGAATACTAGCGCGTCGTGTTGGAAACCCTAAGACTAAACCCATCCGAATTCTGGTATAATTTTTTTTATTTCTTTCTTCTTTATTCAATCTTAGACAAAACAAACCCACATAATTTCCTCATTTGGAAATTTATCCTCAATCAAAACTTATTCCTACAAATTCTATCACATCTCATAACTAGGCAATTTAATCAAACTCTTATTATTCTATTCTTTATACCAATTTTATCAGAAATCAAAATAATTTAATTTCCCATTTGAAAAATTCAACCATTCTAATCTCACTATCCTTTTCCATAAGCTCAAATCACTCTTAATCATGCATATCTTAATCGCATCTTTAAAACTCTTAATCTTATACTTATTCTAACTTGCCATAAACCGATTTTTATCGAAAATCGGGCAGCATAACGGCTGTATTTGAACAGCCCAAAAAATCTGCAAATAGTTCAAATACACTTCTAAATCCCATCCACCAACAAAATTCGTCGGACCTCCTGTCCGGAATCCCATATACAATCAACTCACAATCATACTCATAGCACTTCAATAAATCTCAATCCATAACCCAAACACAAATATTTACATTCATAAGAATCAATCTCATTTATATACATCTCAAATCAAAATACAAATTCATAATTCAATCTAAACCACTCATATTCATAAACAATCATAACTCGTATCCCAAAATCATACACAAACCC
>JANZLD010000009.1:18662005-18677976 GCA_026413575.1 Erythroxylum carthagenense | reverse complement strand
TTGGTTTTGTTTAGGGGACTGATAGATTGGTCTATTCTGATATTGGATGACTGTATTCAGATAATTATTTTGGATTATTGATTTACTGATTATTGTTTATACTGTGATTTAATTACTGCGATGCCATGTGGATTTAGCAAAATTTTCTGGTAGTAAACCTTTATCGTGGGATACATGTCGGAATGACCTTCGGGCGTCCCGATGTGTACCCTACGATGAAGGGGCGCTACACAAGCGGTTAAATGGCTGAAAATGATGCACAATGCACAACAAGAATTGCAAATTTAAACATCCCCCACACCTAAACATCATATTGTCCTCAATGTGAAGAAAAATTAACAAAAATAGGCAATTAAAGAGCAAAATGCAACCCAATCAATCTCATCAAATTGCTCAAACATGGAAAATGTAGCATACATCAAATCAAAAACACAACGAACTTAAAAGGGAGAGGAATTATTAAATTGAAATTGCATAAACTAAAAACCAAACCTAGGTCCTACTGAAGTGGTTTCTCCCCCACACTTATTCAACATACTCATGCATCCACAGTGTCATATTCAATCACAGAGCAGAAGTAAGTGGTAAGTGAAGGATGAGAAATGACCTGATGACTACGGTGGATCCTGTATCTCCTGGTGGATGTTTGGTAGATATCTATGCTATGGTGAGGCAACTTGACCACTTGCCACTTCGATGTTAATGTCCACATTTCTCGGTTTACCTGAAATATTAGCGAAAATTCCTTCTTCCAAGGAGTCATCAGTGACAATCGTAGCATTCAATGGGTAAGTCAATGCAATAAGTCACTTTAGGATCTAGAATCAACTCAATATCAAACACAACTAGGCAGATAAAAGAGAATCAATAAGATCACAAATAGACATATATGAGACTTCATATATTCAAGTTCCAAATTCTACATCAATAAATCCCAATAACACATTAAAAATCCAACACTTGATTAAACTATAATCAAGAATGTTCAACTTCAAATTACAAATCCTAAACCTAGGAGTTCATAACAATATAGTTGAACATGGAATAAACTACTCCCCTTTGAAGCCCATTGAACTCTAGCCATTGCTACATTTTCAAGAGCAAAGAGGTGCCTTGCCAAGCATAACTCCAGGAGAATTCACAACCAGGAACCCACTGGAAACATCCATGATAATAGTTATCAGTGAAGGAGCAGACGGTGAAGTGGGTGAGAGGGGATGAAGGTTGTGTATCCGAAGGTAGAGAAAGTGAATATGAGTTGTAAACTCTGTCGGCTCTCCTTTTTAACCTAAAATAGATAGGCTTTAAAAGAAACGGGTTATGGTTCAGGTTACACAATGGGTAAAATTCCGAAAATGGTTCAGGTATTTTAAGGTTCGCCGCAACAACAGATAAGTTCGTCCTGACAAATTTTTCCCAAAATTTTTAGCTTGGAATGTTGGTTCTTTTGCCGCAGTGACAGAATTAATTCATGCCGCGACGAACTTTTCCCGAAAGTTTTGCTTGGAATTCTGCATACTTCGCTGCGGCGACTTATCATCCTTTTGTCGCAACGAACTTCCTATTGCACCTGTTGACTTGTTGACTTGTTGACTTATCATCTTCAGCCTTCCCTTGACACCACTTCTTCTTCTTGAGTCTCCTACAATAAAAAAATGGTAGTTTGCAGTATCAATTATTCTCAGAAAATTAATTAGTGCAATTAATATTAATTTGTGACAATTTTACTCTCAAACTACGTAAAGTAAAGGAAAGCACTCAAGAGTCAAATTAAGCATAAAATCTAAAAATAAGAGCCAAGAAGTGTAGTAAAAATCATGAAAATGTTGCCAATTTATATAATAAACTTAGGCTTAATCAACTATCTTTCAACTCCTTTAAAATGTTCATGTTGATACAAATTCTTGCAAATCTAATGCATCTTGTCTTAGCAATGTTTTTATCCATACACAAAGGCTTTTCTAAATAGCTTTCCAACATGCTCAGACCTTGATTAGTCTAATATTCAAGAGGTATACTGTGAATATTTACCTATAATGGAATATTTATATGCTTGATCTCTTGCAATACCATTCCTGGTTGTCATATCTTCAAGAATAGAGGGAGCTAGAAGAAATGCCAAGACCCCCCTTATAATCTCGAGCGCTTCAGGTCGGAGTTAAAAGTAAATACAATATTGTTTTCTTTAGTTAACAACACCTCCTATAAAACTCTATTTTCCATTGCCTCTAAGCCTATGCTTGGATAGCCAGAAATGGTGAGGCTTCCCAACTTCTAGTTCCTTCCTGAAGAACTTCTATACAAGGCTTAATTATGGCTTTTTCATTAAACCCTATAAGATGACAATAATGGAGTGAAATATTAGAGTCTCTCCCCCTACTTGTTTCTAACTTCTTAGTATGGTGGGGAGCTTTTACTCATGTTGTTTAAAGGTTAAGTTAATTATGGATGAATAGGGAGAGAGCTATAAGATAATTTGGATGTTTGTGATTGACTTGGAACGAATGAGGGAGAGGGTAAAGTATGGAATTTAGTCAGGTTTGTAGGCTTCATCTCTTTGAATAGGGAAGTAAGTTATAGGCAAGTACAGGTTCTGCCACAAAAAAATTACTTAAAATGATAATAATTTAGAGGCGGGAAATAAGGAGAGTTGTTAAAACTGAAATATCCCTATTTGAAGGGTTATAGGAAGAAGAGAAGAAATAGCAGAGATGTGAGGGGACGGGGGCAAGCAGATAATGTATGTAATATGGTGAATTGGTAGCTAGATTAAATTAGTAAAGAGTAAATAGCATTTAGAAGAAACTTAACTAAGCAAAAGCCAAAACCAAGTTAGTGAGAGGATGGAGAATTGCTTACTAGCCATATCTAACATGAAATTTTTGCCAGTGGTAGATTTAATCCTTTTCACACAATGAGGGTTTCATATAGTACATGAACCATAATTTTAGTAAATTATAACTTGGCACCATGAAGATGTCTAAAATAAAAAAAAATTGATATTATCTTCAATTATACTTGGCCTAACTTCTCTTGGAAAGGATATTGATTTATTTTACAATCATTTATTAAAGAGTTGAAAGAGTTATGGGAGTTTGGGATAGAGACATGTGATGCATCAACTAATCAATCATTTAAGATACATGCAGCTTGTTATATACAATTAGTGACTCTCTATGATATTGAGTGTTTTTTTGATGAAGTGTAAAAGGAAAGTTAGCATGCGTAATTGTCACTATGAAACTTGCTCTTAATATTTCAAATATAGTGCAAAGATTTGTTATTTCAATCATCATAGATTTTTGGATAGAAATCATCCTTGAAGGCACCGTATGAGATCATTCAATGGTGATATAGAATTGGGACAATCACTAATTCCTTTATTAGGATTTATTCATTAAAGTTTATTAATAGGTATCATAATGTGTTTGGGAAGATAAATAAACAAAAAAAAAATCAAGTGATAATCCTTAGAGGAAGAGGTTTATATTTGTTCATGACCTTACTAAAAGCATAATAGGTACTGACATAATATTGATGTGATGTACATTGAAAAAAAGGATTGTGATAATGTTCTATGAACTTTGTTGGATATTTTGGGCAGGTCAAAAGACCATCTTAATGGAAGGTTTGATGTGAAAGAAAAAGGGATTAGAAAAGACCTACAGTCTATTAAAGTAGTCAACTTTTATATGTCACTACCTTGGACTTGCTTTTACGTGACCTTAGAGGAGAAAGGAAACTTCGGTTTAGTTTTGAAGAATGTGAAACTACTATAAGGTTATGCATCAAATATTACATGATGAATTAATGTTAGTAAGAGAAAAAAAATCTTAATGTAAGGTTTAATTTGAAAGAAATAGGGATTAGAAAAGACCTCTAGCCTTTTAAAATAGCTTACTAACTCAAACTTGCTTTTACATAACCCTATAGAAGAAAGGAAACTTTGGTTAATTTTGAAGAATGTGAAACTACCATAAGGTTATGCATCAAATATTGCGTGATGAGCTTATGTTAGTAAAAGAAAAATATAAGGATACAAAAATCATGGTGCTCATATTATTATGCAACACTTATTGAAATTTGTTGTCAAGAAAACAATACCAAAAAAATTTACAATTTTTTTGAGTAGGCTAGTTGCTTTTTCAAAGGATATGTAGTAAATTCATTAAATCAAGGGATCTTAAGCATCTAGAGAAGGAAGTTGTGGAAGTACTATGTCAACTTGAAACAATCTTTCTACCTTGATTCTTTGACATCATAGTTCATTTACCTATTCATTTGCCCAAAAAAATTAAATATCTTGGACTAGTGCATTGCCACTCTATGTACTTTGTTGTAGGCATTTAGGTAGGTTAAAAGGACCTGTTCATAATAAAAACCAATCAAAAGGGTCTATAGCCAAAGGATAATTAGGTGAAGAATATGAATTTTTTTTATATGCATCGTATGAGGTAAGAAAAAAATATAAAAGGAATATAGAAGACAATGACAGTGAAAATACAAATCTTATGGACATATCATCTTCATTTTTTCCAAAAGTTCGGCATCTTATTAGATGGAAAGGTCGAAGGAAATGTAAAGCAATCAAATTAGACTTAAATACATTACATCAAGCTCATCGCTACATTATATTTAATTCAAATGACAAAATGTTAAGAAGTACCTTAAGTAAGATACACACACATTATGTATCCATCTCAAAGATCAATTTTTTATTCCCATCAGAATAACCAACATATATCATTCTTTTTATGGAGCATCTGAATGGAAATATACAAGTGGTAAAAGAAGTCAATGGGAAAAGGCATAAGATCATTGCAATGAGTTTACTCAGTGGTTTCAAGATAAGGTGATATCTTATAATGACACCCTCAATCATATTCATTGGTTGTCTAAAGGCCCTAACAAAATGGCAAAGAAACATTTAGGCTATGTTATTAATAGTCAAAAGTTTAATAAAGTTACAGCTGATATAGGAGTGATAAGGCCAAGACATAATAAACTTTTTAGAAGGGGTGTAAAAGCATCTAGCGTGAAAGACAATCATATGACAAGTGAGGCCTTGTACAAAGTTCCTACTGAGTATTTGCAATCCATCAAGAATGCATTGGAAGAAGAGATGAACCAAAACGTAGAAGTTGAAAAGGAGACAATGAGAAAGGAATTAGAATAGGAGAAAGTTAGAAGTCTAGGAAATGAAAAGGCATCTAGAACAAGATAAAGCTGATAGAGAAGAAATGATGAAACAAATTGTCTGCCTCATCCAATCTCAGCTTCAGCAAGCTAACACCACTAATATAGATATGATTTATAAACTAATTGCACCTAGTTAATCAAAAAGGGATCTTTTATTCCTCCAAACCATAGATATTGACATGAAGAATATCAAGAAACAAATTTCCTTCATTCAACGTTGTCGTACACCATCTTGTTTTCTTTTTTATTGAGATTAGTTGCTTAAGTTCATGGTTTTTTAATTTATTCATAAAAAGAAAGTAATCATTGTGTTGTTAGATCTTAGACTATATTATTTGTCTTCATTAACTGGAGGTCACAATAAAATAGTTAGTATTTCATTCTTTAGATATATCATCATGTTTATGAGTATAGAAATTTTACAATAATTCTAATCTACTTCTTTTTTTATAGGAAGGTGATGATTAGGAGTGGATGAAGGTATTTGGTGAAGGATTTTAAAGTGCCTATACATTTTGGTTTTGTTTTGTATTTTGGTTAATTCACTTATATCCTATATTAAATGGAGGAAGATAATATAGGTGAATATTTTAGGTAGTGATTTTTGGCTATTGTATTTTGAATATGTTAATGGTTCAATTCTATAAGTATTTATGAATTATATAGCATATATATATGCAGTTTTTTGGTTATTGACATTGGATAGTATGTGGGTAATTAAAACATATATTAATGTATATATACTGCTTTTAATGTAAATATGGATGTTGCCTACTTAACTATAAGAGTTTGCTTTTATATTAATGTAACATCCCGTTACCCATGATAAGGTTTGAATAGTGAACATGAGAAATTACTGAGAAATTAGAACGTACAACTCATGCTTATGCATGATATGGCATACACATACGTGATAATAATGAGTTTTGTATATTAATATGATTGTATATGCATTCATTAATATTTTTCCGAGTATAATTGAGCTATTAATGCGATTAAAATGTGATTTGACAATTTTGGTATATTTAGGATATTTTAGAATTTTTTTCTTAATTTTAGAATTTGGAGTACTTTTAGAATAGGAAAAATGTTGAAATTGGGCCAATTCTAGTCTGACATATAGACTGATTAAATATTGACAAATGGTTTACAAGTGTGGTGTCATATGGCAGTATGGAACAATGACACATGCAATACATGCAAGATAGCCATTTAGTCTTGTTTTGAGTAAAGAAACGTTACTGTATCTCGTTTGTTCTTACTGGAATCACCAAAACACTCTTTGTTTATTCTTCACCGAATAGCAAATTTTTATTCTTTTTGTGTGAAATTGATTCCCTCTCATCGTTGGAACTATTGCTGAATGAAGTAAGATGATTTTGATGATATTTTACAGTGTAAATATATATATGCATGAGTGGGTTTGAGAAGTGTAGTTTTGGTGATGAATGAATTAGATTATGGATTTGTGAAAAAGGAATTGTTTAAAACTGTATAAAATAGAGTCTATTTTGGATATGAGTTCACAAAAGTTGATGTCTCTGTTATGGTTTAGAGAAATACGTATATGGTTGTTTTTACTGTTCATGCATGAATATGTGAAGTGTTTATAGAGATGAGTTTAAATGAGTTTAATGATATGAAATGAAGATTTGATGAAGTTGTGGTATAAAGTTGATAAAATGATAAAGTTTTGATGAAATGAAAGTGTGAAAAATGTGGGAAATGTATCAGATGAAAGTAAATAGAGAATAAAATGCAAAAACTGAAATTTGCAAGTATGATAATCGGATTTTTATATTTAAGTGTGAATCTTAGATTTTTGAATTGTTGTGTGTTGATAAGCTAAAATGAAGTTAGAAGAATTGGTTTATGTGCTTTAAGTGTTAAGTGAAGAAGATTGAAGTGTAAATAAAATTCTGGAAAAAAATTACAATAGAGAGAGGAAGTGAATATGAAGTTTCGGATTTTTGGTGTTTGAATCTAATTTGTTTAGAGATTGAATTGGGTATAGAAATGCATAATAGATGTTTTAGAAGTGAGAACAAATGAAAAAAAAAACGGAAGAAGAAGATGAAGAAGTTGTTCGGTGAAGAAGAGAAGGAAGCATGATCGTGCTTCAACACGATCACGACTTCGTTAGGGGAGGTCGCTAATCGCGATCGTGCTTCAGCACAATTGTGACTTCGCAAGTGCAGATAGGATATCACGATCGTGCAGATGTACGATGGTGACCTTCAACGTTGAGTTTGCTTTTGAACATCCTTTGGTTTTTTTTTAGATAAATCAGAAGAAATTTTATACATAAAATAAAATGTTATGTACATGGCCATATCTACCAAATCAACAACCCATTGTTACCAAAAGTTTCACTTGACCCAATTTCAAACTATTTCCACACACTCAATCATCATATACAATTCTACCTTTTTGCCAAGATTCCTTGCCTAACTAATTATCTATGTCATCATCCACATTCTCCAGTAAACCCACAATTAGTCCACCATCATAATAAGAAAATTTTCATCACACCCTAAAATATCAGTCCAAGTCCATATAAGAAGAGTTGCAGCTTGAGTATGCAATGTTTTCTGTCAAGTTTGTGATCCTCTTGCATATCCTCCTTCCTGAGAACTTTCGAGTGCCATCCAAGTAGTTGGTTTTATGTTGTTATAAAAGAGTAGTCAGTTTTTGTCTGTACTACTTCCACTGAATTGCCCAGGCATGTCTCTTGATTTTTTCCTTCTGCAGTTGTGAGGTTGGTGCCCACCTAGATGAAATCCGAAAAAAGCTCCTGCACAAAATTATTAGAAAATACAACCATCCTATTTTGACCTTCTCTCAGTGTTTGAACGAAGATATTCCATAACTTGAAAGATTACTTTGTCTTTGAGACTTCCCACCTCTATGGCCTCATCTTTGAAGGTTCTAGCACTTCTTTCCCCCCATAGGTTGTAGATGGTAACCGAAAGGACAATGGCTAAAAGGTTTGTGTTACAGTTTCGGTTATTTTGAGGTTGGTATTTTTGTTATAACTTCTTCACCCGATTTACAAATGATTTGATTCTTAAACCAATAGACTCATAACATGTTGTTCTACATCTCCACCAAAAAAATTATAACCATCTGAAATGGATTGATTATTGGATTTAGGATGAAAACATTGAGGAGTACTAGAATATGTTAACTGGTATGGTTTCACTGAACATGCTTTGGTATTTCAGTTATATCTTCTTCTATAGTTATCCAAATGGAATAATTTTTTATTTAAAGTATACTAGAGACATAGGGCTATAGATTTTTTGAAGAAATTGAATTGTAATTTAGTCTCTAAGACTTTCAATTTCAGGATTGAATTTGAGTAAAGTGTACTATTTCAGAATGAGAATAGTCTGAAAATAATTGGAGTTTAAATTTCAAAGTACTAAACCAAATTGAATAATTTTGGTGTAATTAGAAAATTAAGACATTGGAGAATAATTTTCTAGAAGGAAGTATTGCCTAATTGTGTCTTTTACCTTATCAGAATGAATACGCAAAGTTGACCCGAAAGTATATTCTTAGAAAAGTCTAAAATGATCAATTGAGTTATGAAATTAACTTTACACTCTTTTATTATGGTTCAAACCCTAAGTACTAATGATATTTATAAGGGTTTTGATATCTGAATGACATGGTGATAAGCATTCGATAAGATTTCCAGGATTATCATTGAGCATGTATTGTGAATATTTTATATACATAGATGTGCATAAAGGCATGTTTATACATTTGTGCAAAAGTGTGATACATGTAAATGTGCTTTGTATGATATAGACGAGCGCATTGGACGTCAGTCAGACATTGTCAAACCCTCTACGCAATAGCATTATCAGAGCATACTGTGAGTCAACTTAGATGATTTTTCCTAGGTTTGATTGAATTTGTTTGACTTCCAATTATTAACTGTTTGTGATTTGTTACAAATTCTGGAGTTAAAGTTTGAGGAGTTAATATTTGGAAATGTATTGGAAGCGTTCTTATTGCTATGAAATTCTGAATGATATTTGTATTCCTAATGAAAGTTGAATGCCGAACTTAGGTCCGATGATTATAAGATTATGATTGTGCAACACATGTGACTGTTATGAATGGCATATTCTGTATTTGATATTTTTTATAAAATTTACGCTCAAATAAAGGTGTTGTGACTAGAGTAGCCAGTATAAAAGCATTCATGCGTAAAGCTTTGCTCCGTAATTTTTTGTTTTTACACGTAGAGCTTTGTTCTGTGGTTTTTGTTTTGACTAAGCCCAATGGGTCAATATCTGCATATGTGTGTGAAAGGCACTCAGTCACAACAATAATAACGAATCTGGAGTCTCATATGCATTTGTATTTGTAACTATCTATTCTGAATTCGCAATGATAACATGACATGCCATGATAATGTAAGTATTGAATTATTCATATTCTGAATGAATATATGTGAGATATGTGATTTGTGTATTTGCTTTGGGTGAAATCAACGATGATGGTTCGCTCATTGAGTTCACAAAACTCATATAAATTACAACGTGCCTTTTCAGGTTCCAAGGAATTTTTCAGTTAGGCTAAGTGGAGTATAGCCACTGAGATTAGATATGGATTAAGGGTTGAGATCAGTTTGCACCTGCATATGACTTCAATAATTTTGTGTTTTTGAATTATGTTCCGCAAGAATTGTACAAAGTGTATGTTTATGATTTGGTAATGAAATGACTTTATGATTGCAACTGTTTTATATCTTAAATGGGCCCAACTGGCTATTGTAACACTTGTGAATGAAAATATTTTTAAATAAAGTGGGTCCAATTTGATTAATAATTTCCACATACGTGTACATTGTTTTAAAGAATTAAAAATTTGTAATGAAATTTTGACTATTCTAACATGTCACCCTTATGGGATACGTACTCGGATATTACTATGGATGTCGGAGTAATATCCGAGTACGTATCCTGCGAGAGTAGGGTATTACAATTAACATATTATTGGTAATGAAAAAATAAATTGTTGCTTTTGTTGTTACAATTTTTTTCTTAAAAAATCAGTTTATTGCTTTATAAAGACTTTTCATTATATTATTAAGGCAGCATTGCTATAATATAAGATAACAAAATTCATATCGTTAAATGGAATATATTATATTATATAACAGTGCTACCTTATTTAACGATATGAATTTTGCTAATATAAGATAACAAAATTCATATCATTCCAGCCCTCACTATATATAAACATGAGATATAAGAGCTTTAAAGCCTGTTTGGTTGGATGTTAATTAGTAGAATAGAATGAAATGGAATATAATAGAATGGTTTATAATATAATAAAATGTAATATAGTGAAAAGTTAATTGGGAGGGATGAAACGGGTCATAATACATTGTAGTGAAATGTTATTTTAGAAGATGGATGGAATGAAATGTAATGTATAATAAATGACGATTATACTCCTGATATTAAAATGGTTGTTACAGGAGATTTAACACTATTATTTTAAAACATAAATAATATCCAATTAAAAAGTCACAGTTCAAGTCTCAATCGTGACAAATAATTTTTTATATATGTTCTATTTTAAAATAATAAAAATTTTAATAAAAGTTTTATTATTTAATTATTAATTATATACAATTTATTATTAATTATATAAAATATTATTAATTATTTAATAGATTTTATTTATTAAATTTTATTTTATTCTATTACATGTGATTTATATTTAAAAATAATTTATTCATATTTTTATTCATATAGAAATATATACAAACAATTAAAGAATAATTTTTACATATTTTTATTTTTCATTAATAAAAATTTTATTTTATTATTAATTATACACAATTTATTATTAATAATATAAAAATATTATTATTAGGGTAAGGAGAAATAATATAAAAATATTATTAATTATATACAATTTTTGTGGACTGTAATAAATGAGTTTGGGGGAAAGAGGGTTAGGGTTAGAAGGAAAAATTATTGAGGATATATTTGGTAGTATATATTTATTAGTTTACGTTCCATTATAAACCCACCGAATCGAAGGTTTCTTATTTTTACTATTTATGATGGATTAGAATGTAACATGAAACTTTCCGCTTTTATCTCATTCCGTTCCATTCTATTATGAAACTCTCAATCAAATGATAGAAGTATGTTACGTTCTATCTTGTTTCATTACTAACCCCTCAACCAAATAGGACCTTAGGGAAACAAGCCACTGTATGTCACTGTAAAGCGTCTAAGTGTTTATGCCCTTCTCTTTTATTTGATTTTTTTTTATGTTTGTGATTCCATGAAGTTGTACTTGATTAAATTGTCCATCAATAGTTAAATGCATAACATGAACATTCTCATCTTATTCATTCAGTAGTCTTTTTTTTTTTTTTTGCCCACGAGATATTGTAGAAGAATCCTAACTATGAGAAGGTACCTTTAAGTCATCCACTCCCAGACTAATCCTCGCTCGAGCCGGGTAGGTCCCTTGCGGGAGGCAAAACTTTGGTCTCAAGTTTTAAACGACTGCATACATGAGGGTGGTTCGAACCTGCGACTTCACTTAAGCCAGAAGAGTCCCTTACCAACTCACCTGTGCCATAGGATTTCATGCAGTAATCTTTAATATCCATTTATTCTAATTGTCAAGAAATCTTTATAGGTCAAAATAAATGAATTCATCCCTTTTTAAGAGTCTTTGAAGTTTTGATCCCACTAAGCAAGGCTTCTCTCGTTACATACGCAATCTTTCTTTTGTATTTTACAAAGAGGATGCTTCCGTGATTTGAACCTTCCCAAAGCTTCTCTCTTTACTTACGCAATCTTTCTTTTATATTTTACAAAAAGGATACTTCTGTAATTTGAACCTTCGCAATGCTTCTCTTTACGTATGCAATCTTTCTTTTGAATTTTACAAAAAGATTGTTTATATGATTTGAATCTTTAACCTTTTAATCTAAAAATAACAACATTACCGGTTGCTCCAAAACAAAAACATATTTTTGTTTAGTAATTGACCTTTTGATTTCCTCGAACTTTATGCACTTAATCCCACGGTAAATGCATCACGTATTTGTTTACCAGTTTTGATGATTGATTTAAATTTCATAGCCATATGAATGTTCGATTCTTGCATAAAAAAACTGAATTTTCTACCAAGAATTTCCAATTAACGCTAAATTGATTATAGCATTAAAAGCCAATCTTTATCAAGTATTCAGAATAAGCTAGCATTAATTAAGTGTGATTGAACATTATTTGTGCAGGTTTTTCACAATAATTTGGTGGATACTTTTCGACTCTTCAGCTGAAATTAAATTTCTTATTGATCAAAGCGAATAATTAGATTAAATGTAGAACCTACATGAAGCTGCAAGTGGCAAAGTTCTTACTAAAGCTAATAGAAACAATTTGATCGAGTTAAAACATATCGGTTTAGCTGGCTGGGATTTCTTGGTCAGCTATTAGAGTCGCCTGTAGGTTATCAGCTAATGCTCTGCTGGGCTGGGGACAAAACTTATGGTCGCAAGTCAGGAAGGCGCTTCTTGTTGCGTTCTTGCTGCTAGCGATCTAGTTGCTGTTGCCACAAATTTGATTGAATTATATAGGATTTCATACTACTTTCCTGTATCTGCTCCAACAGATTCAAATAAATTATGCAAGTAAACATATCTTTACTATTCACGTATGCTTCAATAATACATTGTAACTAATATGATTTCAATAGTTCCTCATTTCTGTATGAATCTGATATCTGAGGAAGCAGAAATTTAAGATATAAGAATCATACCTCTAACAGAGATATTCCCTCCAACAGCTCTCTGCATTCCCCCAACAATAGCCTCTCTTGCCTGACCACCGCCGCTAATTGTGAAAGTAAAGTAACAGTTTTCCCAGCCTGCGGTGCGAACAATGTTAAACTCAAACAAAGAGCGCATAGAAATCATTGACTTCGACAAGTTGTTGCTTACTGAAAATGACAACTTGATAGATCGCATCATATCTGAGGCTTGTCTAATAGCATTAGAAACTGTCTCAAAATCCACCTAAAATCAAGTACCTTTCGTTAGTTTCCAATTCAATAAACAGTAAAATAGATAGGAAAGTTTCAGTACGATTTTGGACTGCGGAACTGACCTTTGCACCTTCCGTGAGAGGTACTCTGCTAACGACTGAATGCAAACATTGTTTCATCATTGAAACTGCCGATGAGTGGTGCCTGTCCATAACTCCCCATGATTCCAATAGTTTCATCTGCATCATTTCTAAGGAATTAGCTTCATTAACCTAGGTTTATGATATGAAATTACACACACACACATATATATATACAGTTTTCACTGACTTGGGAATTTAGCATGACATTCAGCTTCATCTCCATCTTTTCCTTCTCAAGTTTCAATCTCTTCTGAACTACAGAGTGTTGCAATCTTTCCAGACTGAACCATGCAGATGACAAATGGTTCTGCAAATGCACCAGATGAATGTTCTTTTATGAGTATGACAAATTTGATGGTATTGTGCAGATACCATTTGACAGCCGTAATTGTTATTACTGTTGGTGTGACATAAGAAATTCTAATTTCTAAAACGTCATGCTCCGTAGAATGTTTGCAATGTTCAACAACTCACGGTGAAGAAGTTTTTTTCTGTTGGTTCAACTGGTATTTATCATTTGAATTTCAGATAGATCGCTTTTGCACATCCTACACAGGATCATACCTCCGATTTGTCATTTATGTTCTTATCCGCAGCATCAGCTCTAGCATTTGCATATCGCCATTGCATCAGACGATTTTGCAAGAGTCTTAACTGATGAATGCTCTCTGCATCTCCTGTGACCAGCAGCAATGAGCTAGGCGATGAAGATTTCTTACCTTTGAGTAACTCCAGCCCAAAACTAAGCAGTTTTTCTACACCTTTACGCCTTGAAGGACTCGAATGTGGTGGCCTGGAATTTATAAATGAAAACGGCCTTTCCTTACTCTCCACAGACATCGGTGTTGCTCCAGATCGCCCTGGTGATAGCGCCCATTGAGACGTACCATTCCCATGTACGCCTATAGAATTAGTCCTCTTAATTGGATTTTTCACTGTAAACTTCTTGATTTTCGCTGAGTTTAGATTATCAGAATCTGATGTCTCTTTTGGATGCCTTCTTGTATCTTGTAAGTACTTGGAGGAAACCTCTCTACCAGATTTTCTGGACCATGTACTTGAAGCCGGAGAAGGAAACTCCAAAGTTGAAGAGTTGAAATCACTGCATTCTGATTCAAAGTCATCGCTATCCAAAAAGGGATCTGATATTGGATGGGATGAGCTTAAACGATTTCTAAAGAGTGAACTTTCATCGACGGACAGCCTTCTGGGAATAATACGAGAAGCTGTTGAAGCGAACGAGCTTTTTCCTGGAAAGTTGAACTTTCCAGTATATCTCATCGAACCTCCAAAGAATGGTCTATGATTTTCCTTGGTGCTCTCTTTCTCTTTCTCATTCTCAAACCTAAACTCCCTGTAGCTTCTCTGCTTATTAAGAGAAACCGTGTTGTTACCATTCGTAGGTCTGTCAGCCAATCTCTCATCAGCAAGAGAGCCTCCACTTTTATTCTTTGATGACGACGAAGGCCAAATGCCACGTACAACTCCAAAGTCATCAAAACTTGTTTGATGCTTTGTACGGGTTGGCTTTTGACGTACTGGTGAGGAAGCTTGGTTTGGAGATGGTATTCCACCATTGCTCGACCGTGTTGGTGAAGAAAGAAAACGTGAGCTGATCTCACGAGATTTTGGCCTTCTTTGTTTCAAAGATTGATCGGAGACACAGAGCAGTGGTTCACTGTCAGTCTTCATAGTCTCTTAACAGAAGAACGAGAGGGAATCCGTTAAGATTGAGGTTCAGACTTTAGAGGGTTGTTTTATTTTCAAAAAACTGGATAAGAGATAAAACTAACACAAATGTAACACTGGCCGGCTAGTCCTCTTGACCAGTCTATGGAACAAGTAATTGCGTCGACAAATGTTATATGAAAAACATGCTCGCAGTAGTTGAGATTGATGCTTTGCCGGCACTTGACGTTACGAGAAAACGTGATGGGCTTCTTCCACGTGTCCAATGCTTTTCCGCAGGTATCTGACAAACGGACTGGGTACAAGACTGTCAGTGGCGACTGAGAAGCCAAAGCTCTCATCTATTTGTCAATTACAACATTTTCAAACTTTAATCTAAATCTATATAAGCTAACATGATCTTAACCACTTAAAGCCGAACAAGCCAGCGTTTGTTCACCTCAGATCATGTCCCGTAAATATAGATCGACCGTTGATCATTTAAGTTTGAGCTTGTTTTAACACCTTCGAAGCTGCTTTGCCGGCACGCTTGCGGCTTACATCTTAATCACCTCATAGACTTACTATCAGAACCAGTAATGGTATCTAATAAAAACAGAGACAAAAGCAAGTTAATAGAGGAAATAAGGTTACAAAGGCCAGAGCCAGTTAGCAAATTTGGCAAGAGATCTCTATGGGACTCTATGGCCGTGTTTGGTGAACAGCGTTTCAGCTGTTTATTAGTTGTTTGACTCAAAAGAGATGTTTGACCCATCTTAAAAAGCTATTTGGTCGTTTGGTAAGCAGCTGGTTAACCAGCTATTTTTTCACAAGCTCATCACACCAGCGTTTGGAGTTAGCTGATTGATTTATGCCGGTCTTACCCCCTCTTTAATCTTTACTCTTTACTCTCTGCTCTCTCTC
>JANZLD010000009.1:18538688-18548735 GCA_026413575.1 Erythroxylum carthagenense | reverse complement strand
GTCAAAATAACAGAGACGGGAGTGAGTGGGCAAAACGATTGGAGCATATGAAACCACAATCAGTTGAGTAAAATCAAGCCCCCATTGATGGAAAAACGGAAGCAGCACGCAGAGAGAGAGAGAGAGATTACTAAATGTGTATATATTACTAAATGTACAACTCCTGTTTTCAAAATCTTATTCTACGTGAGATCAATAATCTCACAGCAATTGATCTCTTTAGCAATTTTAGAAAACAAAGGTTAACCTTCCAAGAATACGTGATATGATAAAGCACTACCATTTATTAGACATAATATCGGAACATCATACAAGCACACCAACAACACCAACAATGCTTCATTTTCAATTGAAGAGAATCCAGACATACCAATACACAGGTGCAACCACCAGAAACTTGATTATTTTACTTGCATTATATTCTACGTTTCTCTACTATATAACAACAGAAAATATAACCACAGAAGAAAAGCAGCGCAAAGAAGATGAACTCACCAGACTCAAATCTCGATCGCTATGATGAGTTTTGTAATTGACAGACTATAGACTAAATCCAAGTCCGTTCAGAAAGTTGCAATACGTTAACAAATTGGCCAAAACCCTTCAACTTCCTCTGTGGTTGGACATGGTCTTTTCAGAAAGGTCGTTGGTAACCTCCTATATTAAACAAAGTATGGATGTATGCAGCATCACTAACAAAAGGGAAGTGAGCATAACCACCAGCAAGAGCACACCCTATACACTGCAACAAGATCACGATGTACGCTAATCCAATCCCAGCCCAGTAATGCATCCCAAACGTACCATTATAGTGTATTAGAGGCATAAAATTGCTAGTATACCAGACAATCTGCAAGGCTGTTTCAAGTAGCATGCCCATCATAAGGTGGAATCTAAAGTAGTGAGGCCATTCTTTATTCTTCACAATGCCAATGTAAGCAAAATAGATATACAACATTAAGAACCACACCGGTAATCTCGAGATTGCTCCTGGCACATAAAATATCAGATCTTCCAACCAATTGTAATGTCCTAAGAAGGGTTGGAGGTAATACCCTGCATCTGACAGCTGCAGAGCTATCAAATATGGTATACATGCCAATGTTCTCCACCACCATTCTGGCTTCTCAGTTATAACAGGGCAACGGAAACTGAAATAGTCATTCTTGCATGCTCTGGAAGGATCTAGGAGTCTTTGCTTTCTAGGTGAGAAGGGGCACATGTTAGGAAGACCATCTTGACCTCCAAAAAGTGAGGCTGATGTAGAAAAAAGGTGTGAAAATGGTTTACCTGCCAATTACAAGAAAATCAAAAGCGTGATCTACATGCTTCTAAGAATATTTGTTAACTATGCCATTTTTTTTTTCTTTTTGCTGAAAGTACTGTTGTTTTCTCTGAACCAAAAAGTAGTTTTCCCTCAAACAAATTACAAAAAATACTCAAATTTCCACTCCCTGTTTTTGCTTCATGGTTGCTTAATAAACCAAATGCATAAATTCGTGGAATATAACAAATATCTGTTCATGGAGTTGAGGATTTCTCATAGTCTAAGAGTATAACCATATTTCATGTCCTTATTTCTGTTGAAAAACTTGGACAGATACAGCCTATGTATAGTTTATTGGCTCCTAAAAAGAGCATGAAATTGAGCATATGTGGCTACATGAGGTATCATAACAGACAGCTTCTTCAACTAATATGTGACCGATATTCTTTTCCCAACCATACTATGCATTCACACTCCAACTAGAGATTTTGAAGGTATCTCTTCCAAGACCTACGTCCACTAGTACACACCAAGTTCCTCCAGGATTGATTCATACTCACATTAACACCAAAGACTAACTCAGGGATCTAAGGCTTAGAACCAAACTTTGGTTCGAAAAGAAATGCCAGAAAAAGAATTGATAACCTTTAGAGGAGAAGGCATGCAACTGCTGATGAAGTTCGTGAAAACTTGCACAGAGTGACAACTTTGGTGAAGAAAGCCAGTTAGAGTTGCTCTTGATAGATGAAATATTTGGTAATGGCTTATGTAACCCTAAGATCTTGGAACCTCTTTCTCCAATTATATCTCTACACCTGGTTGACAGATTAAAACATCTTTCAATGCCAATTAAGCATGCTAGATGCACATACATTATGACATGAAAAATCGCATGTCCAGGGTGAACCCATAAGTGATTTTTTGCAAGGAATTTCTAGTTCCCCAGACACTTGTAGCAAACCCGTATGCCACAAACCATAAAATTGCATATGCAATCGATACATAAAGAACCAATATATCAACGAATTCTGTTTACACAAGGGTAGAAAATTCCCTCTATGTAAACGCATTTGGTTCTTTAAAGAGATGAACTTGTTAAAATATAGCATGCCGTTAAATTAGCAGAGACAAGAATCCAGCTGCTAAAGAATTGGGCTAGAATTTTCAACATATATCTATATATACAAGTAAAAATGATCATTTACAATATGTAAAGAAAAAGCTGATAAACCAGCTTGACTAACAGATTTCACAATCTACTACTGAAATTTCTTAATTAAACAAACTAGCACTGATCATTCATCCACAATCAATAAGGCACAATAAAAAACAAAAAGAAAATAAAAATCCCTCCAAGTAATTGGTAGAAGATTCTAGAATACTTGGAAAAGGGGAAAGAAACAAAGACTACGCGAATGATTTACATAGTTATGACTTCTATTGAAAATGGAACGCCAAAAAACAAAAAGGAAGAGGCGGACAGAAAACGAATCTACCGACGAGGAGCCACAGAAGCAACAAGGGTGGGAGAGAGAGGGTGTGAGCATTTGAGGGCGTAAAGACAGGCGGCATGGTTAGAGATACTAGCGCCGGCTGGGGTAGTGGTGGCCGCAGCCGCTACAGCACCAACGGTGGACATCGTCTTTCTCGCTTTTCTACGCACTGACGTTTACTTTCCATGCAAATGATGCAATGCACGGGACGGTCAGGGAAGGGCCAGTTACTTTATATATCAATTAAAAATTTACGTAGCTACGGCAGCGTTTTAAAGGTGAAAGTGATAAAGGCGGTGTAGTGCAAGTGGATTGACCGTAAAGATTAATTCCGGCCCAAGTCAGAGACGGGCAGAATTGGACAAATTGAATTTCTTCTTTTTCTTTGGTTCGTTTAGAAATTAGAACTCTTCAACTTTTCAATTTCTAAATTATGAATTCAATTTGCTATTCTGGTACTAATTACGGAAAACAAACACCAAATCGCACACCTATTGATGTATAACATCACTTAATCATAAGCTTCGTTTATTCCTTTTTAAGACATCGTATCCAAGCAAAGTAAGAATATCTGCCAGAAATAATTAACATTAAGTAATATAATTAACACATCATAATTTAGAGCTATAAAATTATTTTTATGAGAATTCAAAACTACTTTTATTTTACATCGTGACTTTATCTTCTAATCTTTTATTTTTCTCTTTTTTCCCCCCTTAAAAATAAAACTTAACTTTTATGTCCTGTCAAGAACCAAATTTTATTTATATACCCCGTTAATAATTTATTCTACGCGACAAGAAAATAAGCGAATCTATAACATATATTACAATTTTTTTCCCCAACTAGCCAAAATTTGAAAATAAAAAATAAAATAGTGTGCCTTTTTATAACTTCCGTGTTTTTTGTTCGGCAAGATAAACTCGACCCTTATTTAAAGAATGAACTTATTTTTAAAAAACTCTAGCATGCTTGACCAAATCAGATTGAGCCTGTTTATTTTTGGATTAGGCCAACCTCGAGCTTAATTATCACTCTTATAAATAAATTTCTGTTATCCGTTTAAATTTCTGACTCAATCTTTTAAAATAAGCAAATTTTATTTTGTGCACTTTGAATTGTGCGGCAATTTTAGTATTACGATTAGAAATTTTTATCTTGATTCTTAAAAAGAAATTCATTTAACTTAAGTTGATCAATAATTAAATTGTACCAATTAGTTAACTTACATAAAATACACAACAAATTGAAAATACACGAATTAGAGAAACTGAAAAAAAAACTCTTAGAATCCATTATTTATTGAGTAAATTGTTGAAGATGAAGCATTAAAAATTGATCCTGTAGTACTTAAATTTAAGTTAGTTTTGAAAATTATAAAAAGTTTAAGATAAACTAGTAAGTTGAGATTTATTTTAAGAAAAAATCTTTTAATACTTAAATTTTGTATTAAAAAAACACTTTCCTAAAACTTTTAACATTTTCATAAATAATGTCTTTAAATTTCTTTTGTGAAAATTTGACTTGTTAAGACTTAAGGGGGTGGTTAGTTCGTATAAAGGAATTATAATAGGAATGAGAATGAATATATTGAAGAACAAAAATGAATATTATCACCGTAATTATGATGGTTGGTTAAGATAAATGAATGATTACCATTACTATTGATAGTGGTTGGTTTGTAAAAAATATTGAAAAATAAAAATTAATTATAATGTAATTAATTATAATGTAATTATTTAATTACAATATTTTAATTAATGAATGAATTATATTTTAACTAATTATATTGTAATTAATTAATTAATTAATTAATAATATTAGTTAAAGAATACCATATTTTACTAAACCAGAAAAATCAAGCATTACTTTGGGTCAAATGGTAGGAATAAATAATGATGGTAAAGCTACTATATTAAAGAACAAAGGATATTGGAGGAATGACTCTCATTCCTCTCACAATGGAGAGGAATGAAGCAATTTCTAAATATTAGGAATGAAAATATAAATCATCCAATCATAACCTTATATCAAGTTTTATTTTTCATTCCATATCTATTCCTCTCTCCTCATACCCACCAAATAAGTACACCCTAAAATTTTTTTTAGAAATAAGATATTCTAAGATTTGGGCTTTTTAACTAACTAGACTGCTTAGAATTGAAGTTCCTTTTGAAACAAGACTTTTCAAGATTTTAATCCTTTGATAATTAGACTTTTTAAAAATTATACTGACTCTTGGATAAAACACAGGTTGAGAAATGGTGAAAGCAAAACTATTCCTAACATTTTATAGGCCCTGGGCCAAGTAAAAAGAAGGGCCCAATAAATAAGCAATATACAATTGTTTAAACTTTAAAAGCATATTTTTATTATTAAAATTTCATATCCCTATATAAGTGACTCAATTTATAAGTTTACATACTCAACAAAATACTAAATGATCATAATATCAGTTAATAATTTCTTACAAATGTCAGCAGCAATAAATCACTAAAAATAGTATTAGCAACAACGAAATGACAGCAGTAGCAATCAAACAATAATATCAGACTGCAAAACATCAATAAAATTGCACAAATAATCATGATTTATGAAAACAATTTCTTGGTACTTTTTTAGATACAAAATCATTAATAATATTATTAGATCAATATTGTCAAACATATCCTTCTCGAAATATAAAATAACTAAACTATTCAACCTTTCTTGTGACATTGATGATCTCAAGTAGGTTTTCAGTAATTTTAATTTTGAAAACCTACTTGAGATCATCAATTTTGAAAAACTTTTCTTAGCTGATGCTATAATGACATGTATAATCAAAAGAATTCGCTAAACAATTGAAACATTGGATAACAATATAAACTTGACAAAAGGTTATATTAGACAGGAGATATGCCCCTAACCTAGCTCGAATTGATATTTCAATATTTTTAAACTAACAAAAATGAAATTATTTTTAAAAAATATTCACGCTATGTAAATTTAACTCGAGTTGAATTGAATCCAACATATGATGTCATATTTCTCGTGATAAGTTTTTTATTTGAATCTTATCAAATTAATAGTCAAACATTTTTAGATATAGAAAGAAAATGGGTGCAAGAATTCTCTACATAGTAAAATAATTAACTTATTTATGTTAGTTAACATTTACAAATTATTTCATAATAGTCTTGATAATTAAATTTTACAATTCTCATAATCAAAAGGTGAGGTTTAGTTATTGATTTTAAATATTATTAGTTAAATGGACATGACATGAGTTCATCTTGAAACATAATAAAAGTGAAATAACAGATTTTGATATTGTATAAAAAATAGTTGTCTTTCTAAGAAATGTGATAAGTAATTAAAAAATTAATTTTAAGAGTCATTTTTTGCCATTTCTACTTCAAGTAAACTATTAGTTAGTCTCTTAGCCTTTAATGTTAACAGTGCAGGAATGAGTGTGCATGGAGAGCCCCTTATGAAGGCGAGCCCTGGGCATGTTCCTTGACTGCCCATGCCTAAGGCTGGGACTGGGTGAAAACATATGATTTCGGTATGATAATTAGTCAAATTTCAGCTGCTTCTTACAAATAAATGAGATCTTTCAACTAAACAACATAATTCCACTTAATGCCAAGGTTTCTTCACTTATTCAAAATGAAATTTGGTTAGACAACTTCAGAGGGTTAAACTCCTTAACATATTTTCTACCTCAAATCACTCATTGGCACAAAGGAGATAACATTTCTTGGATTTTAGATTAATAAATCATGCTACAAGATCCTGCAAACTAGTAGTGAGAATGTTCCATGGTTTGATCCATTATGGAAAAATTCCTTGAATCCAAAAGGCTCCCTAAACACCTGGCTTATTGTTAAAAATAGAATAAAAGCTAAGAATAAGTGGTTTGGTTCATATGATCCCATTTGTGGCCTATATAAAGAAGTAAAAGAAGCTATAAACCACTTATTTTTTCGATGTAGGTACTTTAAATCAGTGTCGAATAGAATCTAGCATAAGCTAACAAAATTTTATCAATCATACAAATGTTCTAGAACTTTTAACTAGATTACCAAGCTAGCTAATCACCAAAAGCAGGATGGAGAACTTTTTAAGATAGTTTTCACAGAAACAATCTATTCGTTGTGGAAAGCAAGAAACAAAATGATATGCAGAAGTGAGGAAGTAAGTAAGCACCAACTAAGTGAGGATATAATCAATTGGATTAGATCCACAATCATAGCTAAAAAATGCTCAAAACAGTCTATCTCCTAGAATGAAAATTAGATGGACTTTGTAAACGCATGTAATGATTTTCTTCTTGTTTGTTTAGTTAAAAGATTCAAAATCCTTATGATATCATTGTAATGTTGAAATAGATTAGCTATGATTAGTGAAATATTTATTCATTTTCTAATAAAAAGAATAAAAAATGATATGTTTTCTATTGTTAATATCTGGTTCTTTATATTTATTTTATGCCTAATATATTAATTAATCTTATATTTTAATTTAAAATGCAATTGGAAGTATAAGTGTAAAATAAAATTATTTGGAAAATTTGGAATATTTTTTATACTTCATCATAAAGTTGACATAACTTTTTTTTTTGTAGAAGCTTTGATTGAGATATTCAAGATATTATAGAGAGTTTAGGAAGAGTTGTAAAATATTCATGTTTTAAGTTATAGGAGATACTGGTCCAATCAAGGTCTAAAATCTAGCTTGAAGGAACAAGGGCATATACAGAGAGGGTTGCCACATGGGCTAATGGGAGACTTACTGGAGTTAGGTAAATATAGTGCCCTGGAAAGCAAGTATATTTACATATAACTTAACTTCTTCCAGTTACTTTTGTAATGAAAATAATTATTATTAATAAAACAAAAGAGTTTGGTTTTATTTGCATGAGCATTATATAACTAGTCATAAGGTTCCAAGATTCTTTTGTAAGTAATACACATATACATGGAGATGTATGGGAAGCATGTATATTATTAGAATCTAAATTAGTTGTTTCATAGTTAAATAATCAAGTTGGTCACTTGATTATAGTTTAGACTGTAGTGTTACGATTCATCTCTATATAAGTAAAGGAATTTACTTCAAGGGAATGATGAGTTTCATATCATGATAGTAGTTGACTATCGATAATGACACTATTAAATGAATATGAAATCACGCATGTTTTTAAAGAATAAAGTAGGCCGTTACTTTAATCTTAAAACATACACTTTGGCATTCGTTTATTATGAACCACAATCTTGATAACTGGTGAACTGATATATGCTTCATTATAATTTTTGATATGATCAGAATGAATTTTTATAGAGTATCAATCCGGTGTCTGCATGTTGGAATTATTAATTGAAACATGCATATGGAAACTTTCACTCATATAAAGAGTTTATAGTGATATCATCACTTCTAGATGTTTTACGGAGATTAGTGATTAAACTGGCGCTAGTAGTTTGATAGACTAGCTATCCATCAAGTCTAAACACTAAGATGAGATCTTGTATGTTAATCACCATATAGAGTAACATGAGAGATTTAGAAGAAAAAACCAACATAAGGGCAAAATGGTAAATTTACCCTTTATTGTTCGGATGGCTATAATATGGTTCGTAATAAAGTTTGCAATTGGACATCTTATTTGAAACATGTGTTCTTATAATATTTAGTAATTTAAGAGTTTAACTAATTATCTTTAGTGAAATAATGTTTGGTTAATAAGCTGGAATTAATACTTAATAGATTAAATTAATTTCGGGCTTATTGGAGCTTGAATTATATAAGTCCAACTAGATTCCCCACTTGGCTTCTAGGAAGGTCATCAAGCAAAGTAAGAAATATAAATAGAGGTTTTAAAGCCATTGATTGAATGTTAGGCTTCTACTAATTAATTGCTAATTAGAAGCCCAAATGAACATCTAATATTGGGCTGGACTTTGGTTTGATTAGAATAATTAGATTAATTAAATTGAAACAAAGTTACTAAAGATAAAAGGAGGGCAAATTTTGATTTTATAGCTAAATATGCAGTTGCACATTTAGCATTGATTGCTAAATTAAAGATGGTTATTATCATGCATCATCATCATTAAATGGAGTAATGATCTTCTCGTTAAATGGTTTAATAGTTGTCTTTTAATAATGACATGTAACCTTTAGCATTCATTTGATTAAAGAAAGGAAGATGTGCATTTGATGTACTCTCTCTCCCTTCTTTTATCCCATAACTGAAAATAAGAGGGTCTTATTTAGGTTATTGGTCTTTTTATATAGTCATCTTAAGCAATTGAAAAGAGTCTCATTTATTGGCTTCTTTATGATTGATTAAAGAATGAAGTGATGCATTGGATACACATCACTTCTTTTCTTTGATGTGTAACTGAAATTGAGAAGGAAAGATGAAGTGTTCTTGCATTTTTGACTCACTCTCTCCTCTCTTACATGGGTTAGCCGAAATTTGAATGAGAAGAGTCTCATTTTTGGCTTCTTTCAACTAAAGAAAATCTCTTCCAAATTTCTTATCCTTTCCTACCAAAGGATCTTGTTAACTAAGTTATCCAAGAAGAACAAGTGGTAGATCAGATTGGCCGATGATATAATAATGAGGAGAGGATACATTAACAAAGAGAGGATACTAAAGCGAGGAGTCAAAACTGTAGCAAGGAGTCGGTATAATTTCTATCATCTTTTATGTTATTTATTTTTCTAATACTGTATCATGTATGGATTAAACATGTTGATTTGGTTATAATGCTTCCGTTGCGTTTTGATTTCGGAAAATTTTTTTGAAATATACCGTTTTAGCCAAATCTAGTATGCTTATGTTTTCGATCCAACAATTGGTATCAGAGCTATTTTATTATGCATGATTTCAGTTCCTATATACGATGTATAGGTTGGTGATTAAATTTTGTATGCTACATATTTTTATGTGATAGAAATATATGTGGTGTATGTTTTACTTGTTTGGTTATCCATAGAATATAGTTTTACCTTGTAAGTTTTCTTCGTTTGGTTTGTAACAAAGAGGATGGCCTATCATCATCATATTTCCTCCTTGGCTTCATTTTTCTTTTTTTCTTTGATTTTGTAATGTACAATTTCTGTAATATTAAAGAAGGAGCAGCCATGGATTGAAGAGAAGAATAGATAATAGCTTCGGTGTATTAGCAAATGTTGGGCCCCGAACCTTTTTGGAATTAGAACTGTTAAGTGAATTATTGGAAATCATTCAGGTGTAAAGAAATAAGGAATTCATGAAATGGAATTCAAATGAAA
>JANZLD010000009.1:18503008-18525289 GCA_026413575.1 Erythroxylum carthagenense | reverse complement strand
CATTTAATGATGATAAAGCATGATAAATACCATCTTTATTTAGCAATTCAATGCTAAATGTGCAGCTGCACATTCAGGCCTAATAAAACTGAAATTCCACCTCCCATTTCTTTAAGAATTTTGTTTTAATTTAATTAATCAAATTAAACCAAATTCTAGACCATTTATAAATGTTCATTTGGGCTTATAATTAATCATTAATTAGTGCATGCCTAACATTCAATTATGGGCTTTGAGACCTCCATTTATATTTCTTACTTTGCTTGATAACCTTCTTTGAAGCCAAGTAGGGAATCTTATTGGACTTAGATAATTTAAGCTCTAATAAGCCCAGAACTAATTTAATATCGTTAGAATTAATTCTAGCTCATTAACTAAATGTCATTCCGCTAAAGACAATTAGTTAAACTCTTGAATTACTAAATATTATGAGAATACATATTTCAAATAAGATGTTCGATTGCAAACCCTATTATGAACCTTATTATAGCCATTCGCCTAATAAAGGATAAAATTACCGTTTTGTCCTTATATTGGTTTTTTCTTCTAGATCTCTCGTTTACTCTATATGGTGATTGACATATAAGATCTTATCTTAGTGTTAAGACTTGATGGGTAACTAGTCCACAAAAACCCCTGGTGTTAGTTTAATCAGTAATCTCCATAAAATATCTAGAAGTGATGATATCACTATAAACTCTTTATTTGAGTGAATGATTCTTGATACATGTTTCAATTAATAATTCCAACTTGTAGATATAGGATTAATGCTCTGTAAAAATCCATTCCAATCATATCAAGAATTATAATGAAACACATATGAGTTCACTACTCATCAAGATTGTGTTCCATAATAAGTAAAAGCTAAAATGTATGTTTTAAGACTAAAGTAACGGCCCACTTTATTCTTGAAATCATACTTGATTTCAGATTCATTTAATAGTTCCATTATTGATAGTCGACTACTATCATGATATGAAACTCATCATTCCCTTGAAGTAAACTCATTTACTGACATGGAGATAAATCGCAACACTATAGTCTAAACCACAATCAAGCGACCAACTTGATTATTCAACTATGAATCAATTAATTTAGATTCTAATAATATACATGTTTTCCATACATCTTCATGTATATGTATGTTATTAACAATAGAATCTTGGTTCCTTATGACTAGATATATAATGCTCATATAAATAAAACCAAACTCTTTTGTTTTATTAATAATAAATATTTTCATTGCAAAAGTAACTGGAAGAAAATTAAGTTATAAGTAAATACATTTACTTTCCAGGGTACCATATTTACTTAACTCCAACAAATTGTCCCTTCCAATTATTATGTTTGGTCAACTAGGTTTGCATGCGTTCGATTTTTAGTTTGTTATAACATTTGAATTAATTATCTATTTAAGTTATATACTAATTGTTTATTAGGTGAAACGCATCATACAGGTGGTTCATCTAATTCAATGATCTATACAACATTTGGGGATTTGTTCACTGTATCTTCTGCTAGTTTAGTTAAAGTCAAGAAGTTGCTGGAAGAGGGTGTCAATAAAAACACCTAAGGGAAGATCTTTGACTATTTTTATTGAAGATCTTTGATTATTTTTATTGATGCCTTCGAAGGTGCAAAGGCCCTTATTGGGAGTCCTTACATAGGAAACTCCTTTACTTCTTTTACGAAATCTTGTGTCACTTGGAATCCAAAAAAAGAATTATTTCTTTTCCTTTTCGATGGAATAAGAGTGAAAATTTATTTATTTAACATGTTTGTGTAAGAATTGTCAAACTTCTAATTAAAATCTTATACTACTTACCATATATCAATATATTATATTGGTTACCATATTTCAATATTTATATGTATTATTATTTTATTGTTAATAAATATTAGTGATTAATAATAGTATTCAAATTAAATATATTATATTTTGATCTTATTAATATTAAAATTTTAGGTATGTTTATCCTTTTATATCCAAATAATATTTTCTTTTCAAAATTTAAATTATCTACCTTGTGTTTTTCAACAATATATCTAAAACTTTGTAAACATTTTACAATTTTTAGATGCTCCATTCTATTTTCATGAAGTATTTGTTTGAACGGAGGTGTAGTACTATGTACAATAGCCATCATTATAGTATCATTTATGTATAAATCCCTAGATTTAAACAAATTCAAATGGTTTTGAATGCGTTAGGTATTTAAAAAAATTTATATAGAAGGCAAATGAAAAGAAAATGAAAAATCATATAAATGTCAATTATAATTAACCTTCAGATTATTGAGCACACTTACCATTAAAAAAATTTTGACATTAATTTTTTAAGAATATTATCATATAAAAAATTCATCAAAATTATCCTAAGGAATACATAAGATATAAAATCTTTAATATCAACTTTTGGCAATGATTATAAAAATTCGTCACTAAAAGTCCAAGCTTTGGTAACTAAATTCTTAAACCATTGTAATAGGCTGAACATTTTATGATGATTTAAATAAATCATTGCTAAAGAACTGCCTTTAGCAACGATATAGTAAAACGTCACAATTTTAAAACCTTTAATATAAGGTTTTGGCCATGGATTTTAAAAATTCATCGCTAAAAGTCCATCTTTTTATGATAATTATGGGAATTGTCGCGAAAGCTAAACATTTGGTGATAAAAGTTCTAAGCTATCATAAAGTGTCACACATTTTGCGAGGGTTCACATAAATCATCACTAAAGATATCAATTTTGCGAAGATATCATAGAATGTCACGAAATCCTTCACTTTTGGTGATGAATTCTGAAATCGTCGTCAAAAGCTCACTTTTAGGGTCGACTTGAAAATCATCACCATAAAAAATAGTTAAAGCCGGTTTTGTTGTAGTGAGGTGTCTCTCTTTTGCAAGTACATTGCTACTCATAATCTTAATATGAATAACTTATATGTTTACTAGATTTTAGACTTGATTCTCCTCAAGAACTTAATAAAGCATATAGATAAACTGATGAGGAGCTTCTTATATACCAGTGAGGCTTGTTTTAAACAACAAGGATTAATTAGTCTAATGTTTACTTGATACAGAATAAGTGTGGTTTAGCATTATCCCCAATAAACCTATGAATAAGGTGTTAATAGCTAGGCGAATTTGGAGACTCTATTATAGTAAAGAGTCATTATGGATCTAATTCATACATAACATTTTAAAAGGGATGAATTATAGTAAAGAGTCATTATGTAATTGTTTTATTGATTTATTGGACTGTGGAGATTGCTATGATACTAATATCTAGCCTTAAGTCTACAAATAACTAATCCAAAGGTTTTCAATTGAATTACTCATATTAAAGTTTATAGGATTGCTTTACCTATTTGTGAATCCCTCTATTAGATTTGACCCTAATCTGAAAGATTTATATCATCCTATCTCTTGGCTTGCATTAACTTCTTTCAATTATTGTAGATTTATTCAAAAAAAGATTTCTTAATCTCTATGTTATTAAATTAGATTATGATCTAATATTCTGGATCTATTAGAACATAAAATAAAACACATAATTAGATCACAATATATCAATCAAACCTATTAATCAAAGAATCAAAATATATTAAAGTATCAACATAGGGTTCATCTAACCTAAACACTAACAAGACGTTTAGTTACATAAGATAAAAACATGAAATCAAGCATAAACAAAAAGAAACATGAATAGAAAATAATGAGTTCATAATTCTAAATATCCTCTTTATTTCCTATCGAATATTTTTGCAAGGTAAAGGTTTGATTTCATATTTCGACGGATCTTTCAATGATTTGTTCATGTTTTCCACTTCTCTAAACTAAAATTGCTCCTTAAGAATGATATCTATGTCTGGCATCGCCTCCTAATGTCTTCTCCTTTAATTTCATCTAAACATGTCCTTTTATATTGTAATTTATGGTTTTTGAGACTTACGTAGTTTGATACACGACTATGTATCAAATCATTTATCTCCAAAAACACTTAAAATTGTGATTTGCATGGCCTAAGAAAATGCATTAGATGATGCTTGGCCGTGCATCCCTTCTGTGCTTTGAATCTTTGTTTTATGTTATATTTTCTTCTAAAATCTTCTCCTTTAAAGTCTATGAAAGCAATTATACCCTGTAAAATGTACTTAAATTTTTAATATACATTTTAACTAAATGTTGTACCATATTAATTATAATTATTTATGACATTTTTAATCCATATTGTTACATATAAGATTTTAATTTTTGTTGTTAATTTAATATAACAATTAAAAAAATAAAAATTAGAAGCCTTGTATATTAAAAAATGTTATTAAATTAGATCATGTACAAAATTTTAATTACAAATTCAAAAACATTTATATACAAAATAAAAAATAAAATTTAAAATAGTCACTCAGACCTATCTTCATCTTTAGTACTCACATAATTCGGGCCAAATTTTTTTCTTGGGTACTTTTCATGATTGATCACTTTTTTTAACGGACTTGTTTTCCTTTTCAAGACATTGAATGTATGCTAGTCTTGATGGGGATGAAGCAGTTGGCTTAGGGCCAAACCCACACCCTTTGATACATTTGGATTATGTATCAAGCACCTTGTTACAAATGTCATCTACATTTAACTCATTTCCGTCAGGCTTTGATGTTTGCAATAACTTTGACATATTATTCTAAATTTTAAAAAAATCAACTAATATAATTATTGTGTACTTCTTCAGATATCCAGCCTTCACCTTCTTTATAGTGTGTCAGTTTGTAGAGTATGATCCTATCACAATATTCTCCATTTAGTTCCTTCTGACTTTATTTTATGGAGAAAAATATAAAAACAATAAATAATGTTATGTTTATTGATATAATTATAACTTCTAAATAAAGAACTTACATATTCATTTCGTAGGACTATAAATGACTTGGAGCCTTGGTTGTGAGGAGTTTTCATTTTTCCTTTGTTAACCTTGGCTTTCTCACACTTTTCCTAAATAAAGAAAACGAATAGCCATTAAATTATGAAACAAGATTAATGGAAGAAAATTTGAAGAGAAAGAAAACAAACCTGAACGTTGGGAGAGGCCTAATAATCATGCAAAGTGTTCCAATTTTATGGAGACATTCGTTTTGGAAAATGTCTCCTTACGTCTTCATCTGAAGGAAAACATTTGTAATATTTATGCAGTCGATAGCGATGATCTTTGGTCCTTTGTTTCAAAAGTGAAGTGACACAATTTGGAACCTCAAGTTTGTCGATATCGATGATATTCAGCTTCATCTGTGAATAATAAGTAAAAGTGAAATTAATCTTTAAAAAAGTAAAATAATATTGCATATAATTTAATAAATTGAAATTTTACTGAAACTTTACCTAAAACATTCTCTAACTAGTTGTCTTTCTTCAACTACTTGGCATGCTTAATGTAAGGCAATTTAATTATGGCAATCACCCCAACTTACTAGACAATTTTGTTGATTGAGCCTTGTCTACAGGACGACCTTACATGATATCAATATGTATAGCCAACTTGTTATTTATTGCAACATTTATTAATTGCAAATGGCAACCTTTAGTTACACGTCTACCTTTTTTATGGTGATATTGGAACCTAACAACAAAAGAATAATTATAAGAAAATACACGTTAAAAAATGAGCATATATATTTGAGCATAAGTCTATTTATAGGTGTTAATGGTAAATAAACCTGCAAATCCCTCTATACTAGTTGACGCAGATGGAGGTTGTTGATGAATTGATTCATTAACGGATGAGGTCAATCGTTTTTGGTTGGTTAGGATATGATTGATATGGTTGTTGTTAAATGGGGACAACTTCGATATTTGCCACCTTCTGTCCTTTGTTTCTACCGGTTGTTGTTATATTGGATATCTATAACTCAAATATCAACATTTCATATAAAAATAAGTCAAACATTAACAATATGCATAAACATAACTCAAACATCAACAATCCACATAAGCATAACTCAAATGTCAACATTTCCTATAAACATAACTCAAACATCACTATTCTGTATTAACATAACTCAAACATATACACATAAACATAACTCAAACATCAACAATCTATATAAACATAACTCAAACAACAACATTCTGCACCAACATAATTCATCAATCAACATTCCATAAAAACATAATTGAAATATCAAGAATACGCATAAATATAACTCAAACATCAACAATATGAACGAACATAAGTGAAATAGCAACATTCTACATTAACATAACTCAAACATCAACATTCTGCATAAACATAAGTGAAATATCAACAGTACGCATCAATATTCATTTCGCTTGTACTTCATCCACTTGTACTATATTTAGATCAACATCTCTTTTATGGAATGATGATATATCTACATGTTCTATTTGTATGGCTCCATTATTCAACTCTAATTCAATCTCTTGATATACTTCATCACCAACTTCACTCATTTGGCCATTTTCCTTTTCATAAACATAGAAAAGATTTCGATGTTGAAACTTTTGAATGACCATCAAATGGCTATCCAATATAGTGTCGTTAAGGTAATAAGCTTGCTTTACTTAACTTATATGGAAAAAAGGATCATTATCGTACCATGTTTTACTAACGTTAACGCTAGTAATTTTATTAACTTTTATGTCACCAAGATTAAACCATTTGCACTTAAATATAACAACCTTTTTATCCTTAATGTAATGCAACTCTATTATTTCTGAGATGACACCGTAGAAATCAATAAAATCATTGTCATGACATTCCATAACAACAACACCACAATTTTGGCTTCTAAATCGACTGTCTTGATCTTGTGTGTGAAATCTAACTCCATTAACAATACAACTTGTATATTTTTGCCACACATATGAGGACCACATGTCCAAGCATATAATGTTGTTGTCACCTCTTGCATGTTATAGTTATGTAACTGTATCATCTATAAAACAAATTATAATTTCAAGTTAGTCTAATATATAAATCACCATAAGTTTATAATATTCCATTAATAACTTACTCGAGTCCTAAACTATGATGGAAACTTAATCTTATGTCTTTTTAAACATTAACAATTCCTTTGTTTCGAATTGAATCTTTGAGCTCTCTATTTAAAAAGTAAATAAAGATCAAGTAATATAGAATGAACCACAAAATCTAAATATGAGATTTGAATCAAAAGTAATATACATACTTCATATATATATCGAATTCCTCGCAATTGTTCAAAATATACCAATGCCCAATTATGAGTTTGTCTTCAGTTAACTCCATATATTTTCCAACACCAAGTGGCCTTACTTTTTGGGAGAAAACTGCCAACCTATAATCTTGATCAAAATTAAAGCTACATTCTTATCTATCAAATCTTGTCTCCACATCATTTAAGTACATTGAACAAATGTCAAGCATTCATTCACTATATAAGCTTCTGTAATAGACCCTTTAAGTCGAGCTCTGTTATGTACATACTGCTTAAGAGAGCATAAAAACCAAAAAAAAAAAATTAACAATTGTTACTAAGTAATAACTTTGGAAAAAAATAGAAGTTAATATAAATTACCTTTTAATGGGAAACATCCATCGAAATTGAACTAATCCATAAACTTTTGCCTCGTATGGAAAGTGAATTGCCAAGTGCACCATAGCATCAAAAGAAGAAGAAGGGGGAAACTAGTTCTAGCTTACATGTAATCAAAGCTATGTCTTTTTCCATTCTTTTAAGCTCTTCTTGTTGAACCCCACTCCCAGACATTTGTGCCCTACGTCCTTCAAACATTTGAGTACATGCCTAGTGGAAATAGTGCTCTAGAGCAGTCACATTCACTTCTCATGGCATCATCATTAAAACATAGATATCACAATCCTTAAAAAAATCAATTCCTCTTTTTCATTTCATAAAATCCAATATACATTGTAGTATTACATACTTCATCCTTATATACAATATAAAAGAGCAATTAGAGTTTATAGCTTTATTACAAAAATACGTTACATGTTACATGAATAAGGAACTATACAAAATTCTATCTAAATCCTTCAGTCTCAGTTGACCAACTGTTGAGCCATTTCTACTATCCAAAAGCAGTACTAGATCTCTTTTAAGTTGTCTTAGAAGCTAATTATGCTCTCTCGCACCTGCAAAGTCAACATTACAATTTTGATGAGTTTTGTGAACTCAATGAGCTACCCATCATTGATGGCTCACTCATAACACATGACATATACAATTCATGTTTCACATTCACAAACAATTGATGTCATCATATAATGCACATCTTTCATCAATTATTAAAAAAACACCATATAACATTTTGTTCACTTATTCACTTTTTATATTCATAACGGTTCATACAATTCAATTCAATTATTCATATAATGCATAATAAATTGTATGTGCAATGTTCATGAGACTCACTTTCATTTATTACTTTGTTGTGACCGAGTGCCTTTTTCACTGTCTCATAACCATTGTGGATACCGAGATCATTAATAATTATCCCTTATCTGTCGGAGATATAAGGCTCATTATACATAATGAGCCAGAGGTTCTAACCACATTCTGAGCTTTAAGCTCTTTTTCACTGACGACTCCGGTCACAACTGCCTTTATGTTATCATGCATTCATGTAGTAAAATGCATCATATGTATTCAATCATTCCCTTGTGCCCCATTATTTTTGCATTCACATTCATCATCGAACCTTAGTCCAGCATAACAATTAAATTGAATATCACATATTCTGTCAAATTCACATACAATGAGTACTTCCAATATATTATTCATGCATCAAATGCCTCGGACATTCAATGTCCAGAATTAATACATTCATATCCAATAATAATTCAATTCTGAATTTAAACAAAACAATAAATCAATGTGAGACCATCTAGGTTACTTATAGTATGCTCCAGATAGATTTTGCCTCGATGTCCCGGCAATGCCTGGATGTTGTCACTCTAATTGCTCTTCTATATCATGCAATACATACACATTTTGACATTATTAATTTGCACATTTTCATGAATCCTCAATCATATGCACATGTATATGTAGCATGTATAATGCATGTTCAATGGCAATCCCAGGTATATTTCCTTAATCCACATCTTATGATCATCCATCTATCATATCTTGTCAAACTTGATTATCGTCAGTTTATCAATCATCTATTCATCAATCATACATTTACCAATCCTTTCCTAGCATTATACATCCAAACAACTTCCCAATTATTATTCATGTATACTTAATTCATATTATTCATAAGAACAAGTCAATCCATTCTTCAATTCTAATGTTAATCGACATCTTAAACTCATCAATCATTCAACCACTTACTTAGGCAACCATATAGATTCATTTCAAACCTCAGTTTAGTCCAAAACATTAGGGTAAGTAAGAAGATAGTAGTGCACGATCGTGCTTGTGCACAATCATGCAACTCCCTAATAATTCCAAGCACAATCATGCAACTACCAGATGACTCTGCATTTGAAAAGAAAAATGAGGCATTTAGGCAATACATTCTTCTAAACAAATGTTCTCAGATGTCTTAAGTTTCTAATGAAATCTTATGCAGTTTAGTTCAGTACCATACAAGTTATACCTAAAATACTATAGATTATTTTCACACCACTATAGCACATTGTAAATATCTTCAAGCCAAATTTTGAAACTTTTAAAGACAAATTTAAACTTTAATTCCTTCATGAAAATTATAGCGATCTGTATCTGATTCAATATAAATTAAAATCATCTCATTTTGATGGCTACAGATCAAGATATAGCCAAAATATAGATGCATGTTCCGTGAAAACACTACAGCTAACATACTTTAACAATTCTTCTTTCACTTTTTCCAGATTTTCAACTCCTATATGTTACATTCAAACAATCTTATGCGTAGATCATCAACTCTACATCATATCCTCTTCATTCTCACCGCAATTCTTCTTTCACTTTTTCCAGATTTTTAACTCCTATATGTTACATGAAAACAATCTTATGCATAGATCATCAACTCTACATCATATCCTCTTCATTCTCACCTCAATTTTAACACAAAATCATCCATACTACAACTCTTTAACTAATACTTATCATTTACACAAAAACAAAACATGATGTATCCAGTTTTTTATCAACGTCCAGCACACTTCAAAAACTATTATCACAATCAATCCAACCCTAAATAATCATTATAAATGCTTCTACTAAACAATTCATGAATAATATTACCATACTAAAATTTAGAACATAAATCTCTTTATGTTTACACCCACATTAAAGCATCTATGAAGCTTCATGATCATGGTCATCAAATCTCAAATCATTCATCATATTTGATTCATTTGCAACTACCTATGAAGATCAAAGTATAACTTACTTGATAAACTCCAAACTCTTCAAAATCATGTGAACCTTAGCTTTCCATGGCTCACATGATCATCAACATGGAGGTGGGTAGATTAGGTTTTTAGTAACAAGATGAAGAGATAGCAAGAGAAAAAAATGAGGACAAGGTTTAACGTTGATGAAGGTTGGTAAGTTTAGTGTAAGTGATTGAAGAAAATGAAGAAGATCACAAAGAGAAGAAGAAAGTAAGAAACAAAACCATTAAAATAGTCTTTTAATGTTAAAATAATCGTGGGTGAGTGTGTGGCATGGCAAGTGACACTTGTCACTTGCCACATGTTACCACCTTGTGGTTTCTAATGGGTCTTGTTTCTCAACCAATTCATTTGTCTCCAATTTTTAATCCAATTGTCACTCAATTTTCAATGTCACATTCTCAACAAATCCTAATACCATTTGCCAATTATTTCAACTGCCATTTGACACTTATTTATACTACCATAAATCAATTGCCTTGCCACGTGGCGGCATTTTCCCTCGTCCAAAAATACTCATAATTTTATAAATTTTTCCAAAATTTTTCCAAAAATTCTAAATCAATATTTATACTCACCATGAACAGTCATTGTAATGTGTACAGTAAAATCAAATTCACGTATGTGTATGCTAATATTATGCATAAGCATGAAATGCATTTCCTAATTTCTTAATAATATCACTAATATTCAGTATTCTAGGGTTCTAACTCTTAAAATGGTGAAAACGAGATGTTACACTTCTACTTTTAATTTTTTACATCATAATTTCTTAAAAAACTCACCCAATTTTCCCAAAATTACGGACACATCCTTCGATAAACACACATGTATTCCAATAGGAAGTAGTCATTATAGAAGTACAAGATAATCATGTCTTTGTAATCCTGATACTTTTCCCTCTTTAATATTGACACAATGGGCTATATTAAATGTAGACCCATTAGGAAACTTGATTGATTTAAGAAATTGACAAAAAAGTTTGCTTCTCCTTTTATAACATATTGTAACAGGCGAGTGGAATCATGTATGATCCATCATCTCTTTTTTTCAAATGCAAATATTTTCTTATATTCATATCTTCCAATTCTAATTTAGCCTTAATTGCTTCTTTTGTTTTTACCATCAATTCCCATTAAAGTTCCTAAAAATTCTTGCAAATATTTTGTTTCAGTATTCACCACATCAAGATTATGCCTTAATAGCAATTCCCTCTAATATGGAAAATTTAAAACTAAGTTTTTTTATTCCAATTGAGCTCAAAAAAACTGAGCTTTCACTTTCTATTACTTGGACGCTTTCAAGGTGTAATGTCACCCAAATGTTATAGCTAGACAAGTGCAAAAGAGCTTTACCCAATTCTACTTTGCCATTAAAAAATTGGCTTCTTCGCCATTTATGCCCATGTTCTAAGTAACAACAATATCTTGTATAACATAGTTATATAGGAATTAATGAATTTGATTGTTAAATATAGGACAGGCCATATACCCTTTAGTACTCCATCTAAACAAATTCTCATAAGCTAGAAAATCATTTGTAGCCACATGCATTCTAAATGTTTCACCTTTAACAACATCGTAGGTTTCTAATCCAACCTCATCAATTAGTGGTTGCATGTATACATTGATATCCTTAATGGGAGTAGTTGGTCCCAGAATAAGTAAAGACAATAACATAAAAGGCTCCTTCATATATTTCCATGGACACAAATTATATGGCACTAGAATTACTGGCCACATATTGTAAAAAGTACTTATATTACCAAATGGATTAAATCCATATGAGGCTAAACCAAGTCTAACATTACAACAATCTTATGTAAACCATGGAAACTTTCCATCAAAGTCTTTCTATGCCATTGAGTCTGCTAGATGATACATAATGTTATCATCAATGCGTTTCTCTTCATGCCACCTCATATTAATGGTTGTTTTTGTTGACATAAAAAGCCTTTGTAGTCGTGGTTTAATAAGGAAGTATCTCAAGATTTTATATAGTATCTTTGTCTCTTTCCTATCATCCAATCGCCACCTTGATGCCCTACAAATGGTACACTCTTTAAGATCTTTATTGTCCTCCCAAAATATAGCACAATCATACTTACAAACATGTATTGATATATATCCTAATCATAGGTCCCTTAACAATTTCTTTGCTTTATAGTAAGATTTGGGCAATTTGTGTCGAACAGGTAATGTGTCGTTAAGCAAGTCAATTAATATGTCAAAAGACTTATTACTCTATTTATTATAGATTTTCAAATTCAATAACTTCACAAGAAAAGATAGCTGTGAGAATTTCAAGCACTCTGGATATTATTCTTCTTAAGAAACTTTTAATAACTTCAAAAAAATCATCTTCTGTAATACTAATAATTATGTTAGGCATACCAATTTCATTTATAGTCTCCATATAATTCCCATAATCCTCTAACATCTTTCCAATCTCATCATCACCATCTTCATTAATATCATAATCTTTTACATCATTACTGTTATTATCTTCAACACCTATATCAACACTTCTACTATAACTTGCTTCTAAATGCTCACTATGATAAAACCATGGAGTATAGAATTTATCTATGCCTCAGATTAGCAAGGGATATCTTGACTTTGAATGTTAACATTTAACCAATCTATATATGGACAATGAATACAACATTCAACACCCAGTTGATATTTTACAAATTGCATGAAACTCTTAACTCCTTCAAAGTATTCAGTGGACCATTTCTAATGAGACATTCAACTTTTGTCCTTTTGGATATACAATTAAAAGTAAATTACTAAATTCAATCCTCGTTCTATATAACATAATGATTAATCACTACAAGTTTATAATTAAGTTTGAATTCAAACAAATACTATGGTATATGGCATTGTTACACCACATGAAATGAGAAAGGGTCTTTTTGCTGTAAGTCTTAGGCTCATGGAATATTTCACTAATAAGCCTCATGAGATCTACATTATGGATTTCCAATCTATATACCATCATAGGTGTTTATTATGCCTCAGATCAGTCATAATTATACATGGATTTTAATGTTAATACTTCTCAATTGATCATTACGAGTTCATAAACTAAGTTTGAATTCAAACAAACACTATGGTACATGGAATTGTTACATCAATGAATCGAGAAAGGGTCTTCACGCTATAACTCCTAAGCTTATGCAATATTTCATCGATAAACCTCATGAAAGCTACATCATGTGGTTCCAACCTATATACCATCCTAGGAGTTTATTATACCTAAGATTATCCATAACTATAGGTAAATTTCTAATATTAATACTTCTCGATTAATCACTACAAGTTCATAAACTAAGTTTGAATTCAAAAAAACGCTATGGTATATGACATTGTTACACCACATAAATCAAGAAAGAGTCTTCTCACTGTGACTCCTAAACTTGTGGAATATTTCAATGATAAGCCTCATGGGAGCAACATCACAGGTTTCCAGCTTATATACCATCCTAGGGGTTTACTATGCCTTAGATCATCCATAATTATATGTTAATTTTAATACTTCTTGATTAATCACTACAAGTTCACATACAAAACTCAGGCTCTCCTTTCATTCACACAAATTCTTCTCTATTTAAGTAGAAGATAAAAATTGAAAAAATATTAAACAACTTACTTAGATGGACAGACAATCGGAGATGACAGACGATGAATGAGGAAAGTTAGTGAATATTTTGTTAAATTGTCCTTGATTTAAATCAATTAACCTATTAGAAAAAATGAAGAACCTTAAACCGAAAGGCTAAAGAACCTTAAACTAAAAAACCTATCATACAAAGTAAAATTAAATGTTCATCTAAGTTGACCATATAATTAGCTATTCTTGAATGAGAATTGAATGAGAAATTATATGAATCTCCTTAGTAAGAAGGTTAAGAAAGTATATGGAGTAATATATCAATCAAGTTCAACTAAATTCATAGTAAAAAATTTTATACAGTACTTTTTGTTTATTACTATTTTTATGTCTTGTAACATAATACTAACATATAGTCCTAAGGTTTTGGGCTAGACATTGAATAAGTTCTGTCTTTACAATAATGTTGAAGGTTCAAAAATGTTTTACAAAAATATATGAAGGGAAGGACAAATTCTTGTTTTTATATACTTAAGCACCAGCAAAGTTCTCAACTTTTGATGGATCTAAATAAGTTGATTAATTTGATTTTATATGATAAGTTTAACTTCTATGAAAATGCCAATATCATTGAAACAAATGAGGATGAAAGAGATGACATGAAATTATAATAAAGTGAATGGAAATAAGCCCTTAAAAGACCCACATATTGATTACCTACATACTACGAAGCAAAAATGTCATTGTACTTCTATATATCCCTAAGAAACATTTCATCGAACACTTCATAGTCAAACCTATTTCATCCCTAAATAATAACATAACAAAACTACTATATTTTTCCATTATTGAACAACATAAAACACATTGAAACCAAAAATTAACTAACCATAGTGGAAAAATGCAAAAAGTAAAATCGATGACCATATAATCATTTAACAACAAAATTTCTCACAGAAAAATAAACCCTAGAGTAAAGCATGGACAAAAAAACTCAACGGATGATTAATCGGAGATGACAGACGTTGGAAGAATAGTTCAAGAAGACCAATAATGGTGATTAAAGAAGAAAAAGAACGACGATGAGTAATTAAGGAAGAAATGACATCAAATGAGTAGGGGAAGGGGGCTTTAACTCAAAGGTTTTAGTTCAAAGGAAAATGATGTTGTTTATTGTTAAAATAAATGATGTCCTTTTCCTTTGAATAAAAACATTTAACCCAAAGCCCCCCAAAGGTGTCGTTTCTTCTTAAAACAAACGAAGTTGTTTCGTTTGATTTTGAAACATTAAAGCCAAAGCTCCATAGTGACATCATTCAACTTTCACGCCTTTTAGTGACATTCAGGTGTAATCATCACTAAATCGATTTTTTTTCTTATTTATGAATTTTTAATATAGCAATTTTTAGGTATCGTTTATATAAAATAGCATATAATTTATATACAATAAAAAGATTTTTGTGACAACAAAAACTTGTTTCAAATCGTATACAGATTAATAAAAGTATAAATTAATGTAATATAAATTAAGTAATTTTGTGTTTTTAGTTTTATAAATTGGAAGGAATATCATTGTTCATAACTAAATTTATTTTTAGACTTATAATCATTGTGAATAATATTAAATTTGATTTTTAAGAATATGATACCAAAAATTAATATCTATTTCCATTTTTACTGTATTCAATTAAATTACTATAATTATCATTATATATAGTAATTAATATAATGTCCTATTATTGTATAAATAATAATTGTAACTAATATAATGATTTATGAATGCATAGATAATATATAAATTTTCTCATATCTTACTTATGTAATATATTAGTCTATTTAATCAAAATTTTTGTATTTATTGTATATAAATTTGGTATTTTATAAAAATTTATATATTCTATATAATTTCGTTTCCAAAGATTAAGCCAAATGGTAATGAACCATTATTTGGCGACGATTATCTGAATCATCGCCTTACGGTATATTTCTTTTGACATAATCGAAAACGATGACGTTTCGATTAACGACAAACGATATTGTTTTATACTAGATTATTATAAACATGAAAATGAAGCTCATTTCATTTTCTATGTTAATCGTCATGATTTCAAAGAAGTTTCATCTCCTCTGTTGTCTTGTTCTACTATGTTACAGTTGTCACTGTCGAATGAGCTTTGTGTCCTATGTTGGTACTATTTTTTGTTTCTATTTTAAATAACCCTCCTTCTATTGTGTTATGTTTCCACGTTACATTTTGGAGATTATGTGGGTCTTGTTTTCTTCTTATACTATATGGTTTTTATTTGTTTTTGTGTTTGGAAGATGGTCAATTGTGCTTCTATGTTGGATGTATATGATTGATGCTTTTTCCCACCATCAACGCTTCTTTGAGGAAAGCGTACTAACTATTTAATGAAAGGTTTGTGTGTTAACTTTCAAAATGGATCTTTAAGTACTTCCATTCTATTTCAAGCATTTAGTTATTCAATTTTAGTTCAGTTCATTCCACGCCTAAGAATTAATGGCATTTGATTACTAAAAAAATTTAATTAAACATAAAGAATTTCATGCTAAATTGACTTTTCAAAATATAACCATTAACTCATCCTTTCATCTCAGAATGTTGACGTGGCCACTAGTTTTTGATGGTGAAAATGGGTTTTGTTGGCAGGAATGTAGCAAAATTCTCCCTGGTGAAGAACAAATCAATGACTAATCTCCTCATCAAATTCTAATCACCAGTTGCCTTCAATAGTTGATCTTCTTCTTGAAGGTTCTTACTATCATTTGCATTGCCTCTCTTCCTTAATTATCTATGATAGTGCATCGTAACGCTAATCAAAATAAAATAACTAGACTACTATTATAGCAGTGGTGAGTTGAGGTTGATCCCACAGAGAGTGTGTGCAAAGTTTATGAAACAAAATTAACTGATGTTTAGGAAAATGAGGGGTTTGGATTTTAGAATAAGAAAATAAAATAAAATTAACCTAATAAAAACAAATTAAAGAAAACATGCGAAAAAAAGATAAAACTGGAGAATTCAGTAAGGACCTAGTTTTTTGGTTCATCCTTAGCCTACACCCTAATTAAGCATATTTCATTGATTTGTTGTTCTTAAACCTCTCATAGCAATTATTAATCGTGAGTTAATTATTAACTCTAGTTTTTTCTTAGGTTTTGTTTAATCAAGATATAATCCTTAATTAAACCTAACCAGCGAATAACGTAGGATATGATCTCTATATTTAATTAGGCAGTGGCATTACAAATTAGGAAAACTGATTAATCAAGGCAACAACCATATACAGTGCGTCATTTAACCTAGGTCATGTTATCCCTAATGATTACAAATCATTAATCACTACACATGAATTTCAGTATAACAATTACGGATTATATCAAAATTCTAGCAATGTCTTTGCAATTAAACAATTCAATGAATGCAGTAAAATCATCTTTTCATAATCCCCAATAGGTTCATACACAAATAATCGAACAATAATGAAAATCCAATTATCCATACACAATACCTAAATCAATTAATATAGGATAACATAATCAATTTCTAATAAGAGAAAGAAACAACAAAACAATAAAAAAATACTTAACCTAGGTTGTCGGCGTCAATGTTACCTCTAAAACTAGCGTCAAGACATCTAGCCCTCCATGAATCTCTCTTGGAAAAATGTTTCAGCCCCTATTCAATGTCCTTAGCCAAAAACCCCTTCAACTTTCTTCATTGCATATCCCTCTCTTTTATTTCACCTCTCCTGCAAGCTTTCTTCTGCCTCCCTATTTACTGATTTAATGAACAAACTCTTTGGACCATCTTACTATTCACTTTATTTCTATCGCCCCTCCTGTTCTCCTCACTATGCTCTGATGTGACGAATTAAGATGGATGGCCACCTTTTGTTCATGCTCCTTTCCGTTCTCTTTTTTTTTTAAACTACACGAAACCCTTACCTCCAATGACAATGTTTCTGCTACTTGCCAACCATCCTTCTGCATTGCGTTTTGTGCTCCTGGGACATCCTTCCTGCGCTGCCATTTTGGCTCAAGCTATGTGTTCGATTGACCAATGCTCCAACTGTGTTTATGGATGTTATGAATAGATTTTCAAGGTGTATCTGGATCAATTTGTCATATTGTTTATAGATGATATTTTGGTTTATTCCAAGAGTGAAGAGGAACATAAGGAACATCTCCGAATAGTGTTGTAGATGCTAAAAGAGAAAGAGCTTTATGCTAAATTTAACAAGTGTGAATTTTGGCTTCATAAGGTGATATTCCTTAGGCATGTAATCTCGAAAGATAGGGTACATGTTGATCCGAGGAAAGTTAAAGCAGTGGTAAAATGGCATGCACCAAAGATAGTGTCAAGTGAGAATTTTTCTAGGTCTGGTAGGATATTATAGGAGGTTCATTGAAGGATTCTCTATGATAGCTGCTCCAATGAACAAGTTATTAAGGAAAAACCATAATTTTATCTAGAGTGATGACCAAGTCATTAAGGAAAAATCAGAAGTTTATCTAGAGTGATGAATATCAGAAGAGCTTTGAGGAGCTTAAGTACAGATTGACAAGTGCTCCAATTTTAACGTTGCCTATCGGAGAAGAGGGTTACACAGTTTATAGTGATGCTTCGAGAAAGGGTTTGGGTTGTGTGTTGATGTAAGGAGACAAGCTAATAGCTTATGCCTCATGGCAACTAAAGCCTTATGAACTGAATTACCCGATTCATGATCTAGAGTTAGCAGTGATAATTTTTGCCTTAAATATTTGGAGACATTATTTGTATGGAGTTTAGATGAGGATTTTTATAGATCATAAAAGTCTCAAGTACTTGTTAAGCTAGAAGGAGTTAAATTTGAGACAGAGAAGGTGGTTAGAGTTACTTAAGGATTATGACTTGTTGATTGAATACCATCCAAGAAAAACAAATGTAATAGCTGATGCCTTGAGTAGGAAATCCTCCATAGCCTATGTTCAGACAATTTATCTATCGTTGTTGAAAGAGATGGCTAAGATTAGAATAAGCTTAAAATAGAAGGAACCTAATTGCATTATAGCTAATTTCAAAGTGAGATCGATACTTGGGGAGAAAGTTAAGGAGTTACAAGCACAAAATACAGATTTGAACAAGCACTAAGAAGAAATTAAGAATGGTAAAAAATCTGAAGTGGTAGTAAGGGATGATGGACTTATAGTTGTAGAAAATAGACTTTGTATTCCAAATTTCAAGGAAGTAAAAGATGAGATGCTCGACGAGGTACACAATACGCCTTATGCCAAGCACCCAGGTAGCATCAGGATATATAGAGATTTGAAAGAGCATTTCTAGTGGAAAGGCACGAAGAAGGATGTAGCATAATATACTAGTAAGTGTCTATTGTGTTAGCAAGTCCAAGCTGAATATCAGGCACCTTCAGGCAAGTTAAGGCCATTGTCCATTCCTGAGTAGCAGTGGCAAAGGGTAACCATGGATTTTCTGAGGGGTTTACCCAAAACCAGTAGGAAGCATGACATCATATGGGTTATTATTGATTGTTTGACAAAGTCAACCCATTTTCTAGTAATTAAACATACTGATTCTCTGCATGTGTTAGCAAAGAAGTATATTGATCAGGTAGTTATACTGCATGGGATTCTAGACTCCATAGTTTCTGATAGAGATCCTCTCAATTTACTTCGAGATTTTGGGAAAGTATGCAAGAAGCTATGGAGACCAAGCTAAATTTCAACACAACTTTCCATCACCAAACAGATAGCCAATCTGAGAGGACCATTCGAATCCTTGAAGGAATGCTTAGGGCATGTGTGATAAATTTTAAAGGTGCTTGGGAAGAGCATTTGCCATTGATTGAATTTGCTTACAATAATTCATACCACTTGAGCATTCAAATGGCTCCTTAAGAAGCACTGTATGGGAGAAGATGTAGAATTCCTATATACTGGGATGAAGAAGGAGAAAGGAAATTAATAAGGCCAGAGTTACTTTAGATGGCAGTCGATAAGGTCAATCTAGTTAAGCAAAGGCTTAAAGCAGCTTAAGATAGAATGAAGATCTATACTGATGCTTACCGAAAGGAAGTGGAGTATGAAGTTTATGAGAAAGTCTTTCTTAAGACATCTCCTTGGAAGGGAGTCATGAGGTTTGGTAGAAGGGCAAGTTGAGCCCAAGGTATGTGGGTCCCTATGAAATTGTTGAGAGGATTGGATCGCTAGCCTATAGATTGGCGCTGCGACTAGAATTGTCACAAATACATGATGTCTTTCATGTTTCCATCTCCCATATCATTCAGACCACTAAAGTTTAGTGGAGAGATGATCTAACTTATGAGGAGACTTCAATAAAGATCTTGGACACTAAGGAAATGGTCCTTAGGAATAAGACAGTTCAATTATTCAGTCTTATGAAAAAAACCATTCTATGGAAGAGGCCACATAGGAGCCCTTAGAGGCCATGAGGGAAAAGTATTTGCACCTTTTCAATAACTGAGGTAAGAATTTCGAGGATGAAATTCTTTAAGGAGGGGAGAATTGTTGGACCCCAAATTTTCTTCTTTCATTTTATTTATTTCTTTATTGAATTATTTTATTTTATTTTCTTATAATTTAATCATTAATTTAGTTAGCGTAAGTAGAAATTAAAATTTAGAATACAAATTTTAGAATTAAAGTAGTAAGAGTGTTTAAGGGAATTTTTGGCAAGTCACTTAATTTTAAAAACCATAAGGCATTGAAGGAAGGGTAAATTGGACATTGCACACTCATTAAGGGTAGAATTGGAAGAAGAAGAGTGGTCTTGCTCTTAGAAGAAGAAGAAAAAAGTGAGTTGAAGTGGGAAAGAAGAGAAATTGTGGAGAGGAGAGAAAAGAAGGAAGTTTGATCTTTTTTTAGTTTTAAGAGAGATTTTGAGGTTGTACAAAAAGGGAAAAAAATAAGGAAGGGAAGAGCTTTCATTTGAGCGAGGGTTTTAGTTCATGAAGCTTAGGAAATGCATGGGTTTAAGTATTACAGGATCAATTTTAGTAAATATGCTTTATGAGTTCTCAAATTGGTATTCTTATTGAATGGGATTTTTGCCATTGTTAAGGAAATCAAGAAAGGCAAGAGGAGCAAGAGGAGAGGCACCTTTTGTTAAGTCAAAATGACTTTACTTAGATATGATTTTGATGTATAACAAAGAGAAAAATAAAAGAAAAACAAATACAGACGAAGCAATACAGAAGAAGCAACACAGACGCAGACGCACAATAAGACGCAGACGCAGACGAAAAATAGACGCAGACGCAAACGCAAAACAAAACACAGACGAAGACGCGAATTGAAAAACAAATGCAAGAGTCAGTTCGGGTTAGTTATAGAACTCAACTGATTAACCGTTTCTTTTAAAGATTCAAGAAGCAAGATTCAAGAAGCAAGAATCCAGAAGCAAGATTCAAGAAGCAGTTGGAGACGAAGGCTATAAATACAAGTCGAAGTCGAAGATTGCAAAGTTAGTTGAAAAATTAGCTGAATTACATCTACGCGATCATAAAAAGCATATTTGTGAGATTACTGTGTAAATTAGCCGAGAGCTATTTTACTGTAACAAGTTTTCAAACACTTTTTTTGAGAAAGAAGTATAGATAGCCTGCAGAGGTTAAGAGTGAAAGAATACTGATTGTAGAGACCTGGAGAGGCTCGAAAAGAATACTTGTAAAAGTTGAAGAGATAGTGAAATCTCATAAAGACTTCTGAGGATTGAATGTAGCCCACGGTTTGGGGTGAACCAGGATAAAATCGCTCTATCAACTGCCGAAGTAGAGTACATGTCTGCTGCAAGCTATTTTTCACAAACGTTGTGGATTAAATATCAACTTGAAGATTATTCAGTTCAAGAAGAGGAGATCCCAATCTATTGTGACAACATCAGTGCAATCAATTTGTCAAAGAATCCGATCCAGCATTCGAGAGTGAAGCACATTGAAGTCAGACATCACTTCTTGAGAAACTATGTTTAGAAGAAGGTGGTTAAACTACAGTTGTAGCACCCCCTCATCGTAAGGTACACATCGGGACGCCCGAAGGTCATTCCGACACGTACCCCACGATAAAGGTTCACTACCAGAAAATCTCGCTAAAATCCAAATGGCATCGCAGTAATTAAATCACAAATAAACAATAATCAGTAACTCAATAATCCCAAAATAATGATCTGGTACAGTCATCCAATGTCAGAATAGACAAGTTTATCAGTCCCCTAAACAAAA
>JANZLD010000009.1:18490060-18502908 GCA_026413575.1 Erythroxylum carthagenense | reverse complement strand
AAAAAGAAAGTGACGATGAGGTAACTTCTAACTTTAATGAACTTCAAGATGCATATTTAGAATTGTTAGAAGATTCATATACTATACTGAAGCAATATAGATCCTTAAAAAGGAAGTTTGTCGAAAACTTGAAGAACATGGAAGAGTTAGAAAAAGAAAACGTCTGCCTTAAGAAACAAGTAGACGAAGAAAGTAACTATAGATAGATCTGAGAAAATTAATCAGTTGAAACAAAGGATTAATACTCTTTCAGCAGATTTATTAACCTTTACTGAAAGTACGAAAAAATGAATGACATGATTGGAAGATATAGACACCCTAATGATAAGAGTGGTTTCGGGTTTACTAATAGCAATACTCATTACAAAAAGAATTCTGTTTCTTATAGAAAGAAAAAGCACCAGTCTTCTTATTATCATTCGATGAATAATTATAAGACTACCCTAAAGGACCCACGAAAATCTAGGTACCTAAAAAGAAAATAATACCTACTGCAGATCTCTTTCCTTGGAAAAAACAACCAACTCCAATGGTATTTGGACAGTGGATGCTCGTGACATATGACGGAAAGAAGGTCTATGTTCCTAGATCTTCAAAATAAGAAGGGAGGATCAGTAACTTTTAGAGACAACCAGCAGGGTAAGATTGTTGGAATTGGTAAAATTGGTGAAGATTCCTTTGCATCTATTGATAATGTTATGCTAGTTGAAGGTTTATGTTGGACCCTGAATTTTTTTTATGATGTTATTAAGCATGATTGTGTTAATTTTGTGTTTAAGGCTTAATTGAGATTTAGTTGGGTTTAAATATGGTTTAAATAGGAATTAAGGGATTAAAATGTTTGAGGGTATTTTGGGAAGTTTACTTAAGTTGGAATGGGTTTAGGCTTTGTTAGAAGGGTATTTTGTTCCTTGTACATGGCCTTGGGTTTAAAAGAAAGAGTTAGAAAGAAATAGAAAAGAAAGGAAAGGAGAGAAAGAGAGTGAGACTTGCCGTGGAAAGGGAAGGAGAAGAAGAGATTAGAGTTTGCGATTTCGGCAGGTTTCGACGGATTTAAAGCTACAATCGGTAAGTTTAAGTTCTTTCCATCTTGTTTTGGTTGGAATAAACCTTAAGGTAGCTTGGAATGTGTAGAATAGACGGTTTAGGGTTTTGGGAGTAAAGATGGTTAGAAATCCTTGGGTTGATGTGTTTGTGATGGATTGGAAGCTTAGAATGAGTTAGAAATGTAGTAGAGGACTTGATCTATAGCTTGGGTGTGTTGCATTTGGTTTTGGAAAGGATTTAAGTCAGAAAATGCAGGAAAATCAGGTTCAGAGGTGTTCTACAGACCCGCACGTCGCGACGTGGGAAATTGTAGTCGTCGCGACGTGCGAGGTTGGCCACGCAGCGACGTGCGGAGGAGTGGTCTTCGCCACGGCGAGTGCGGGCTGTTCGCCGCGATGAGCGTGGCTTTCGTCGCGGCGAGCACAGCTCATTCGCCGCGACGAGCGAAGTCTTCGTCGCAGCGAACGAAGTTGTTCGCCGCAGCAAACGTGCCTTTGTCACGGCGAGCGCCCTATTTCCAGCAAAGAGGAATTTTAGTATTTTGGGCATATCTTTGGCTGTAGATGTCCGATTGAGGTGATTTTGGATTCGTTGCGAACTAGAGGGAAAGGACTACAGGTTGGGAGGTTCAGAAATTGCCTCTTAGGGTTTGGGAATTTAGTCAGAAGTCGAATGTACACTGATAGTGTTAGTATTTTGGATTTTCAAGCTTATTGCTTATTTATCTTTGAATATTGTTTAATTTGGGACTTGGTTTGCTATAGGAAACCAAGCCGACCTGATTCCATCGCAAGAGGAAGAACATTAGTGGATTGGATTCTCGAGCAATATCAGGTGGGTAATACATTTATGGTTGTTGTGTATATGAGCAATATGTGTATGCTTGCTTGCATGTGTGTGACACTGCTTATGTTAAATTATATGAAATATTGAAAATTCTTTGCAATCATAATTATGAACTGCCTTGATAGGCATTATGGCATTGTGTAAGAATGAAAAGAATAAAAGTATGAAATGCCTTGAGCATGAAATGGATCATTATATGCTTTGTTTAGGTAAGAGAGTTACGGATGGATAGTCACCTGCACGTCGACGTATAGCCTTCTCCCGGCTGCCCGCTTGAGGCAACGAGATCCTTGAGAAATCGGACTCGGATAGTTTACGGTATAAACTTCGGTTTATCCGGATCGTTTTATGGAACTCTCGAGCCATTTGTGTGTATTCGTTATGGATTTGTTGAGCATGATACATGATGAATTGTTGCATTGTATAATTATATCCTTGACATGATTGAAAATGAATGAATTGATGACTTGCTATATGTTTGTGCATTATATGAATATGCTTGATTGTGTGGCTTATTGCCAATAGCTATAAATGTATATGCCACTAGGCTTCGTAGCTCCCCTCATTATCTTCCACTCTTCAGGTGCAGAACAGGACGACCGTTGACCTTGCAAGGCATTGGAAACTTTAAGACATTTAGGAGCCTTGTATTAAGTTAGTACCTTAGTTGGCCCTCCAAGCATATTGTTATTGAGCATTCTCATGTATTGTATTTTGGATTTAGACTTTATTCTGTATTATGTATGGTTGAGAATATTTGTTTAAATTGTCGGATTGAAATGACATGATGTCTTTTGGAATGCATGCGTAGAGTGTGTGTAAGTATGGGTTTATGTTTGTGTGAATCGAACTTATGTATGGATGTTGGGATCGGGTCCGATGTTTTGGGTAGCCCATCAAGGGCGCAGCCCGAGGGGCCGCCTAGGGAATAGGGTTCCGGGGCCCGGGCCCAACAGTTTAAAGCTTAATTTGATTAGTGTAAGTCAATTATGTGATTTTGGCTTTGAAGTATCCGTTAATTAAAACTCTTGTGTAGTTAAAAACAAGAACAATTCCATATTCTTCTCTGCCAAAAGATGAAACAATCTTTATAAGATTAATTTAGAAGATTTGCAAAGTCAAAATATTTCATGTTTTATATCAACAGATGAAGAAAAACTGATTTGGCATAAAAAGCTAGGTCATGTTAGTTTTAAACATATTTCCAAGTTGATTAAACATGATTTGGTAAGAGGCTTACAAAAAATAAGTTTTAACAAGGATTTCTTTTGTGAGATTTGTAAAAAAGGAAAACAGATCAAAGCATCTTTTTCTTCTAAAAATGTTGTAACTTTGTCCAGACCTTTAGAGTTGTTACATATAGATTTATTTGGTCCAACTAGGACATTAAGTCTTGGCAGAAAGAAGTATGGTCTCGTAATTGTTGATGACTTGACTAGATTTTGTTGGATATTATTTTTGTCATATAACGATGAGTCTTTTAATTGTTTTAAAGTTCTTTCCAAAAAGTTACAAAAAGAAAAAGGAATTTCTGTTGCTGGAATTAGAAGTGACCATGGTGGTGAATTTGAAAATAAAAAATTCAGAATGTTTTGTGAAGAGAATGAAATTTTCCATAATTTCTCTGCTCCTAGATCTCCACAACAGAATGGAGTTGTAGAAAGAAAGAATAAGATGATTCATGAAATGGCAAGAACGATGCTTTGTGAAATGAATCTTTCTAAGTATTTCTGGGCAGAAGCTATAAATACAGCTTGTTATATTCAAAATAGAATACTTTTGTGACCTTGGTTAAATAAAACTCCGTACGAGTTATGGAAAGGAAGGGAGCCAAATATCTCTTACTTCCATCCATATGGTTGCAAGTGTACTATATTGAATGCAAAAGAAATATTGGATAAATTTGATTCTAAGATTAATTTAGGAATTTTTCTAGTATACTCATTGTCTTCTAAAGCTTATAGGGTTTACAATCTTGCCTCTAAATTTGTTAAAGAATCTGTGCATGTCAAATTTTATGATGGTTCTCATCTAGATAGAAGAAATGATACTGATAATGAAACCCTATCAGTTTCCTTGGCTAATAATGTAGACTTGTCGCCATCAGATGCTTTACTAGATAAAGTAGAAGATATTCTTGATAATCTTAGTCTGAGAAAGATTGGAGGTATAAATCTTCTCACTTAGAAAATCTGATTATAGGTGAAATTTCAGAAGGTGTGAGGACTAGGTCTAAATTCAGAAGAGAAGTAAATGTAGCTTTTATTTCTGAAATAGAGCCTAAAGAAATTAATGAAGCTCTTCAGGATAAAGATTGGATTTTAGCCATGCAAGAGGAGCTGAATCAATTTACAAGGAATAAAGTTTGGTCTTCAGTTCCCAGATCCTCCAACAAGTCAATCATAGGAACCAGATGGGTTTTTAAAAATAAACTAGACAAATCAGGCAGAGTTAGTCGTAATAAAGCTAGATTAGTAGCTCAAGGCTATAATCAACAAGAAGGAATAGACTATAATGAAACCTATACTTCCGTAGCTAGATTAGAAGCTAATAGGATTTTGCTTGCATATGCTGCTTGTCATGATATAAAATTGTTTCAAATGAATGTGAAAAGTGCCTTTTTGAATGGTTTTATAGATGAAGAGGTTTATGTAAAGAAACCTCTTAGTTTTGAAGATTCTAATAAACCAGATTTTGTTTATAGACTTCATACAGCTTTGTATGGTTTGAAACAAGCTCCTCAAGCTTAGTATGATCGTCTAAGTTCCTTTTTGATTGAAAATGGTTTTAGTAGAGGACATGTAGATAAGACTTTATTTGGTGCAACTTCTAAAAAGCTATGTTCCAGTTTTGATAATCTGATGAAAAGTGAATTTGAAATGAGCATAATGGGTGAATTAAAATTCTTTCTGGATTTACATATTAAGCAAACAGAAGAAAAGATTTTTATTCATCAACAAAAATTTATCAAATAATTATTGGTTAAATATGGAATGGAAAAGGTGAAACCTATGTCAAATCCTATGCATCCTTCAAACCTTTTATCTAAGGATGAAGCAGGTAAGAAGGTTGATTAAAATCTTTTTAGAGGAATTATTAGTTCTCTACTTTACCTTATAGTAAGCAGACCTGATATACTCTTTAGTGTCTATTTATGTGCAAGATTTCAAGCAGATCCTAGAGAATCTCACTATATTGTTGTTAAAAGAATTTTGAGATATCTGTCAGGTTCTACTGATCTTTGCTTAATGTATGAGAAAGGTAAAGATTTCAGGTTAATTAGCTATTATGATGCTGATTACATTGGAGACAGGATTGATAGGAAGAGTACCAGTGGAGGCTGTCATTTTCTTGGCCATAATCTAGTTTCTTAGTCAAGTAAGAGGCAAAGTTCAATTGCTCTATCTACTGCAGAAGCTGAATATATGTCATCTGCAAGTTGTTGCTCATAGATGTTATGGATCAAGTATCAATTAGAATATTATTCAATACAAGAAGAACAAATCCCAATCTTCTGTGACAACACAAGTGCTATCAACCTATCGACGAATCCAATACAACACTCTAGGCTAAAGCATATTGAAGTTAGACATCATTTTCTATGAGACTATGTATAGAGGAGAATCGTTAGTCTACTATTTGTTGAGACAAATCATCAATGGGCGGATATCTTCACTAAGCCTTTGAATGAAGAAAGATTCAAAGAAATCAGACGAAACTTGAATATGGTAATATTGAGTGACCAATCGTCTGCCAGGTCATGACCCAGATGATTCGTTGGTGAAGAAGATAAAAATTCGTAAGTTTTCAAGTAAACAGTAACCGTAAGTTATAGACGGTAATTTTTCAAGGGAAGGTGTTAGAGGGAAATCTTCTCAAAGATTATAAAATATCACTTACTCTAAAATATTCTTGAAATACTCTTAAATCGACTTTTGCAGAACTCTCAATCAAAACGTTTCTTTACTCTATTGTTGATATCAAGTTCTTTCTGTTCACATTCTCATTTTTAGATACTAACCTCATTACCTTGAGAAAACTACATTTGTGTGTTTAGTTCTTGTTGTCTACAGATTACAAATGGATCAATCTATGATTTATGGAAGACATGTTGATTTTAATTCTTTGAAGCAGAACTAGATGGACATTGAACCAGAAATTGAAGCAGTGGTTGGAAAATTTTCTTTCAGGTTTGTGAAATAGTCTATCTAAATAAGATATATGAGTTTTGGAAGAATGCAAAAGTAGTAGACGATACCTTAGTATCAATGGTGGATAGGTTGTCAGTTATTGTGACACTGGAGTTAATCGAGAAAGTTAGTGAGTGTCCATATGTTGGAGCAGAGTTGTCTCACAACACAAGATGGATGACTCAAGGTAGTGCAGACAAGGCATACATCAATCAACAACTCTATGGAAGTAGTGACCCAAAAGATGAGAAGGCGTCAACTCTTGTTCCAAAGGCTAGGGTTCTACATGCGTTACTCTTTCATTGCGTTCTACCAAGATCAGGCTCGAAGAAAGTTGTAATTCTGTACTTAATTTTAAAGTACATGATGAAGTCGAAGAGAGATCTATCTCCTTACCGTATGGTATGCTGCTAACAAGGATCTTTAGAGTTTCTGGAATTTTTCTTGATAGAGGAAACAGAATGAAGATGGATATAAAAATCATCATTAATGTAACCACTATTAGTAAAATGGGATTGAAGATTCAAGACAAGGAGGATACAGGTTCTATGGCAAAAGCAAGGGCTGAGGGGGAGCATAGTGTCAGACGCAACAGGAGTGAAAATATTACACCCTCAAGGAAGACAAAACCTCAATCCAAAGGAAGAATATCTATAGAAGAAAAGAAAAAGAAATCGTCAGATGTATCAATAAAAGATAAAACGATTTCACAAAAAGAAGAAAGCCAAGTGAAACAATCTTTAAAACAATTGTCATTGAAGAGAAAGGGGGAGACACTTCATTCCGAGAAATCCAAAAAATCAAGAAGGTCACCAAGATTATTAACCTTGCGTAACCAAGAATAGAAGAAAAAGAAAGGTTTGACTCTTGATGAAGATTCTGGAAAGACAGAGAAAACACCTCAGGCTACTAGATCCTTGGTCTCAATTTTGCAAGGACAGTTAACAAAATCAACTAAAGAGACAAAAATTAAGAGGAAGTTAGTTTTTGAAAGGTAGAAGCCTCAACAACAACCTTCTTCAAGACTGGCAGAAGAACATAAGAAGTTGAAGACCAGTCAGGAAAAGAATACTTTAACTGATGTTCAACAAAAGACAAAGTCAGTTGAACACAAATCAGCACGTTATAATCCTTCTCAACCTATCAGAAAGGAGGATGTGAGAATGAAGGTGATTGAAGAATTGGTTCCTGTTCGAAGTAGAAGCTCAATCATTATAAGAGAACCTTTGAAAAGGATAATCAAGGTACAAGTCGAACCCATACTGATCAATAATCGATAAATACATCTTTTAAATCATGAAGAAAGAAGATTATATGGCATTCTGCGAGATGAAAAGTCAGAACCATATCTAATGAAGATGTCCAAGGATCGATATATAATTTTCCCAATCACAAACAGAACATTGATCAAAATTGTGCCAGATATACAACCAAGATCTTCAAACATTATACGCAATGAAGAAAAAGGGAAAAAGAAGATGTTCCCCGAAGGAAATAAAGATGATCTTACAGAAGATCAGATACAAGAAGCTGTGAAGAACATAGATGAGGCATGCAATGCAACTCAACCTAGAGGAATCTATATCTCACATCATATTTCAAAACCGTCAGGAAGTCAGTGTGGACACTCCACCTAGGATGCAACTTTTCAGGTAGTTGTAAGAGTGACAAAAGGACAGTACAGAACTATCAGGGATGACAGTATTAGTTTCAACTTAGAGACTTTTGTGCATCTAATCATGCATTTTTGACCTTTAAGTTTTATATCTTCAATTAAAGAAGTACTACACCTTCTTGGAAAACAAGTTCCAAAACGACATAGACCTGATGACCTTGATCTCCCAGAAGGAAAACAATCTTTCAAACCTCCTGTTATCAAAATCATAGAATTGGATGTTTTACCTTCAGAAATATCTGTTGCTACAAACTTTCATCCACCAAGCACACCTCAACAAGAGTCTATTGTTGTTTTGGAGGAAGTTAGTCACACACAGCAGAGAATTCAGGAAGCATTAGGAAAGGAAATTGAAGAAATTCATTCTAAGGTTGATGATCTGAGTGACTCAGTAGGTGATCTTCATGAGGAAGTAGGTTATCTACGAGATACTATTGAATAAGACCTCAAGTTGATCCGCACTGATATGCAATGAATGTTTTCTGAAATCATGAAGCATCTTCGGTAAAGATTTTCATTAATAAAAAATAGGGGGAGAAGAGTAGGAGCAGAAGAAATATAGTATATGGGGAGACCAAAGACAAGAAAAGAAGATAGTATCGACTACAAGTTTTTTGACAAATGTGTATTTCATATATGCATGTGCATATCTTTTGTTGTTTTCTTATTCGTTATCTGAATAATATTCATTTATTCACTTTTATCTTTTTAAAATTATGATTATTTATTATCATCAAAAAGGGGGAGATTGTTAAGTCAAGAAGACTTCATGTCTATTAATTTTGGTGACAATCAAATAATAATAATATTAGAAATAAATGAACTATTTTCATAAGTGTGTTAAGCGTGCAGAAAAACAAAGAAGAAGAAAAACACAAAAGAAGCAAAACACAGAAGAAGCAGAAAAACATAGACGATATAGAGATGAAGATACTTTAGTACATTAGATAGTTAGTTAGTTGGAGTTAGTTACAAAACACAACTGAATAATGGTTTATACAAGAAACAAGAAGCTGTTATCAAGAAGTAGTTGGAGACTTAGGCTATAAATACTAGTCGTAGTCGAAGATTGAATAATTTTTAGTTTTCAAGTTTTTACTTAGAAAAATTTTGTATTCAAAGTGCAATACAAGAGAGCAAACTCTACTGTAACAAAAAGCTCACAATATCTTTTTAGTGAGAGAAAAAAAAGGCTAAAAGCCTGAAGAGGCTAAGATAGCAAAAAGAATACTTTGTGTAAGAGATCTGAAGAGGTTCTGGAAGGGAAGAAAGAACTTTGTAAAGTTAAAGAAGTATAGTGAAATCTTAGATGAACTCGGAAGACTGGACGTAGCCCAAGGTTTGGGGTGAACCAGTATAAAATCACGACGTCTATCTTCTAACCTTACACTTTAATTTCTCTTGTTGTTAGACGAGTAAATAGAAGTTATTTGCGATTATAATACATAGCTATTTTAGCATAATATCTTTGGTATTCTTTTTATAGTTGAAAAAGTTTTGTTAAAGAAATATCAAAGGTTTTTGTATTCTCAAAAATATTACACAACTCAACCCCCCTTCTTGTGTATTTCATATACTTTACATGAATTCTATATTAACAAGTGATTTACTTCAAAGGATACCACATATAGACCAGTGGAAGATAGCTCGACTGAAGAGATGGGTGGAATAACTTTAAGGAACTCAACGAACTCTCCAACTATAGCAGGCAAAGCTTATGAAGCAGGTAAGAAGGTTTGAGACCCTTGTTGAGCAGATAGGAAGGCTCAAGACCATTGTTGGATGAATAGGAGAGCTATTGGTTGTTAATGGCAAGTTGTTAAAGCATCAATTTCCAACCTCCATCATTTAGTAAGGGTACTTAATCTATAGCTCCTTCACCTATTAAGGATCATCGACTCAAGGACTCTCTATCATCAAATAGGCCTAAGTCATAACATGATTGATGGAGATGTTTAAATTTTGTATTTTCGTTCTTTTTTCCTAAAAAATTGTGCATATTTATTATTTTCTTTCCATTGCTATTTTATCTTATCTAAAAATTAGTATTGATGTTATTTCATATTTCTTAATTATTGATTTTTATTTTGTTTTAATGCTTTTATCCATTTTTCTTTACTTTTTGCAAGGATGTTAGTATCTTATATTTGATGGACAGTCGTAAGCTTATGAAAATCAAACTCTAATAGGGAAGTATCAAACTCCATTTTCTCACTTTTGACTTTGATATGTTGATATTGTGTACATTGGATATAATATACAATTTTAAGTGTAGGGAAGGGGTTAATAAATTTCTTAAGTTTATTATAATCTTGGTTATTAAATATGATTAACTGATACCCTGAATTAGTTGAAATATGTATATAAATACTTGATATCATTATTGATTATTGATTTGAATTAGTATGCAAAAGGATGATAGTTAGAATGAACTTATTTTATAAGTCATATTATAGTAGTCATTGAGATAGTCAAATTGACTTACACACATAAGATCAATATTTTTTTGTGAGCTTTTAAGCCCTATGTGCCTAATTTCAAAATTTTTAAAGCTCTTTTATTCTTTCATGTGTGTTATCATACATGGTTGAACAATTCTATAACTTACTTTTTAATACATATTGAGACCACATTTATTAAATTAGAAGCAATAAAGTGATAAACACACTTAGATTCAATAATTTTAAAGCCTATTTAATTGAAAATTACCTTACCATACTTTATCCCTTAAGAATAACCAATTTTGAGCCCTAGCCTTTTTCATTGATTATAACCTCATTATTAACCATTATCCTATTTTTTTAATTCTTTTTATTGTTTTAAACCTTGAAGGTTATTTACATTACTTAAATTTTTGAAATTTGAAAATTTTAAAGGTCTAATATTTCTTTAATTGTACTACATGATAAATGCTAAAAAAAATTTTGAAGCATAGAAAAGAAAGTATAGTACCAATAGATATATAATAAAAGGACCTGTGTATATTGTGAACAAGTTTCTTGTAATGTTTCCTTTGTAAATTTTCTTCAATTTTATCACATTTTTATTATCCCAATCATAGCTTAACTAAGCCCCATTACAACCCTATAAAGTTCTTTTTATTTTTTGTTTCTAGTTTACATACAAGTGGTGGAGATAAGCTAATATTGCAAGCCTATGGTTAAGAGTTCTGTAATGCATTGATTTGAACATTTGATCCTTTCACCCTAAACACTTGAGTGCATTAATTGAAGCCTTGGTGTTGGTGAAAAAGTTTCGATTTTGCTTTCAATAAGATTATTGATGTGATTATTATTAATATTGACTTAGGAAGTTAGTTTTAGGATGATTTTACTTATATGTTAATTTAATTAATATGAAAAGATGATTTAGTGTATGGATGAACAATTTGGGATTAATAAAGGATGGATGTAGTAAGGTTGATAATTTAGATTATGATTTGCTCGAGGACAAGAAAAGGCTTAAGTGTAGGGATGTTTGATCAATACATATTCGACTATAATTATATACTGATATTTGATATATTTTTCTTGTTATTTCATCATTTTGTTGTATATTTGGTACTTAATTTGCTCTAAGTGAATTTATAGGTCATAATTGCCTTCATAGAAAAAAAATGAGAAGAATTCGAATGCAATCATGGCATGGAACAAATATTTGAAGCAACTAAGAACCTACACAACAGTGTACAGTGACATTGAAAGTCTCTGTAAACATGAGAAGATTAAATAATTTAAGTTCTCGTTATGTGGAGTTACTTGCTTGTGTATCTTGATATACACAGCCATGTATGTTGTCCGTGTAAGTCTCTGTGCCTATATGAAATCATGAATAAAAAATAGTGTATAATTAAAAGCACCTGAATTCATGGGCAACATATTTGATCATGTATATGAAGATACACAGGCATGTAACTCCACCTGATCAAAACTTAAATTCAGTGTATATCATAAAAACTTTAAATTTTTCTACAAAAGGGCATAAGCAGGCAAACAAAAGAGAGTAAAAATTTTAAGTAGTTTTAGGTCATAAGCATTATTCAAAGGTGATGATTTTGATCAAGGGAAGACAAAAACATAAAGATGACATCAAGAGATCTAGTAGATAACTACATGAAATCTAAATATGCAAGAAGATTCAAAAAGGATATTTAGAATATGATTTCTTTGTTTTCCATTAGTTTTTCTGAATGTTTTTTGTTAATTTCATTTTCTATGAGTAACTAAACGTGTTTAGTGTGATGAACCCTAGTTTATGATAATAATATGTTTGATTGACTTACTAAGATTCAATTAGGCATTTTATTCTTGTTCTAATATATTCGAAATATTAATGCTTGATTTGATTTTATATGATTGAGATTGAGAAATCCTTTTGTATGAATACATCTATTATAATTGGAAGGAGTTGCATGCTAATTGAACCCAAGTTTTCTATAACAATTGGTGACAATTTTAGGGTTTTTATTATACTTCTTGGCTCTTATTTTCAGATTTTATGCTTAACTTAATTCTTGAGTGCTAGTCTTGAATTAATGTAGTTTGAGGGTAAAATTGTTACAAATAATTAGTAATTATGCTAAGTGATTTTCTTGAGACAATTGATACTACAAACTACTATTTATCATTGTAGGAGATTCAAGAAGTAAAGCTAAGGAGTGAGGCACAAGAGCACAAGTCAACAAGTCAACGGAGTCGAGCAGACAAGTTTGTCACGACGACGTCGACGTTTCGCACAAGAGCACAAGTCAAGAAGTCAACAGAGTCAAGCAGACAAGTTCATCACGACGACGTCGATGTTTCGCCGCGGCAAAACCTACATATCTACTTAAGAAACCTTTCAGGAAAAGTTTGCCATGGCAAAGGTAATGTTTGCGCCATGGCAAAAGCTAAAGATGATTGACTAAATCTTTTGGGAAAAGTTCGCCATGACGAACGCATCCTCTCGCCGCGATGAAAGCTTTGAATCAATAATGACCCGGACCTTTTTGGGAAAAATAACTATTGGATCCTGGAAAATTTTTCTTTAAAGTAAGCATGATTTAAAATAATTTTGGAGTTTTGGTAGATTTAATTTTGGGACTATACTTA
>JANZLD010000009.1:18456995-18473695 GCA_026413575.1 Erythroxylum carthagenense | reverse complement strand
AGGATGACTTAGTATAGACTTTTGTATCAGTTTCCTTTTTGAGTTTTGTTTAGGGGACTGATAGACTTATCTATATTTTTATTGGATGATTTGTATCGAGAATGATATTAAGGTTTTAAAAATTTAGTGATTTCGATATTGTGGTTTTATTATTGTGATGCCATGTGGATTTTTAGTCGGTTTGCTCAGTAGTGCACCTTTATCGTGGGGTACGTGTCGGAGCGACCTACGGGCATCCCGATGTGTACCAGACGGTAAGGGGGCGCTACACGAGATGTTACATCTAGATTGATTTTCCTAACAGTTTTGTGATCCTACTTGGCATAGTGGCCCAAATCAATCTATACTTTAACTTCATTTTTTTAAAATCTTATATTGAGTTTTACTTTAATAATTCTTTTATAACTTAAAAAATAAAAAATTTAAGTTGAAATATATTTAATATTCTCAATTTTAGAAAATATTAGATAAATGTTAATTTTTATTGATTGACTTTTTTGAGTTAGTCAATGTTGAATTAATTGCAAGTGCAGGATGTAGTTGTAGCTAGTAAAGGCAAGTATGGATCGATCTTATGAAGACGATGAATACTAGTAATTATCGTTATCCTATTATCTAATTTATGAATTGGATTATGGATTTTTAATTGAAGAAAATAAAACTAAAGAAAATAAAATAAGTGGGCAGTAAGATTAAATCAGAGACTTAAGAAAGCACTTAGTAAACTATTGATATTAAAAAATTAGTATCTATATTTTGAATCCCCTTAAACCTTTAATAGGTTGATCTTTTATTATGCAATTGCTTTATTGATTTTTTGGACCGTGGAAATTTCTATGATATGCTAATAACTATCCTTGACTCTACTAACAATTAATCCTAAGGTTTTCAATCGAGTTACTCAAGTTAAGGTTTATAGGATTGCCTTATTGATTTATGAATCCCTCTATTAGATTTGATCATAATTTGAAAGATTTATGTCATTCTTTCTCTAGGTTTGCAATCAACTCCTTTCAATTACAATAGATCTATCAAATAAGGATTTCTCAATCTCTATGTTATGAATTCAGATTATGATATAATATTTTGGATCTATTCGAACAAAAATAAAAATGTAATTAGATCACAATATATCAATCAAACCAATTGCATTAATAAAAGAATCAAAACATATTAAAGTATCAACATAGGGTTTATTTAACCTAAACACTAACAAGACATTTAGTTACACACGAGAATACAAAATCAAGCATAAACAGAAAGAAACATGAATAGAAAATAACAAGTTCATAATTCTAAATTTCCTTTTTTATTTCCTATTGAATATTCTTACAAGGTAGAGGTTTGATCTCATATTTCAATGGATCTTTGAATGATTTATTTGTGTTTTCCACTTCTTTGAACTAAAATCACCCCCTGAGAATGATCTCCATATTTGAAGTCGCCTCTTAATGTCTTCTCCTCTAATTTGCCTTCGAACATATTCTTTTTAAGGTTTATGGGACTTAACAGTTTGATATACGACCGTGTATCACCAAAAACACTTAAAATCGTGATTTTGCACAACCTAGGAGAAGTGCACAGGCTAATGCATGATAGTGCATCCTTTTTGTGCTTCAAATCTTCATTTTATGTCGTGTTTTCTTCTAAATTCTTCTCCTTTAAGTTCGTGACGGCAATTATACCTTGTAAATACAAGTGGAGTTAATTAAGTACCAAATATATAATAAAAGTATAAAATATTAAGCAAAAATACATCAAATATGAGGAAAACCATGCAAATTTTCATTGAATTGTTGTTGTTCTTTTTGATCTTTTCTTCATATTATATTAGACCATAATGGCTTTTAGTCTTTCATTCTAAATAGCTCCTTATAAGGGCTACGATGATCTAAATATAATGGTTCACATTTGCCTGAGTTGGATCATATCTTGGTAACATATAACTCAATTCTAGAAGGTAATTACTCCATTAATTTTATTACCCTTCATCAATCAATGTTTTACTTTTGACCTGTAAGACAGTCTCTCTATTAATCTACATAAACTGAATGTTGTACAAAAGTCCCACCTCATATTAAAATTGTTAGCTAGAGAATGGATGTGTTATGTAAATAAAGCATAATAAAGTTTACATGTACAATCTTTCATTATATAGCAATTCTACATAATTAACAATTGGATATACACAATATTTGATATTTTATTGGAAATAATTCATAATTTTTTTTAATTTTAAAAATAAAATAAAATATTGTATTTTTTCATTAGTATTGAAGGACTAGTGTTCTTTCTTTTCGTTTGTCTTGTGTCCAACCTTGGTTTTAGGTTCTGATCTTTTAAATGATCTTATTCAGGGGGAATATCTGCCCCGTTCCTGCAACAGAGGCCAAAAGCCCTTTTCCGGTTTCGAACACTCAATAGTCTAGTCCAAGTCTCTGGCGTTCTAGTTTTCCATTCTCTCTGCGCGTCCTTTGGTTTTTGTTTTCAAATAGCTTCTTCCCTTCTCTTCTTCGCCAAATCCCATCCTCTCTGCCTCGTTTCTCCTAATCTGACCCCTTACATATTCCCCAAAATCTCACGTAGGGCCGACTCATTTCATATCGTCTTCACGTGTTTCTCTTTACTTCACTGATCAGTGATTAGAGCTTCATTGTCTGCAGTTTCGATTTTTCTATATTTGCAACTTACCCCCACCCCTGAGTTTCAGTGAGAATGGCATCGGGGACATGGCAGCCACATGAAGAAGGTGTAAGGGAAATCTGTGGGTTGCTGGAGCACCAAATATCTCCCTCTTCCTATTCGGACAAGTCTCAGATTTGGCAGCAACTCCAACACTACTCCCAATTCCCCGATTTTAACAATTATCTCGCTTTTATCCTTGCTCGCGCTGAGGTACCTCATGCTTTTTATCGGGGAAAAGTTTTGTTTTTTAAGAGAAAGTTGCAACTTTTTTGGTGGGTTTCAGCGCATTTTTGAGGTGCTTGATGGGTTTTGAAGTTTAATTGGATTCCTTGGTTGTGGAGTAGTTGGTCTTCCTTTGGATGGTTTTGATCGACAAGTTAATTTGGTTCTTGTTTCTGTTTGTGAACTGACCTTGACGGAGTTGGTGTGTTTCCTGTAATTTTCTGATTTTGGACTCCTCAAAATGAACTTCTTGTTGTGGAATAATTAAAAGGACAGCGGTAATGATTGATCCATAAGTAAGGTTAAGGAATATCTTATACTTCTTTTATCCTTGGAGTAAGTAATGTGCAGCAATGGATGTTTAAATAGTTAAAAAGAAAAAAAAAAACTCAGCAATGAAACTGAGTTCCTGTTTAAGTAATTGTGCCAGCATTGAAACTGAGTTCATGTTTAACTAGTGAAATATTCTTTTGTAGAAATGTAAATATCATGAATAACATCTTTAGCTGCTATAATTTATATGGCTTCTAATCTTTGAATACACGGGGTAAACTTTTGAAAGGGGAAATCGGTGGAGATTCGACAAGCTGCTGGTCTTCTGCTGAAGAACAATCTCAAAACAGCCTATAACTCCATAGACCCGTCACACCAACAGTACATCAAGTCAGAGCTGCTACCTTGTTTAGGAGCAGCAGATAGGAACATACGGGCAACAGTTGGGACCATTGTAAGTGTTGTTGTTCAATTAGGGGGAATATTGGGATGGCTTGAACTATTGGAAGCTCTTGTAGCACGCTTGGACAGTAATGATTTACATAACATGGAAGGTGCTATGGATGCCCTGTCTAAGGTATCTGCTTCATCTCAGAATGCCTGCTTAAATATTAGTGAAGATAAAAATGAGTTAAATACAGTTGGCGTTTATGCAACTAATTATGCCTAGCCATGTATCTGAATGCTGCGTCACTTGCATTCTATAAGTATTTGGCTTTGAATATTCTTCTGGACTATTTTCTGAGGCATCTTTTATTTTTTCTAAGTTCAGTTGTTGCATGTTTTTTCGTAACCCTCTTTGCAATAATTTGATCTTTGGCAACTAGATTTGCGAAGATATTCCCCAGGTTCTGGATTCAGATGTGCCTGGTTTAACTGAGCGTCCTATCAACATATTCCTTCCTCGATTCTATAAGGTGATCTTAGCATTTCCTTACAAAAAGTTAGTTATGAAGGTTCTCCTTTCATATTTTCTTTCGAACTTCTTGGAGTAACTGTATACCCATGCATTTCGGTTAAAACCCAATTGTTTTTTGTCCTCAAGAGAAATGTCTTGAATTGATTCCTTAACCTTTTATATGAACAGCTTTTCCAATCACCACACTCCTCATTGAGGAAGCTTGCCTTAGGTTCTGTGAATCAATACATTATGTCAATGCCTGCTGTAAGTGCAATTGCCCTTTTTTTTTCTTGATGGAATGTGGTTACTCCTGGCAATAGTTAATGGTACGTGTGGAATACTTGCAGGCTTTATACACATCCATGAATCAGTTTCTCCAGGGTTTATTTACTCTTGCTCATGATCCTGCTGTAGAAGTGCAGAAATTGGTGAATATTTTCTCACTGGCTTATCATATTAAGTTCGAATTTGAAAAAATTGAGTTGAAAATATTGTTCCAGTAGTTGTTTCTTTCTTGTACTAATTGGTAGTTTTCAAATTGAAATTTGCAGTTTTGGTAACTATTGCGTTTCTTGGTTATTTAGGGCTTCTACTCTGAGTGTCTTCATCGTTATAGATGTTTGGGGTCATTATGCTGATTGCTGTATTTGAATTCTTGTAGAATCTTGATGGAATGCAAAAAAAATCAAATTTGTTTCTTAGGCTTGGATTTACTTATCATTTCCATGCATTTAACAGGTTTGTGCTGCTTTTGTTCAGCTAATTGAGATCCATCCTACTTTCTTAGAAGTAAGTCTTGTTAATTCTTATTTACATGCCTGTTCTTTCTGATTGTATCTTTGAATATCATGCTGATCTTCTGTTATTTGGTAGTTGTTTTTGAGTTTATCTTTCTGTCTGGTATCGAATATTTCAGTATACACATTCTCAGCTTTTTCTGTACTACTTTGGGTATCTCCTTCCTCTCATTTTTTCATTGATCGGTCTTTCCACAAACTTCAGCCGCATTTGAGAGATGTACTTGAATACATCCTGCAAGTCAACAAGGATGGTGATGATGAAGTGGCTCTTGAAGCGTGTGAATTCTGGTGATCCTCTGGTTCTGTTACTTCTGATTATATTGACATCTTGTTGCTTCAAATCTTCTCAGGGACTCGGAAATCTTAATAAGTTACCATCTACAAGATCCCTTTTCTGCTTGAAGGTTTTGTTTGCTATATGTGTCACAGTTGAAGCAACACTGTTTTTCAAGCACTTTTGAGTTTGAAAGACCCTTGTATACCATATTCTATGCCACCAAACATGAAGAAATACGAGACTTGTGTTCTGTATTCTTTGACCTTTTGATATTGTGATGTAAAAGAGTTAAAGTATATAGAAGAAATAAAAGAGGAAAAATTAGTCAACCACAAGTCTTGATTTGGTGGGATGAGGATTGAGAATTGAGTTGACAACAAAAGATAAGAGCAGAAACCTAGATTGTGATAGGATTCCTTATTATATAGGAAGTAGTGATAAGCTAAATATGTTATTCTATTTTAGATATGTTATTCTAGTTGTTTAAGACTTATAGAATATCTATTACAATAGAATTTAAATTGGGAACTTTTTCCTACTATAATAAGGGTTGTAAGAACTATATATATGTGTGTGTATTCTTCTCTTCATCAATAAAAAGCAATCTGAAAATTTCTTACAAACTTGAGTGTTCAACCAGAAGTTGTGATGTTTTCTTCTAAGTGTGATTTTTACACCCTACGAGTGATTTCTAGTTTCCTACTATCCATTCTTTGCGTCCTTCACTAAATTCTAGCAACCCTATCCTAAATCCCTGCCCACCAAACTTAAATTCTAGCCATATTAAACTCTGAAAACCTAAGCCTAAATTTTCAGCAATCAAACCTTAAATTCCCAACTTTAAAAAAATTTGAAAATTCTGCATTTCTTAGCAAAAATTTGACCTTGAAACCTGACATTCCAGCTGCCTAATGTCAGCCATACTTCCTCATTTTATGTTTTTAGCTACTAGTTAAAAATTGTCATACATCATATTGATACAAAGTTTATGCCCGTTTCATTCTTAATAGTTTCAGCATATTACTACTTCCTAGATCTTCTTTCTCTAGGCTGCTTACGTTTAAGTTATAATTGGCAGGTCTGCATACTGCGATGCACAGTTACCCCCTGAGAACTTGAGAGATTTCTTGCCACGTCTAATTCCAGTATAGCTTTTAATTGCATTTCTCTGATTATCAGCCAGTAATTACCTTTTTCAGTCCGTGCAAACATTGATGCAAATTCCAACTTTTCCAGATTTTGCTTTCAAATATGGTGTACGCTGATGATGACGAGTCACTTCTTGAAGCAGAGGTTAACATTTACCTATGTTATATTTTTTTATGATTTATATTCATCACTTTGTGATTAGTTACCCATTTCTATTCCTGCAGGAGGATGAGTCTCTTCCAGATCGAGACCAGGTTCAGTCCATTTGATTGCTGTTATTGGATTTCTGGGTATTTTGATGTGTTATCAACTCTTCGTATGACTTGTTTCTTGTTTTATGCTGCATCATTTTTATTCATTGCAGGATCTGAAACCACGTTTTCATACATCGAGATTTCATGGATCGGAGGGTGCAGAAGACGATGTAAGTAACTGAAGCCTAAATACGTTAACTTAATAAGCTCGGCCAATTAATGATTTGGTAATTACAGCTGACTGACTCCATGCTCTAGGCGTAGAAAAAATGAGATTGTTTTCATTTTCATAACTTTGTGATGTTTGCAGGATGACGACATTGTTAATGTGTGGAATTTAAGAAAATGCAGTGCGGCTGCACTTGATATTCTCTCCAATGTGTTTGGGGATGAGATTCTTCCATCATTAATGCCTGTTGTTCAGGTGATTTATTTTTCTTAGTTGTACTAGTATAATTATGGATAACCTTTTCTTTCATTAATTTGATTTGCATTACTAGGCCAACATGAGTCATATTTTGCTTGATTTCTGCATGTTAGATACTATTTTCAGTTTTCCTCCATTATACTAAACTAACAATAGAAATAGTTGTTTCTATTGTTTGGTCATGAAAACATCTTTTGCCTGGACCGTATGCTTGTTGATGGCCCTTTTTTGTCTCAGATATTGTCAAATGTTTTTAATTTCTCTTTGTTGAGTTACCACAAATCAGATTATCAAAAAGTAGTTATAGCAGGAGTTGGTAGCATTAGTTTTGAACTACCAAGGAGACTATTACTATCAAACTTTTAAAAGTACAGAAAAGAAATGGGATTAGATGTACTCAAGCTCTAGGAATTGATGATGAATCTTTCTATTAAAGCTAAATAAAATAATTTTGCTTCTTTCTTGTTTATTTTCTCAATGCATGAGATGCTATTGCATCGCAAAAGTCCACATTATTGGGAAAGTTGCAGCGATGTTGTCACATCGCTCTACATGCTCCTCACAGTTGTCTGCTGGATTTTGCATTTGCTTAGTGCTATTATTGTACCAACTAGAGGATTTGGGTGGAAGTCTATAAATTACTTTCACTGGAGTATTGGTTCTTTGCCATAAGTAGTAATCATCTGTGGTGAAACGAGTGACTTATAGGATGTATCTTTTGTTACCTTAAAAAGATTTGCTGTGTCTGTTACCCTTTTGTTGTCTTTTGGCAACGGGTTGGATTTTCTAAACAAGTATTGCTCTATGGTATTTGTATTGGTTTTAACAATATAGACGAGCTGTTTTCATATAGCTAATTTTACTGTTTGGGATCCTTGTTTTATTTTTTAAATACTGCAGACCAAGTTAGCCGCCAGTGGTGATGAAGCTTGGAAAGACAGAGAAGCGGCTGTCTTGGCTATTGGTGCTGTGGCTGAGGGTTGCATTAGTGGTCTCTATCCCCATTTGCCTCAGGTGAAGCCTTTTTTCATTCTTCCAAGTGCTTATTTTTAATTAAAGAAAGATACTGACATCAGTTTTTGATAATTAGACCTATTGTTATTATGTCTATTGAGGTTGCTTACATGGCATTTATAAATAGTTTTACTTCAGAAACCGAGAAGAATAGCTCTGTATATGGTTGAGTATCAGTTGTCAGCCCTTAGATCTGGAATTTTCAAATTGCAATAAACTTGCTGATATCTTGCTTTAGTTGACAGTGACTCTACAGAATGGGTTGAATGCTTTAATTTCAGTTGTTTAGTTTTGTATATGGTTTTTGTCTTCTATTGTATGCCCATGCCATGACTATTAGCCACTGAATGTAATTGTATTAGAAGCCTTTGATTTGCACTTAATGTATCTTGATTAAGACTTCTATTGCTTATTTAGAAATATGAATGTCCCATAACAAGTTTCAATATTTTGTATGTGCAGATTGTTGAATTTCTTATTCCTTTGTTGGATGATAAGTTTCCTCTGATACGTAGTATTTCTTGCTGGACACTTTCTCGTTTCAGCAAATACATAATTCAGGTATGACTCAGTTTCTTTATTGCAGCTGCTTCTCAAGATTCAGTTTGATGGATTGAAGCTTCTTGTAAATTGTTAATGCTGATAGGATAAATCATAAATGTCCATTTGATGCTTAATTTGCATCTAATTTGCTTTAGATTCTTGATTTTCTTGTTGATTCTCTTGATAACTATTCAGGAAAGTAGCCATAAAAAAGGCTATGACCAATTTGACAAGGTTCTTATGGGCCTTTTACGGAGAATATTGGATACAAACAAGCGGGTACAAGAGGCTGCTTGTTCAGCTTTTGCAACACTTGAGGAGGTCTTTTCTAGAAATGATTTCAATTGTTACAATCATTTTTGTTTTTTTTTAATTAAAAAACTCCAGCATCATGTATATTGTAGGAGGCTGCTGAAGAGTTGGCACCACGCTTAGAAGTTATTTTACAGCACCTTATGTGTGCTTTTGGGAAATATCAGGTTTCTTCCTGGCTGTTTACATTTTTACATTTCTATCCCGTTCAATCATAGAGAATTGGATTTTATGTTGAATGATATTAAGTACGAAATATCTTGGACGTTCATATGGCACTTTCTATGCCTGCAATATTTGATTCAGAGACGGAATCTGCGGATAGTATATGATGCTATTGGAACTCTTGCGGATGCTGTAGGAGCTGAACTAAATCAGGTGTCAAAAGTTTGCACTGTGCTTTTTCTGTCACTTTCTTCTCACTTCTCAGAAGTAATTAGGACTTCTTGTTGGATTACTGTTGCTGACTTCAGTGCTGCCTTTGCAATCTGCAGCCTAATTACCTTGAGATATTGATGCCACCACTTGTAGCAAAGTGGCAGCTGCTTTCAGATTTAGACAAAGATCTCTTCCCTCTGTTAGAGTGCTTTACTTCCATTGCACAAGTATGAATTACTGTCTAGTGTCTTTTCAGATTCATTCTTTTGGTTTTCTTATATGATACCTACCTAAGTTATAGTTTGAGGCTTGCACTTCTATCGATGTTGCATGCCTTCCAAAAAGGGACAGTCTTAAAACCATAATTGCTGCCATTTTATTCTTTTTTTAGGCACTTGGTACAGGCTTCTCTCAATTTGCTGAACCTGTTTTCCAGAGGTGCATAAATATCATAAAGAGCCAACAATTGGCCAAGGTTTCCAGTTATTTCCGTAATTTTTACTTTGTGGTGTTTGCTTCCTCAAATATTTGAAGATAAGATCTCTGGAACTTTGGTGCAGGTTGATCATGGTTCTGCTGGGTTTCCCTATGACAAAGAGTTTATTGTTTGCTGTCTTGATCTTCTATCTGGACTTGCAGAGGGTCTTGGCAGTGGAATAGAAAGCTTGGTACTTGTTCTCTCAATTTTTTGCTAAGCTTATTGGATTTTTTATTTTCATCCTGTCTAGATGAATAGGTTCAGCGGCCATCTACGGTTACTATTTGATTTCATGTTAATACAAACAAGTTATGTTAAAATTTATCGTAATTTCTCTTGGCTCTGTCTTAGTTTCTCTTCCTGCTGTAAAGTATATTCTGGCCACTTAGTTTGTAATAGAAAGCATAACATTTCGTACATTCTTGCTACCTTGTGTACTCAGCCTGATAGACACAATGATAGAATAAAGTAAAAATGTGTAATTTGTGATTTTGTTCAAACAATCTTTTTGAAGTGGGGCTATAGATGATAAAAGGTTTGCTCCAAGAAGACTCAGCCATAAACCAGTTAGCCCAAGCAGGTCGATGGGATTCATAGCATCCACTATTTTTAAATGCAGGAGTACCAGAGGAGTATAAGAAACATAAAATTAGATTCTACATAGTGATCATTCGAGAATCTCTCTGTGATTGCTCCATTGCACTTTGCCAGATTTAATGTGGATCCACCACAAGTGCTGCGATTAGCTTTTGGTGTGACAGATTTTTCTTGTGGTTTTCTTTGTGCAGGTTTCACAAAGTAGTTTGCGAGATCTGCTTCTGCAGTGTTGCATGGATGATGCCTCTGAAATCCGACAAAGCGCCTTTGCCCTCCTTGGGGATCTTGCAAGAGTAAGTTGAACCTGGACCAATGTCCAGCTTACCTAATTAAAATTCTCTCTTTATCTTGACTGCTGATGGAAATTAGAGACTTGAACTTGGAAGTTGAGTTATGCCCCTCTGAGGGCAGGCCCTAATTGATTGCTATTATTTTTACTTTGTCTTGGGAGTACACATTTGATGCATTACTGTTCAATCCTGTAACTGCTCATGGAAATTGGAGACTTGAACTTTTTGCATCCATAAAGGAAAAGCATCTAATCAGTACAGTAATAAAGTTGGTAGTGATGACTGGGAGTTAAATTATGCTCTTTTCAGGGAGCACAACCACATTATTTATTATTATTTTTCCTTTGTCTTGGAATATAAGATTGATGTATGACTGTTCAACTTATAATGGAATTGACCAGACATGTCCTGTTCATTTACACCCTCGGTTGTCAGAATTTCTTGAAGTTGCTGCCAAACAACTGGTTAGTGAATGTTTTCTAAAGTTTTAAATGCCAAACAACTGCTAGTGATATATCTAACTAATATGGGCTCCTTGCAGAACACTTCTAAGCTTGTGGAAACTATTTCTGTGGCAAATAATGCGTGCTGGGCTGTTGGAGAATTAGCTATTAAGGTATGTTTGTCTTCTGCTATAATCTTCACTGGATTGCAATTTTTTTTCTTCAATTTTATGTTTTCACTTACTGATATGAAATGGAGCTAACTAAGAGTTATCCTGGATTGCAGGTTCGTCAAGAAGTATCTCCTGTTGTCATGACTGTTATCTCCTGCTTGGTTCCAATCCTTCAACAGCCAGGGGTAGTTATCTTTGACATTCTCTCCCCTGTTGATGACGATAATGTTGTGTGGGGACTTTTCCTTATGAACATATGTATTCCTTTTTATATGAGGCAGGAGCTGAACAAGTCACTTGTAGAGAATAGTGCAATTACACTCGGACGGCTTGCATGGGTTTGTCCTGAGCTTGTATCACCACATATGGAGCATTTTATGCAACCCTGGTGCATTGCCCTCTCCATGTGAGCATGTTTTACCTTGGTATCTGGACTGGTATCTTCAGAACATAGTAATATGTCATCAAATTAAGACATTGCATGGCTTTGTATATGGCAGGATACGGGATGATATTGAAAAGGAGGATGCTTTCCGAGGTTTATGTGCAATGGTATGCATTTGCTTTAGTTGAGAGGTTGATATCAGAGCAATTAAATCCATATTTTGGCATTTGGCAACTTTCAGGTCAGAGCAAATCCATCAGGAGCATTAAGTTCACTTGTCTTCATGTGTAAAGCAATTGCAAGCTGGCATGTAAGTGTGCATATTCTTATCTTTGTAATTTCAGATCTTACGATATATCTCACCCTATTGATGTATATGGCATGCAGGAAATAAGAAGTGAAGAGCTACACAATGAAGTTTGCCAGGTGTTGCATGGCTATAAACAGGTTAGCAATACTGCTACTGACGACTAAGATCTATTTTAACACAATTTGTTTTTGTGACAATTTTTTAGTCTTGCACAATGTGTTGGAAATCATAACAGGTCTGATAAATTTTGTGGATTGTTGGTTCACCATGAAAAAAGCCTCTAAAAATTATTTCCTCAATCCTTTCTTGTGCAATAAGTTCAAGCTTGCAAATCTTCTACAGTGCACTGACCTGTAAGGAGATACTTGCAAGTTCTTTTTCTTCTATTCAATTCTTCTCCTCTTCTACAAAAAAAGTAAAATATTATGAAGAAAATAAGCAGAAGTTGAATCGTGTAAACCTTGGATAAGAATTTGAAAACCTGAAGTGAAATGGAAGTTCTTCCTGGCAGGCCAGTTGCAAACACTTGCTGTTTTTAGGAGGTTTAATGCGGCTGTCATTGAGCTATTTGTAGTTTAGATTTATTATTTATTGTTTGAATATGAAGAATGTGATAGAATAGACAGTGTATCTTTGTTTTTGCTTGAGCTAATAGAAATTGGTGGTGGAACTAAAGGTTCCATTTCTCGATTTCAACGCCTCTTTTGACAACTTATGTACTTGTCTGGAACTCCTTGAGCTTTGAATACTGATAATATTGCAAACAGCACAAGTCATTACGGGATTGATCTATTTCATTGCAGATGCTGAGGAGTGGAGCATGGGATCAATATATGTCGGCACTGGAGCCTCCGGTGAAAGAGAAGCTATTAAAATATCAAGTTTAAGTATATGTTGAATGTGGTCTTCCTGATGAACTCTTCTGTATGGTTCTTCTGAGCCGTGTATGTGCGTTCGTAAGTCATTTGTGCATTACCCCCATTAAGTTGGGGGCCATGATTAATTTAAGCACAGACGAGGGTGTTGGTCACAGTTTTCCAGGCGAAGTCGTTATTAGTGTCTTAATCCCATGAAGCTTGAAGATAATATGCTCCTAACAAACCATTGAACTGGTTGAGTGGACAATGGACGGCTGGTTTCAGAGTGTGAAGCTCTTGGAGAACAGCTTCCTCTTTGGGCAAGCCTTCGATTCTTTCCCTTTTCTTATTGTTGTTTGTTTTATGGTTGGGGGTTATATTTATTTCCAAATTGCGAGTAGAATATAGGTTTTCACCGTGATTCCGAGAGGTTTTATTTTTTTGTAAAAGGGGTTTGACGGTTTCATTCATGGATGTTGGCCATGTCATGGTTTGTAACTAAATCTGAGGATGAATCAGTTATTATGCTTCATTCAAGGATGCACGACATATGGAGTTTGTACGATATTGTATATCATGGAATTTTAATAGTTGATAGAAAAGATTTTGTCAGACCCAGATATCACCGTCTCTCTATTTAAAGTAGAGATATTGTTCCTTCTCTAATGAGTTTTCAATCAAGTTTTTCTGCAGAATTTCCTCATTTAGCTCTTTCTTAAGTTCCATTTTTTTTATTTGTGCTTTTCGTTATGCACATGCGAAGTTCACGTATATGAAAGCTGTTAATCTCATTCTAGTGAAGCATAGAGATATCCTCTACAATTTTCATTATCATGCTCATTCTTGGCCTTAAACTATTGACTGGTATAGGGGGGCAATTTCAAAACAAGTATGATCTTTCATTCTTTAAGCTTGGAATATGCCACTGTATTTATAGTATCTAGAGGTAAACAAACTTTCGAACCTTTCAGAAAAGGGAAAAGAGCCCTAATTCTACTTAGTAGCATCTTCAACTAGACAAGGGAGATTATAATGGCAAAAGAATTCTACTTCAAGTGCAGTGAAAGATTCAGAGCGCTAGGTAAGAGATTTGCAACTCAAGAAGATCTTTAAGCTGGAAACTAATAAGTCACTACTATTGTGTTGAATGCTCCATGCCTTTCAATATGGAGATGTACTATTACTTCTCAACCCTGATTCTCAAGCACTTACGATGCCCTACAGCAACTATATTCCTCTAGCTGCTGCTATATACAACAGGAGTATTCTAGTACTTCCATTTTCTACTTATCCTACCAAATCCAATTCTTATCATTTTAAACAACAAAATTTCAAAACTTTCCTTCTCAAAACCTGAAGCATTACTTGCATTAAAAATGTAAATCAATATTTCTATAATCAGCCCTGATAAATCAACAGAAATCTCTTTCCCCCACCCCTCGGTTACAAACACTATACTAGTCACCAATCCTATACTGAATTGGAAATGCGTAGTTAGGGAAGATAGTGGTTACATGATGGAGTTCTACCTACCAAACTCAGTTGAAGTTAGATGAGTGACCTCACTTCATATAGAAGTCTTAAAGGAAGGGGGCTAGAAGTTGAAGTCTACTTTGGTGTCTGTTACGTCCCAATATCTCATGCTAGGGGTTAGGACCCCAAAATAGTGTAAATGAGAGTATACTGAGAAATTAAAAGTGTATTTCATGCATCATATGACATATTAAATATGTGAATTGTGTTGATATTCATGAAATAATTATACATACATTCATTAACATTTTTTAGGTATAATTGATTTATAAATGCGACTAAAATGCAAATCATGGATTAATTGTATTGAAAATTAAATTGGATTGTATTAAACTTTATTTGGTAATTTTGGTGATATTTTGGGTATTTTGAAAATTTGGAGTATTTTTGGATTTAATAAAATGTAGAAATATGGATCAATTATTTTATGACACATGGACTGCTTAATTAGTTGAAAAATGGCAGCTGAGTGAATGACAAATGAACTAGTAATTAGGAGACATGTGGCATCTTAAGGAGGAGATAAATGACTTACATGCCAAATGACACATGTTAAGGTAGTTTGGAGACGCCTTGCACCTAGTTGGATTAAGCTAAGTTGCTGCTAGAAAAATCCACCATCTTCTTCTCCTTTCTGTATCGAAACACACATCTTTGTAATTTGGTTTCAACCTTGCTAAATGACCACATCAACATCATATGTTTAACCTTTACAAGATAGTTAGAGAACCAGATTTTTGTTTTTCTTTGTCCTAGCCAAAAATTAACTTGTTTTTACCTTTACTTTGTGACAATCTTGCAAGCTTGGAGGGCTAGATTTGCTTGAGGTTTTATAGAATTTGAGCTTAACAAATAAGTAGAAATCTGATCTTTTAAGGCATGTGATTATGATGATTGAATCAGGAAAGATTGTATAGGATGTTGATGAGGAGAATATTATGAACTGGAAAACTTTCACTGAACATGTTTCGGTATTTTGATTATATCTTGAACTGTAGATTTTCAAATGAGATGATTCTTAATTTAAACTGAACTACAGAATTTGGCTATAATTTCTAAGAAGAAATTGAATTTGAATTATGTCTTTAAGAGTCTTGAAATTTAGCTTGAAATCGAGTCTTGGCTTAGGCTATAACACTACCCATGACAGAAATCATATCCTATTGTTATCAAATAAATTGTATTGATGTAGGCTGAATAAGACAAAGGTGTATTCAAAAAAGTTGTAGCTTATTCTCTTAATTTTCAATTGGTATACAGTTTCTAATTTTTGGATATTGGAATTGAGAGATATGAATTGTACAACTTGAATGCATGATCATGCCCTAGCCAAATTTCAAATGTACTCAATCTGTAATATTATGAGCATAACTCATAGAATAATCAACCAAATTGTATGATATTGGTGTCATTAGAAACTTAAGGCACAGGGGAACAATTGTATAGAAGAAAGTGTTATAGAAATACACCATTATCCTTGTCATAATGATCATGTAAAGTATACTCGAAAGTTTGAGTTGAAAAGAAAGTTGGAATAGTTAATGAGTGTATGAATTTTGACACATTTGGAGTACAATTGATATTTGCATCAGTTTATTACTGAAGTATACCCGAGCATATGTCATTGAACATGCATGTTACGTGATATATTTATAAAAATGTATATTTAGTTACATAAACAATGTGGTAACATGAAATTTTATTTGATTGCATATGGAAGAGCAAGTGGAGCGATCACTTCCAGATATTGTCGAAACTTCAAGTCAATAAGAAAAAAGGGAGAAATTGTGAGTAACCTAAGATGGTCTCACCTTAATTTGTTCTTTTTTTATTGAATTGAATTTGATATGTGTTGATTTTGTTCTTAATTCTGGACAATCATTGTCTGAGGCGCTTGATGCATGTAAGCATCATTGAAAGTGCTACTTGTATGTGAATGAGATTGACTAATTGAAATTGATATGAGCTGATTATGTTATAAAATTCAGATAATAATTACCTGAGGAGTTTGAAGCATGCAAAAATCATTGGAAGTGCTACTTGTACGTGAAAGAGATTGACTATTTGATTTTTAACGTAAATGTTGAATGCCAGAAATAAAAGTCCGATGACAAATGTGAATGAGAAAGAATGTGAATGTGATTGAATGAATATGATGATTGAATTTGTTAATGTAGCGCCCCCTTACCGTAGGGTAAATATCGGGACGCCCGAAGGTCGCTCCGACACGTATCCCATGATAAAGGTTCACTACCAGAAAATTTAGCTAAAATCCATATGGCATCGCAGTAATTAAATCACAATATATCAGAAATCAGTAATTTAAAATCCAAAATAATAATCATCTGGTACAGTCATCCAATGTCAGAATAGACAAGTCTATCAGTCTCCTAACAAAA
>JANZLD010000009.1:18379251-18406992 GCA_026413575.1 Erythroxylum carthagenense | reverse complement strand
AGTTTCCATTCCTCTAAATTCAAATTCACTCCAATTCCATATTCAAAACCTAATTTATACACTTATTACTCAATTTTAAATTTTCACAATCCAATCCTCATCTGAACGATTATAACCAACTTTCCAATTTACACAATCAAGTCAGGAATTTGTTATACATGTATGTACATATATATACACTTATACAATCAATAATCATTTACCAATGACCATCGAAACTATAATGCATGAGCAATGCAACATTTGCCTGTACTCAATCCTGACCCGATCCAAATTACCGATATACCCGTCACACCGGTAGCGGGATGTTACAGCTCAAACAATTTTTAAGTTAAAAAAAAATCAAAATGACATTAATTTTAATAAAATAACGTCATTTTACAAATAAAAGTTAGACTTCTAGCCGAGAGGGAATTGGAAAACCTAATCTCAAAGCTCAGTTGCCAATTCTATTTTTGAAAGAGGGATTTATAGAAAGATCTACTTAGGGTTTCAATGCAAGTTTTAGGGAAACTTATTGTAGACATACCGTAAATTATTCGAGCCGGCCCGGATATTACCCGAATTATTTTCGAGCCGGAACGGGTAACTCTGAAAAAATTTCGGGTTACTCGATTACCCGAATTACCCTTCAACTCTCACCCCTCTTCTACTAACCTGAATTAGGTTGAAACATCTAAGAAAATTAAATCACCCTTTTCAGTCTTCTCTTCGTCCGCACTCCGCAGAAGCCAGAAAGTAGAAACACAACATCATACACCGTTTCTGTTTGAGAAAAATGAAATCGCCCTCTTCAGTCTTCTCTTCTACTTCTAGTATCGCAGATCACAGTCCGCAGCGCATACACATCGCCCTCTTCTCTTCTACTTAGGATCGCAGTCCGTAGATACACGTTTGAGATTTGAGAGTCGCTCGTCGCCCGTCGCCGTCTTCTCCTCTTCTAGTATTGCCCTCTTCTCCTCTTCTCACGGTCGTCGCCCATCGCCGTCGGTCATGGTAAGGAGTCCTTTTCTCTTCTAACTTCTTGTTCCTCTTCTAGTATCGCTCTCTGTTCCTCGTTCTCTCCGATTTCTAGGGTTCTCTTCTAACTTCTTGTTCCTCTTCTAGTATCGCCCTCTGTTCCTCGTTCTCTCCGATTTCTAGGGTTTTCTTTTGGGTATTTTTCTTCTAACTTCTGTTCTTCTCACTTCTCAGTTCTCTGCCTTGCTCACGGTAAAAGCGAGACATCATACACGTTTGAGACTTGAGAGTGCTCAGTGCTCACGGTAAGGATCCTTTTCTCTAACTTCTTGTTCTTCTCTGTTCACTGCTCACTGCTCTCTGCATTTTGCTTGGTGTTGTGATTTCTGAAGGCTTTTGGATTGAACTTTGCGTTTTTGGCTCTCAAATCAAATGCTCTGTGCTTACTGCTTTGTTTGGTTTCTATTTTACATTGGGTTATATATATCTGATTTTCTGGTTCTTGTTTAATTGTTTTGAGATGATACTGCCATTGCCTTTTGGAAATTAAGATGTATATAAATTAAGATGATACTGACATATGCATATTCGACTGAATATGCATACTGCCATATTAAGATGATACTGCCATATGCATATTCGACTGAATGAGAATGACCCAAAAGAGTTGTATATAAATTAATTACAAATCTAATACTTTTTTAAATCAGTTGTTAGTTAATTATAAATTCACTTCTAATGTGCTTTGAAGATTCATATTTGAAGTGAGTTAATTATAAATTGACTTCTGATTGTCTTATGGAAAGAACAGAACTTGATTCTCCTATATATTATTTCGGGTAACTCACAATTTTTGAGTCGGGTAAGTTCGGGTTATTAAAATGTTGGGTTCGGGCCGGATTAGTTCAGGTAATTAAAATTTCGAGTTCGGGCCGGGTAAGTTCCATTTTGAGTTCGGGCCGGAAAAGTTCGGGTAATTAACATTTTGGATTCGAGCCGGGTAAGTTTCATTTTGGGTTCGGGCTTGAAAAGTCGGGTAATTAAAAATTCAGTTTCGGGTCAGGTAACATAAACAAAATTTCGGGTAATTCGGGTTTTACCCGAATAGTGCAAATTTGACCCGATTAGCCCGAATGCTCACCCCTAGATAAAGGTGAAGAGAAAATCTCTAACTTTTACCTTGATTTCCACCTAAGATTGGCTTAATTTCTTACATGAAAAATGATGGGATGAAGAAGGTGAGATGGAGGGGAGAAAAATCTGAACTTAGAACCCCCAAAATATCGTGCATCTCCCCTCTCCATATCCCCATTCAAGAACTTTCAAGACTCACACATATGCTTAATTCTTATTGGACACACATGCTTTATTATTATTGGTCATACGTCTTAATCCAATTGGTCCATATGTTAACTTTAGAAAAATTCCATATTGGTCCTTCTTCCTTTACTTCCCATATTAGGCTACAATCATATAAATTAATATCATTCCCCTATGTCTTAATTTTCTAATGTAATAAATTTCATAGAATTTGGTTAATTATTTCGGAAGTTATACCTAAAACACTACAAGCCGTTAGAAAATAGGGAAAGCAACCATAGCTCAACTTCAAGCTAGAATTAAAAAATCTTATAGGCACAATCAGATTTTGGTTCCTTCATGAAAGTTTTAGAACTATGTCTCTATTTTAATCTCTAATTGAAATTATCCAATTTAAAGGTCTAAAGGCAAATATATGAACAAATTATAGAAGTATGTTCAGTAAAACCTATCCAAACAACAACTAACTTCGGTCTTATCATACAAGAGCAACACAAAAATGCATTTAATTTAACCAAAACATCCCATTTACTTATGGAAGCTTTATTAATTCCTCTCACGAAACATTCATAAATCCAAGAAAACATATAAAAAATTTCTGTACATATTTCACGTCTAAGTATATATGTCCGTGTCGAAGCAAATAAATTATCCATTTACCCACGTCTTTTACATTAAATACCACTATGTCTCTTATTATACTTAGATCCACTTAATTCATTATGTTAACTTCTTAATGCACCTTAAACATGCTATAATATTTCCAAGGTAAATATTAGGGCATTACATTTTTGCTATAGCTAATCAAATTCATTCAATTTTTTAAAAAATATGCAAAAATATCACTAATTGTATTTAACAAAAGTAGTTATAAAAATTTATCTCAAGGCAACTATGATTTATAGGAAATTGTCTTTAAATTATAATTAAATTTTAACTATCTTTAATAAAATTAAACTCATCTTTTATTAAATATCATTATTAGATTTTGATTCAGTGTCTAATTCATTTTATGGTTGAATATTATTTTAATTAGATTTTTTCCTTAGCAATTGATTTCTTTTATTGGTTGAAATTTACAAACATGTACAAGATAGCAAATATATTGTGTCAACTTAAGCCCTATCCATAAATTCAATAGTGAGTACGAATAAAACAATGATAAACCTTAAAGATTCATCATTAAGTTATACATAAATAAGAGTTATTCCGCCTATGAATATTAATATTAAAGATTAATTTATAAACACAATAGAATGTATTCTTATAATTTAATTTAAAAGTGTAAATTTCAAACCTTAACAAAATAGACGGGCATTCACAACGAAAGTTAAACGACAACGACATTCGCGTTTGTACATGTAGATTCCCGAATAATGGGTCAATTGTTTGTCCTCCAAGTTGTCTTAAGTTTTGTTATTGGGCAATCAGGAAACGTGGGCTAAGGGCCGAAGTATGACGCGGATGTGACTGGGTCGCCCATAAATTATGCTTTTTAATATTGCAATACATCCTGTGCGTCACGTAGATAAGTCAATCCAGAACAAGCTGTTCTCTCCTGCGTCTCTGAGAGCGAACGGATGTTCATAGAAAGCTAACCAATCACCATGAACTCTGAATTGCATTTGGAATCTCAGCCCAATATTTTTGCCCAGTTGCTTCAATCAGCGACTGCCTCCACCAAATCTGATCTTAACACCAGCAACAAACTATCTCCATCATCTAGCATGGATTATGGCGTCCTGAATATGAACTTCGAGTCTCTGCCCTACCCTTCCAGAGTAACGCCTAAGCCATGTTGTCCACTTTTAGATCATGACTCGCACAAAGCACCAACGGGGTTGCCACCTCTTGTCTCTCCGCATAATTGTGAGTGTTTCTATACGAGCTCTTTAGTTTCATTTCTCTTTATGCTTCTCTATAGATCGAGAAAATAGGAATCAGATCGGAAAGGTAATATTTTATTATTTTCTTTTTCATGTTAGAATTCAATATTTGAATGACACAACCCACCAATTGATTTTTTCTTTCAAAATAAAGGACTAGAAACATGCTTTGGTTTGACTTAAGTCTTTCTAATTTGCAGATTTGGGAACAGTAGGGACAGCTGCTCTTCGTAAAGAGTATGAATCTTTAGCAGATCAGGAAAGGAAAGATGAATATAAAACGAGGGTTGTTGAAAGATTGAAGAAATTATGTGTAGACGATGCACTGGAAGCAAAAACTGCTGTTGGGATGGAAATAGCTCAAGGAGTTGATTTCTTGAAGGTGTTGGATTCTTCGCACCCGAAATTGGCAGAACTTGTAGAGATAAGTGACAACAGTCGAGAAGGAGTTGCCAAGTTGATAGATGGTCTAAGACTGGTTGAGAGAGCACAGCACAGGCTGCGATCTGTTCTCTTTAACGAAGGTGCATCCTCTGCTCAATGAGGATAGCCTTTGGTTGTCGTAATTATGACTGTACTTATGGAATGCAAGTAGATCTGTGGATTTGCCCCTTTGTTTTTTTTAAATTTTATATAATCTCTTTTCTTCTGTATTTGGATTTGTCTACAAATTTACTTGGGTATATTTGGTTCCGAAAAGATGGGAGCTAATGCTGAAGTTTATCCTCCGTTAGATTGTGATTTATGAATGTATATGCAGGTGCCTATTTCATCTGTATGTTTGCTTTTTGCATCGCTCGTATTGTTTTGCATTGAAGTCTTAAGCCAATTGGAAAGAAGAGCAAGGAATACAGTGATGCTAGTATTCCTAATTATCCGTCGGAACATATCCTGTTGTAAGGACATTTTGAAGAAATCTTCTCATCTGTTTTAATTGAACTTTCCGTTGAATGTGTCAGTCGTTCTCAGAATCAACACGCTTCCTCCCGTTTTCATAATTTGTAAGCGTGTGCGAGAGGTTAGGAGCGCTGGTTTTTCATCCACCTCCACGATGCTCTCCGTGCTCCATTGCTTAAGCCGTCTCTAATTAATTTTAGTTATTCTTTTCTTCACTTCCTGCTCAGGTTTGTCTTTTACCATTTTTAGCAATCCACCGAAGCTTATCACATACACTTAGATTACTCTTAGTCATCAAAAGCCTATCATTGTTCTAGCCAAAACTTGCGTTCAATACCTTTCTTGACTTGAGAAATTAACTTACAGTACATTGTGTCTAATGGAGTTATCGCCTTAATTTGCTCCAATAGGTTGGACTCAACCCTTGTAACCGAATAAAGGGCCGCAAATACCTCCTTCTTATTTAAGGCATCTATCACGTTGTTGTGCCTCCCTGAGTTATGCTTTCACAAAAAGTCATATTTGGTAAGAAATTCTTATCATGGGCTTGTTTTGCGAACATCTTCTTTTGGGTCCTGAAAAATGTATTAGCAACAATATTCGTTCGGATAATGAACCTGATTCCCAACAAATACACTCGCCATGTCTCAAAGCAATGCACCACCGTAAGCATCTCCTTCTCATGCATCTAGTAACGCTGCTTCGCACCATTGAGATTTCGGCTCTTAAATGCTATCGGATGACCCTCCTATACAAGGACTTTACCATTGGCTTTATCCAAAGTATCAGTATGTACCTCAACCAGAAGATCGAACACGGGCAGCTTTAGCAAAGGTTCAGTTGAAATAGTAGCTTTAAGTCTCTCGAATGCCTCTTCGCATGCACTCGGCCAACACCACTCTTGTTTCTTCTTCAGCAAGTCTGTTAATGGTGCCACTTTCTTCGAATATCCCACAACGAATCGCCTATAGTAGTTCGTTAGGCCGAGAAAACTCTACAATGCTAGTACTATCATGGGAGCTTCATTCAACTATTGCTTTCACCTTTCTAGGACCCATCCTGACCTGACCCTTGCTCACCACGTGACTTAAGAATCTGATCTTCAATTGGGCAAACTCGCACATCTCCATCTTCACGTAGAGCTTGTGCTGCCTCAATCTTTTGAACACTTACCTCAAGTGTTCCACACGTTTTGCTATGTTAGTGCTATACGCCACTATGTCATCTAAGTAGACCACAACGAACTCATCCAAAAAGTTATATAACACATCATTCATAAGGTTACAAAATGTCACTGGAGCGTTAGTTAATCCAATCGGCTTAACTAAAAATTCATAGGATCCATACCGAGTTACGCATGTTGTCTTTTGCTCATCACTCTCAGTTATCCACACTTTCCAATACCCACTTCAAATATCCAACTTAGTGAACACCTTAGCCCTTGACAACTTATCCATCAAATCTTAAACCAAAAGTACCGAATACTTTTTTAATCGTTACCTTGTTCAACGCTCGATAGACTACACATATCTGAAGTGTACCATCTTGCTTCTTCTGAAACAATACCCGGGTGTCATATCGGGCTTTAGACGGTTGGATTAATCTTGCCTCTAACAACTCACCAAATTGTTTCTGAAGTTCTGCCAGTTCCATCGAGGACATCCGGGGCACGTGTAGGTGAGTTTGCTCCAAGAACCAACTCGATCCTATGATCTATCTCATGAAAAGGGGGAAGAGTTTTCGACAACTCTTTCGGCATCACCTCACAAAACTCCCTCAACAAACTTACAGCCACATCAGGGACTTCCACCATGTGGTCTTCATTGATCTCCCACATGGCAACAAGATAGGTCTCCATACCTTTCTTCAACCCTTTCTTAATGTTCATAGCCAAACCATGTCCTACCGAAGTTGTAGGATCCATCGTTTCCCCAATAAACCTATAGCAATTCATGTAGAAGGAATTTTGATCATTCATCAACATCATACCTCTCAAACTTGGATACAACACCACCTTTGCTACTTTAAGGAAATCAACACCCAATATCATCTTGAAATCCTCCAATGCTATGACGATGAAGTTCATTTTGGCCCAACTTCTAATGTTGACTGGAATGTAAGCAATTCCTGCAACTGCTTGTGCCTTCCCCGTAGGGGTTTTAATTCTCATCGATGCCTTGGACACTCTTATGCCCAACTTCTGAACCATCTTTTCCACTAAGAAACTGTGGTTTACACCCGTATCCACCATTGTGGTCACATCCTTTTCCCTAACCTATATACCTACATACATTAGTATATCAAAGGAAACTGACTCCCTACTAACTACATTAAGTAAGGCGATTGGATTTAGTGTGGCATCATCTGAAGATTCACCATCTTCTTTGGCAATTAAGGCATTCAACTTCTCTTTCCTTAGGCACTTTCTAGCAAAGGATGGACCGCCGCAGAAGTAACAAGCAATCTTGCCCTTCTTCGAGAACGTCTCCTTATTTTTAGAGCCATCAATTCTACTTGCCTTTGCCCTTGAAATCCCCCTTCTTGAAGTCATTCTTTTTCTTCCCCTTGTCCTTCTCTTGTTGGGCATGACCTTTGCCTTTGGAAGAATTTGAGGAGCTTGCCTTAGAGTCTTTCACCATATGAAAATCTACCAAGGCATCAACGGTCGCGGTTGCACCAACCACGTCCTTCATGTTTTTCCTCCGTAACTCCATTTGAGCCCATGGTTGTAACCTGGATAGGAAATTGAAGAGCTTGTCCTTGTCTGACATATTCTCAATATCCAACATTAGAGAACTAAAAGATTTTACATAATCTCTTACTAATCCATCCTATTTGAGCTTCTTCAAGACATCCTTTGCGAGCCAAGAAGTATTCATGGGAAGGAATTGATCCTTGAGCTCCTTCTCCATTTGCACCCACATTTTTATGGGAGTTCTACCCTCGTTGATCTTTGTAGAGGTCCTCGTCCTCCACCAAAGCTTGGCATCCCCATCCAAGTACATGGTCGTCACATTGACCTTCTCAGCATCAGATACCCTAGCAGTCGTAAAGTACTACTCCATATCCTACAAGAAATTCTCCAATACCTTAGCATCTGACATGCCTTCTAACAACCTAGGTTCACGTACCTTCATAGAGGAAAGTTGTGGTGTGGAGCTTTCACCTCGCTCAACATCTATCATTGCAATGGCATGCCTCAGCATAGTGATCTCGAACTAGGACTCCTCTTGTGCCCTAAACACCTCCACTATCTATTGTTGCAACTGTTGGATCCAGACATCTAACATCTTGAAATGACTATTGTGAGATGGGACTTCTTCCCCCTTGAGAAATTGGTCCAATGAGTGCCTCCACCCTAGACACTTGTTCTGTTAAGTTGCCTACTGCCATCTCGAAGTTTGGCTCTAATACTAGTTGATACAAAGGTCACATTTGGGACTTGAAATTTCACCAAAGTTGATCGCCAACACCCTTTACATGGCAGTCTCACTTAGGTCTGCTTAAGTAAGACTAAGCCTTCAACAACCCTTAAAGTGTTTACCTCGCACACTCGAAGAAAATATGCTACGAAAGCAATAAGAAACAAAAGAAATAAGGAAAACTAGAGATACAGTAAAACCAACCTTTATATACTTTCCCTCAAAAGAATACAAGGAATGCTCTCTCTAATTGAATGAGAAGAGCAATGGTCAAATGAGCTATATATAGGCTTTCTAACTTGGAAGCCAAGTTACATTTAGAATCCCACTAAAACTGAACTGCCTAAGATTGTGCTAAGATTACGTGTATCCTTATTAGATTATATCATGCGGACTAATTAGATGACACCCCTATCTAAATAGGACTCTAACTAATAAGATAAGATAACAAAAAGATAGAGTTTACATTTGACTACAAAATTAACATCCTTATCCTCAAAGATTTTTACTATTTTCAGATGTTTAGTTCCACTGCAACTCTAACTCCTAGTCATCACCACATCATCCAAGATCTCCTCATGATCTCTATCCACCAATGATGTAGTGTGATCTCGCTAAAGCTCACATAGTACACTGGTCTGATCTAATGCTTCCCACAATAAATCCGCTAGTTGTGGTCCATCCATCCAAGCATGGGCTATGTCCTTAGTCCATTAAGTCCTTAGCCTAGGTTGAATCGATCTCTACAAGATCTAAGACTCTACCAAAATTTGCACCAAGTTTAGTCCTACTCGCCCACATTTGCCTTAGTGTTTTTGCCTGCCTCCCTTATACGTGAATCCATCTAATCTTCCACCTTAAGCACACCATGAAGGTTGCTGAGAAGTGTTCTAAAGTTTAAGGGTCTAACACCACGTTCTTCACCTTGCATGAATTGGAAGCAGGTAGTCGACGAATAGGTAAAGCTAACACTCCATAATTGTCCCCTTAAAGAGGAAGGGCGAATAATAGTTACACCTAACTTGGAAGTTCTTAAGGTTAGTGAAAGTAGTAGGGAAGCGACTTTAATGAGACATTTTACGGAACTTATGCCACCATTCCCAATTATTTACAACTGGGCTTAGAAGCATCGGAGGAATAAGGGACTAGGGGAGGTGCTCCTGTCTAAGGAGAATCCTATCCTATTCATGTTCTCCTTTTATACAGAAGCTGTCAAAATGGTTAAAATTGATCGTTGGCACCTATCCTACCTTCCTATGTTCTTATAAACTTGGTAACTTGGCATTAATCTAGAGAAGGTTAAGTAGGAAAGCATCCTTTTGTGGTTAATTTTCATAACATTCCACTAGAATACTAAACAATCAAAGGATAAATTATGTTGGCAAGTTACTTAGGGAAACTTGTAGGGATGAGAAAACAAGAAGGAGCAGAAGAATTAGATTTGCCAGATTGTGTATAAGCGTTGATCTCTCCAAAGACTTCTCTGATTATATACCCCCTAATGAGACTAAGAGATAATAGAACTCTTTATGAGGGATCCATTATGTTGACCTACCAATGGAAGCCCTCTCTTGGAATCCAAAGAAAAAAATAGAAAGCCATAGGCAAACTATTTAAAAGAGGTGACTACAATGAGCTTATGTAAATGGAGAAACTATTTGGTGAAAAGGCTATCATAGAGGATTGAAAGAAGCCTCAAAACCTTGATTTAACCCTAAGGAATGAGGAACAATCTAAGGACTTGATAAGTGATGGAGACTAAAGGATTTACAAGGAAAAGCATCATGTTACATTTGATTATGAGGAAGTTGCGAATTGAATCAAGATAGTCCAAATGTTGTGAACAATGAATGCCACATATGCTCTTCCTTTAAGCCATATAGTTCCATCTGGAGGATGCAAAAGAGATCAGTTAAGGTGAATTCCAAAGTGTTAAAGGGAGAAAGTCATTAAAAAGAAATAGATCCAGGGGATTGGAAGTTAAAAACCTTTCTAAATGAATAGTATTGAGCGTAAGAGATTTATATTAGCCTGGAAAGCTTGAAGCTTTGAGGGAGTTTTGTCTTTATAGAGAAGCCATTAGTTTTGTGACTATTAGAAACATAGGTAAGATAGAAGAACATGGATATGTAAAGTGTTTAGGACCATATTTAAACTTCATTTCAAACCACCAGTTTCATTTCTATAGCAAAATAATTATTTTGTACAACTTTAGTCTAGTCAAAGTTGAACAAATTGATACAAATGATCAAGTTATATATGTTGCAATTCAAATAATCTAGGAGGATACCAAAGTTTTTGCATCTTTAGTCTATGTTTCAAATTTAACTTTTCAGAGAAAGCTACTATGGAAAGCCTTGAAAGGAAGTAGTTAAATTTCCAAGGGCCTTAGAATATAATTGAGGACCTAAATAACATTCTTTGCAAATATGGAGCTAATGGACAATTCAGTCTAAGGAACTAATTAGAGGAACTCAACCAGTGTGTACAAAAACTAAAAATGATTGATTTGCGATATGAGGAAAATTTGTATACATAAAGCAATGAAAAATATTCCAATTGACATCTCAATAAAAAATTGGATAGGGTAATGGTTAACCTTGAATGAATCATAATTTTTTTAAAAAAACCCTAGTTTATGAAGCCCTTATTGAAATACCACTTCCTAATTAAAATGTGTGAGATATTCAACAAAATCAGTAGAAGATGCCCTTTTAGATTTAACAACTTCTTTGCTCAAGATGAAGGGTTCTAAGAAGTGGTTCCAAAGTCATATTCAAACAAGTATATAAGACAATAAGGAATATAATTATGTTCTGAAATTGAAGGGGCAGACCTCTTAGCCAAAACAAAATCCAAAGGGGCTTTTAGTCCTGTCTAAAGCACTAGGTCTCCTGTCTTGTACCTGAAAAGCCACTTTGCAATTTTTAATGAGTTTTGTGAACTCTATAAGTGAACCATTATTGATGATTTCACTGGATCACATACACATATCACATATGTCATAGATATTCATTTAGATCATATTTATATTCCTGATACTTCACATAACATGTGATATCATATGATCACAGAGTTCAATATAGCAATTAGCTCATGTTACTTTATCACTCATTTTAGCTTTTCAAATCATTCAAAGAAATTTAGTATTTTAATGCTATATGCATAAGACTCATATTCATTCTTATTGTTGTGACCAAGTGCTTATCACATACTTATACCAATACTGGCCCATAGGGCTCAGTCAAAATAGAATCATAAATTATAGATCTACAAGCAAAATCAGAAATCATGAAGCAAAGCTCTACGTGGAAGCGCTTCAAACTGACTTCTCAAGTCACAACGCTTTTATCTGAGCATGCATTTTATGAAATGCATCAAATACATATATGTCACATATCACAATCATATATGATGCTCAACAAAGCTCATAATCATCGGACCTAAGTCTGGCATTTAGCTTTCATTGAGAATTTACATAACATTCAGAAATCCATAGCAATCAAAACCCAATCGAAGCACTTCTAATAAATTCGCAAATGTTGGTCTCCTCGGACAATTCAAGCCCGGAATGCATAAACAAATCGCAAACAATTTAATAATATTGGAAACAAATTAAATCAAATCAATCCTAAGAAATCATCTAGGTTGACTCACAGTACGCTCCAAAATGCTATTGCCTGGATGATCCGGCAATGTCCGACTGGCGTCCGATGTCCTCCTCTATAACATACATAACATATTTACACATATCACATTTTTTCACTAATATACAAACATTCCTTAATGCACACGTACTTATACAATATGCACAATGCATGTTCAATGACAATTCTGGGGTACTTTATCGAGATCCTTCCATCAGTTTCTTCACAAAAATCTCTCTCATATCAAAACTCATCTAAGTGTAATTTATACTTAGGTTTATGCCTCACTAAAACCATTAAAGTCACAATTCATTTTCCATTAGCTTACTTTTAGAATTTTCCACGACACTCTTTCGGGTCTACTGTTCACGTTAAATTAGAGAGTGCAATTAATATAATTGGCATAACTCTCTCTACAGAAGTCGGATTAAGATAATCTTAGGATAATTTCAAAGAGGACTTCAAGATTTACCACTTTTGCGAAGACCTTGAAGACAAATTCTATTGTCTGAAGGGTAAAAAATGGACCAGACTATAGCATTAAACAATAGTTTATAGAAGGAGAAGTTTCGGTCATATAAACAGAAAGTAGACGAAGCTAAAAGCAGACGAAGCAAAAAGCAGATGAAGCAAAAAGTAGACGAAGCAGAAAGCAGACGAAGCAAAAGCAGATGAAGTAGATAGCAGACGAAGCAGAAAGTAGATGAAGCAAAAAATAGATGAAACAGAAAGTAGACGAAGTAGATAATAGACGAAACAGAAAGCAGACGAAGGAGGAAGCAGACGAAACAGATAGCAGACAAAGTAGAAAGCAAACGAAACAAAAAGCAGACGAAACAAAAAGCAGACGAATCAGAAAGTAGACGAAGCAAAAAGCAGACGAAACAGAAAGTAGACGAAGCAAAAAGCAGACAAAACAGAAAGCAGACGAAGCAAAAAGCAGATGAAACAAAAAGCAGATGAAACAAAAAGCAGACGAAACAGAAAGTAGACGAAGTAGTTGGTCAAATTAAGATGAAGCAAAAGTCAACCTAAGATGATACAGATGGTAAACTTAAGAGGAAGTAGAAGTCAATCTAAGACGATACAGATGGTCATCTTAAGACGAAGTAGAAGTCAACCTAATACGATACAGATGGTCAACTTAAGACGAAGCAGAAGTCAACCTAAGATGAATACAGATGGTCAATTTAAGACCAAGCGGAAGTCAACCTAAGACGATACAGATGGTTAACTTAAGACGAAGTTAACCTAAGACAATACAGATGGTCAACTTAAGATGAAGGGGAAGTCAATCTAAGACTATACGGATGGTCAACTTAAGATGAAACAAAAGTCAACCTAAGACGATACTTCTTCATAAACGATATGACGTCATCACAGACGATATTATCTATACTCCTAAACTCAAAAACCTTTTTCTTGAACATATCTCTAAGTCTTCATCAACTCTCGTATAAACACCTATATATTCATACATGCTCAGTGAAGAAATAGAGCATATCACCTTTCCATATGTAACTCCCTACACTAATCCTATAAATCATTTCATTACTATTTCAACTCCAAGAACCATTTCCACAACACCTGATCACTAACAATCCATCAAAAACCAAATAACACCATATCCCTAATTTTCATCCCCTTAACATAGTGTTCAAGAATATAAATATACATAAAATCCATGATCATGCACTGACAATAAATTCATCAACTTTATTTCAAAAGTCCACAACTCTAACAATTTTATTCACTACTTACTTGTTAAAGACTCCAAAAGTTTCAACTATCTTCAAGCCCTAACTCCATACAAAATTACGTAAACCCCTATGAACACTAACCAAGTTCTGGTTTTTCTTAAGGCAGAAGAAACATTTAGCAATAGAGGAAGTGGTGAGGGATATGAAAAATCAAAGTTAACTCTCAGAAGGAGTTTGATGGAAAACTCTGTGTATGGGAAGAAATTCGGAGAAGATGATAAAAAAGAAAGAACTTAGGAAAAGAACAAACCCCTTTTTAACTCTCGAATAACTCAAACTTACTTCTGACAAATAATAAAGGCAACTTTACACTTGTCACTTTTCCTAAGGACTAATTCTAACTAAGTTTCTTTGAAACTAACTCCATTAATTTTATCTTTACAATCCAACTATCTCCAAATCTTCTTTTGATTTCTTTTCCCCTATTTTCTAAAAATTTTCTCTAAAATTTATTCCTAAATTCACCGAGATTCATAAATCTCACAATTCTACTAACCAATAATATGTTCAACATAAATAAATTCAAAATTTACTAAATATCCAAAAATCCCAATTTAATTTAATTATACGTGGAATCATTCATGAACGCATGTACAATTATTTTTATGTGCAAAACCTTCACTTATTCACATGTATTTGCATGTCATATTATGCATGAGCATGAAAAATGCATTTCTAAGCTCTCATTAATTACTCATATTTACTATTCTAACCTCCCACAGGTGATGGGATGTTACAAGCTAAGACTTCATTTTTTAAATACTTAAGGTCCTTGGATTTCCATGTAAGTTTAAAGAATGGATTAGGTGTTGACTCACCAATAAATCTTTTAGTATGCTCATTAATAGAGTTTCAAATGAAATTTTTAGAGGAGGTAAGGGACATAATTAGGGGGATCCCTTATCCCCATACCTATTTATTCTCTATATAGAAATAGTGACTAGGTTGTTGAAGCATAACATATCAAGGAATCTTGACTTTAGGTTTCACATTAAGAGAATTCAACCTATATTTTGTTGATGATTTACTTTTTCTTTAAGACATAGGTCAATTTTATTAAGATCTTGATGCCAATAATGAAGCATTTTAAAAAGCTCTCAATTTTGGACATTAACTATAATAAAAGCTACATTATCCTCTCAACTAGTGTTAATCAACTTACTGAGAGACTCTCAACTATAAAAGGCTTAGAAATCAAAAAATCCTTATGATTTTCCTAGGACAGCCTTTAACCACAAGGAGATTACCTTTTAGGGATTGTTTTCTACTAGTAGAGAAGATTTAGAAGAGAATTGGAAGTCGGGCAAATAGAGCCCTTAGAAGAAAGATTACAACTGATTAAAGCTATTCTAAAGTCTATACACATTTATTAGGTACAAATTGTATATTATAGTACACAAAATATTGTTCCAATAAGGATTAGATTATCCACCTAATAATTTAAATGCAGCTTGTCTAAGGTAACAAAATTTGAATTAATTGAAATTAAAATAAATTAACTAAAATTAAAATAAAGTAACTAAACAACTGAATTATTAAAGATAACAATCATAGCAAAGTTAATCAATAATGGAAACTTAGGGGTCATTTTATCCATGTTTTTTCTTCCCTTTATCTTGGTAATTCAACTATGTTTGATCTTGGATATCTATTAAGCAAGTTTTAATCTTATAAAACCCTTAATATTCTATAAGCACACGGGTCGTAGCTTAGTATATGAGGAATTGATCCCATGAAGGATTAGTGAACTAATTGAATCATAATTTATCTAAGGCCCAAAAGTGTAATTAAAATGAAAATAAAAACTAAACAGAAAAGTTAGCGATTGAATATGGAGTTATTGAAATGAAAATTCTAAATTAATGCAAGAAATCAAATTTGAACACCACTAATTGATAATTTAAATTCAAACAAGTAAGATTAAGAAATTTTGAGAAAATGGATTTATCCTATGATCAATGCTAACTTAGTCATTTTTGTGTTAATGCAGTGTTGGTCTTAGACTTTCGAAGGGTGAATTAGTCTTTCTTAAGTTATAATCACTAAGCCCTAATTTATAAACCCTAATTAATTTGAGTTACTAAACATGTAATCTCTCGATTAACAAAATAGCCCATAACCTTATTAGTTCTTAAACATTCCAATAAACGACAAGGTCCTCACACGAAATCTCTCTCTGTATAATTACTGATTTGATTATTTGCGTGATCTATTAGATTGTCTAAATCTGACTAACCAACCTAATCATTTTGCATTTAGTTCACTCTCTCGATTTATTATTGAAGCATGCAATTACAACAAATAATTACAACACCTAACATCATTAATAAAGAAAGCAATTAGATTAACATTAAATCAAGTATAAATCCCTAAAAGAAGTTAAAACATCACCAAGGTTTATCAACATCAATTCCATCTCATACTTCAAATAAATGAAATAAAAGATGGAAAGAAGAAAAAATAACTTGGGAGGACTAGAGGTTGAAGTGGCAGCAGAAGCTCCACCTTCTCTCTCTTCTTCTCTCTCTTACTTCTTCCTCTTCTATAGCTTTTCCCAAAGTGACAAATGGAGGCCCTTTTTCATTTAGGTCATTTCTCTTGTCTTAGATAGTCCTTTACTAATAGGGGTAAAAACCAAGTTTTACCCAAACCCAAAAGTTTGAAATAACCTACACAAAATTAAGTTTAAGAGGACAGTCCGTGTTTGTCATTACACAGGTCAAGATCATCAGATTCTGTCATGATTGTGGCCCTGGGTCCTCCATCGGGCTTCCTCCAAATCTTCTTCATTATTCGATATTTGATCTCAAACACTGAAAAACACATCAAAGAACTTTAAACACACAAAATTAAAGCTCAATAGCATGCTCTAACCTACATAATAGTCAAAACATAAATATCTAACCAACTAACAAAATTCTAAACCTAAGCATGCATGAATTAATTAATTAACAACTAAAAACATGCTAAAATGCCTACTAAAACATCATGTAACCTACAACTATCAATATCCTAAGGTTTTGATTATCCTTTATTGAGATCTAACTAAATAATCTCAATTAAAATTGATGGTAGTTAAATTGCAACCTTTTGATTCATAAAACTACTTCTAATCACTCTATTGGATTTAAAGTAATCCTAAGGATAATTAACTCACAATTAAGATTACTCTTCAATTGCTTATTAACTTGATATTTGTAACTAACAATTAAGATCTCTGGATTTTTTAATTAAACATAAGTATGAAAAATACCATAAAGAATCATATATTGAATTTAATAAGGTAAAGGTTAACAAAACAATTCAAGAATCAACCCTAATATAGATTTAGAATCCCATAATCATGTCCAAAACACAAATATTTAGAACTGGCATTCAAGGAAATGAAATAAAATAAGAAACTAATGAATAAGCTTGAAAGCCTTGATTTAGATTTAGAAATTTTGGAAGGATATAAATGACTTGATGTTTCCACTATTTAATCTTGTTCTGTATCTTGTGTAGAATATTTATGCATTTTTCCTCTTCTTATTCAGGTCCCTATTATGACTCTTATTGCTTCTTTCTGAACTTAGATGCTTCAAATATTCCTTTTGATTTAGCCTTCTTATTATCCTCATATATTAGTAAACAAAGGTTTCTGTGATGTACATACACCTGCACAGTTGTGTAGGTGACCATATATCTTAAAAAACACCTTAATTCATGACTTTACATGATTATAGAGACTTACACGAGCATCATATATGGCCATGTATGTTCCACACATAGGGATTGTGACTTTGAAGCTTTACACGTTTACAGTAACTTACATGGTTACTATACATAGCCATGTAAGTAGATAATTGCTCCAATTCTTCAATTTCATGCTAATATTTCATCGAAATACATCTCGTTTTGGTCTGTAAAGTCAAATTTTACCTAAAAACACACTTGAAAGGACCAAAAATACTATAAAACTCTTAAATAAATATCAAAATAAATTAAATATAGGTATATAAATATAGACAAATAATTGTTTATCAAACATTCCCACATTTAAACTTTTTCTTGTTTTTTAAAAAATCATAATCTATTTCATCAAACTTACAACATTCATCTTTTGGCAACCTCAACCTGTCCATCCATAGTCTTCATCATCATATCATATCAATCAAATTACCACATAATTAGATTTTAAGTCATTATAGAACCAACCTTCATAAGTAAATATCAAGGGCAATCACATAAAAAGTCTTTTTGAAATTGAAAGCACAAAATTTTACACCCTCACTAAGGTGTCACTCAATACACTCAAAGTGTTTTAGGTGCAAAATGAAAGAACTCTCAAATTAACATGTAGAAGGATTCTTAACCACAAGCTTACAATAAATCATATCTCCACCACTTATAAGAAAAATAGAAAAAAAAATCAAATGTCATATTGCAGGTTATTAATAAGGCTTAAGTTAAGATATGATAGGGATGATAAAAGGGTGATAATATTAAAGGAAATTTAAATAAACAAAATTACATAAAACTTAATTCTTCACAACATAGGTTCTACACACCTTAATTCCATTGTTACCATAACTTTAACATTATTTATTTATTTATTCTTGTAACATATATTATTTATGTTATTTAATTTTTTTTAGCATCTATCATATGCCAACAATTGAAGAAATATTAGACCTTTTACAAATTTAAGTTTCAACCAATAAATCAACATAAATAGCCTTTAGGGTTCAAAATAAAAAGGCTTCAAGAAAAATAAGGTAAAGGCTAATAATGTGGTTATAAACAATGAAAAGGCTAAGTCTCAAAATTGGTTATTCCTAAGGGATAAAAAATGGTAGGATAATTATCACGAAAATAGACCAAACAATGTTTCAATCTAAATGCCTTTATCATTTCAATGCTTCTAATTTAACAAATGTGATCTTGATACGAATAATAAAAGCAAGTTCGAGAATTATCCGACTATGCTTGGTAACACACGCGAAATAATAAAAGAGCTTAAAATAATGATGTGTTTGTTTTTAGGCTTTAAAATTAAAAAATGATTATGTTTGAAAATAATATGCAATTTTCATTTAAATTTATTATGGTAATGATTACTAAAAATGTAACTTATAAAACAAGTCTATTATAACATTCATCCTTTTCATATTAATTAAATTCAATAATCAACAAGATATTTGAGGGAAAAATATAGTTAATTAAGGGTATTCCAATTCATTCCAATTCCTTCTATATTTAATTAAGATAATAGAGGGGCTTATAAGGAGTTTTTTAGGGTAAGAATAATGAGAACAAGCATAATGTAGAAGCCATATATACAAGGGTGTGAAAGCCATTAGATGAAGGGCGTTTGGGAATCTTTCTAATAAAAACTAGTAACAAGATCCTATTGGGTAAAATAATAAAATTATAGTGAACAAAGAATCCTTTTGGGTAAAATGGATTCATAGTTATTTATTGAAAGCTATTAGCATTTAGGGATTACCTAATAAGGAAACTCACTCTTGGTTCTTATTCCAACTTTAAGAACTCAGTCTTGGTTCTTATTCCAACTTTAAGGATAAGATAATCCTTTAAATAAAATACCAATTATAGTATCTGGAATGGAGAAATAACTTCTATTTAGTATGATAACTAAGGACTAATAGTCTTTTGATAAGGGACCAAGGTATAGTTTAGATTTTGAAGAGCATTTTAAAGGAGGCCAGTAGCGTATATAGGCCGATTAACGGCAAAGAAGTGATTATCTAAAGGAACTTAAGAACTTTATCCGCTATTATAGTCCCAACTTTAAGTTGTAGGACTACTATATTTAAACAATCAGGCAAATGGGAAGTTTGCAAAAGAAGATTGCAGAGATTGGTTGAATATAAAAGTTGAGTTAGTACAACTTAATATAGAACAAGGTCATTATACTTAAAACATCCATTTTTTGTGGCTCCTTATGAGGAGTAAAATAAGTACATAGATAGACTGCATTATCATAACTTATCTAGTATTTGTATGCCACATAAGAAAGACAAGAATCTATGGTACATTTGCTCTATAAAAAAACTCAAGGTGTTTTAAAGCTAAGGAAAAATCCTCTGAAATAAAGAAGATTACCATAGCCAACATAAAAGAACAACTAATATTTAGTAAGGAGGTAGAGCATGTAGAGAAAACATAAAAATAATATAGAAAATTGATTAAATGAAATCCCTATTTCTTAAAAAGGTTGTGTAAGAATCTTTTTTCTTGGCTAATGGCTACAAACTTGTATCACTAGGAATCTTGATTCCTTGGCATCCTTTTTATAACTCTAATTACATAAATCAATTCGTTGATTTAACTTCTAAAATTCCTATTGTTCATCCTTACCATCCATCTCAAAGACTTGTTATACAATGTAATTAGTAAAATCAACTGTATTAATAGCAAAGACATAATGTCAAATTTTAAGGTTTCTTATACATTTAAAATTTTAAAAAATACTACACAATCTTTCTCCATTTTTAGGGTATTGTTACGAATACCTATATGATCTTCATTTAGGAATGGTCTTCCCAAAAGAATAGGTGAAAGGTGTGGGGAAGAATCATCATCCATATTCATAATGTCAAAATTAGCTAGAAATACTAGCTTATTTACCAATATATGAACAACCTTAACTTCCTTTTAAGGGTAAGCATTTGTTTGATTAGAAAATTGGATGATAACCCTATTGTCTTTTAATGGTACTATGTCACAATCCGGTACCACATCGGCCCTATGACAACCGTCACATACTTAGGCTAAGGACATTCACGATATCCTTAATCCCACTATGCAAGGCTAACTGAATATCTCTTCTTTCTTTTTATTTGTTTTTTAAAACATTGGGTAGCACAACGACTGTATTTTAAAAATCCCAAAACTCAATCAGAAACACACTCTATATTCACATCCAAAAATTTTACCACAACTTCGGGACTTTAAAGTCCAATCAAGGCAATCTCAAGAATAACATCAAAATTTCATACATAAAGTCTTTTACAACAACAAAATAGTCAATAGTAAAATTTATAAAATCATAAAGCATATCAACATAAAACATCTAATAAAAACATTAAAATAGTTCATGAGCCACTATGCAACTAAAGTTCAAAATAGAAACTACCTACGTGCATTAATACCCTAAAATGTCAAAAGACCATATGATCCACTCAGAGCTTTAAGCTCACTAAATTAACCTACATGGTTGGAAAGTGGAGGGGGCGAGTACACTATGTACTTAGTGATTAGGAAAAACATATATCACAAATAGAACTTGATACACACCAAGACAGTGTAGATAACCTATGAAGAGAACATACATCACGTAGAAACACATAGACCTAGCCTATGACTCAATGTATACTGGTTAGGAACCATATAAGACTAGCCAATTAGTTACTCATCCGATGAACTTAGGTTCCAGTTCCAGTACACTAAAACAAAAAAACATCACATGTATAAATCAAATCTTGTCAGAAAAAATTCTAGAATTAAGCTAAAATAATCATGTGTGACATCACTAGTCGACCAAACTAGTGTGCACACCCACCAATCCTCATTGTTGGCTCGACTTTCATCCATGTTGAGCGTAAACTACAATCAACAAGAGCGTTATGACCATTGGTGATGACCTCGTCGGTGTTCAAACCTTAGGTGTGGAATCACCCGCAAGTCCTATAGAAGGGTATTGATATGGGGATTCTACTTCTATGTACCAATGTCAAGGGTATGAGGGTCGCTTAATCAGTTATACCTAGCACATGATTGACTAATCGTTTCCTCACCAATCACAAAAATCATATAGAAATATTAAGTACAAAAATCAAGTAAGGCACCATGCCTTTATTTATCGATCTAATAATTAAAATGAAACCGTGTCACAGCTCCAAGTCAAACGAGACCAAAAACATGCAGCATACATGACTCGATTATGCGTATGTAAATTCCAAAACATTATCTCATGAAACAAAAGCCATCTTTTGTACTCCAAATGCATAGTTGTTCAAAAATGTAGTTTCAAAAAATAAAACATTGTCCTTTTCACTTTAAGTGCAGGTTTGTTAAAAACAATACCATTTCTCAAAATATGTAACAAAAATATCAGTTGCACTCGAAGTGAAAAGAGTTATTCAAAAAAATGTCATTCATTAAATACAAAACCATACTAGTATCCATTTGATATTCAATTCTACTATACATTACCTAGGTTCAAAATTCACATACAAGTCATCATGTATGTCTTTGGATGTTCTAATCCCATTTGAAAGATATGGTCTCCCCACTCACCTTAAAAGGTGTACACTCCGTCAACTTCAATAATCCTCGATACGAGCTTCTTGATTCACAGCTCCCGAGCCTTTAAACATAAAAAATATACAATGTATTTACTACTCAAACATATATGTCATATTTATACATTATCACATAAGTGTATAAAACACAATACCACTCTCTTTAAGCTAGAGGATTTGACCATTAAGCTCCTCACATGGTTACTTCCTTACTATTCTCATACCTTTTCTTTTGCATTTTCTCAGGCATTTAATGCCTTTAATCCAACACTTACTCATTTCAAAAGATGATTAAGCACATTTTTACCCAAGCACATTAAGCCATTATTCATCAATCTAAGTAACAACTCAAGTTTACTCTAAGTAAACATGAATGTCGCTTTCAATTTATATCACTACAAATCCTTAAATCCTAAGCCAAGCTCACTTAGGCATTTTATCAAACACCTAATGTGCATGATTTTCAAGTAATATTTTCAATACTTTATCATAGTAATTCATGCTCTTGTCTTGTTATATAGTAAACACTTCCAAACAATCAAACATTTCACCCCTCCATTCAATCCAATTCCCTTTATTGAAGCTACTTGTATCATAATTACACAACTGATCACATTAATCCATTCCTTCTTCCATCATTTCGACCAAGCCTACCCAACCTACGTCTTCTTCAATCTTCATCATCAATTCACATTATACATGTACAATTAACACCATAGAATTCATTTAAATCATCAATTTCAAAAGATATCCAAAAATTCACAACTTTCACCAAAAAGGGGGCATTTCAGTTTTGACTTAAACCATGTTTCATGCATATTCAAGCATGGAGAACAACATATATTAACACCAAACTTAAAATCCTAATGTATAGAGAGATGAGACAAAATTTACCTAAATTTTCCTTTGGTGATATCTTCAAATCCTTTGAGAATTTCTCAAATCTAATGATAGATTTGAGTTCGAAGACCCCAAGTTATCTTAGAACACTTTGATTTGGGTTAGAGAAACAAAAAGAGGGTGGAATTTTAGGGATGGCCGAAACTAGCTTCTTCTTCTCCTCTTTTCTCCTTTCTTCCCGTCTCTTTTGATTAAAAGAAGATGTTTAAGGTCTCTAGCAATGGAGTGCTACATAAGAAGGATCTAGAATTTTGACTCTTCTTTGACCAAAATATGGTAAATTACTTTTTTCCCTTAGGTTATGTGAAATTACCATTATACCCTTTAAACTTTTCCTAAATTTGCAATAAAGCCCAAAATTTGGGAATCACCAAAAATTTTATTTTTATTTTGGTCCTTAGACTTTTTAGAATAATAATTAAGTCCCTTAAATTTATAAAATTACATATTGCTCCTCCAAGAATTGAAAAATTACATTTAAGTCCTCTAACTTTTAATAATTTGCAAATAAGCCCTTATGTACATCAACTTTTCCAATTAAGCTTTCTAAGTGTCCCTTAAGTATATAAATCATGTCTAATCACCTCTAAGGCATTAGAACACTTTTAATTCAACCACCATGGTCATATCCATCTAATGGACTCAGTTTTACACACTTAAAAGCATATATGTCAGAAATCTCCAAGATTTCGCATACTGATGAACTCTAAGTTCATATAAGGGAATATAATATTATAAAATTATAAATCATTAACATATATACGTACAGAACTTTAACTACATATTTGAACTCATATATAACCATGTATGTATCAGTATACAGTAGCATCTTCAAGTATAGCATAATATAAAAGGCTCAGAGAGTCCAACGATACAAGTTCTCCCCCCTCAAAAGAGTTTTGTTAGACTCAAAGAGTCCGATGTTACAAGTTCTCCCCCCACCCCTCAAAAGAGTTTCATCCTCGAAACTCCTAAGTCGAGGAGAAAAATAAATGGGGGTACTGACGTCTCATTGTATGCTCAAGCTAAAATAAATGGGGGTACTGACGTCTCATTGTATGCTCAAGCTACCATGTCATCTCCTCAACCCTGTCACTCTTCCAAAGATCTTTGACCGTGGATACCTCCTTGCTACATAATCTCTTTATCTATCGATCCAAAATCTAAACTGGTTTCACCTCAAAACTCATGTCTTCTCTCAGCTCTACTAGAGATGTCTCCAAAACTTGAGATGGTTCTGGTAAGAACTTTTTAAGCATCGAGACATGGAATACATTATGGATCCTATCCAAGTCCAGTGGCAATTCCAACCGATACACCACAGTCTCGACACACTTCAGGATGTGGAAAGGTCTGATATATTGAGGGTTTAACTTCCCTCAGCTCTGAAATCTAGTAATACCTTTCCATGACGATATTCGAAGAAAAACCATGTTACCAACTGCAAGCTCTAATGGTCATCGCCTCTTATCTGTGTAACTCTTTTGACGATCCTAAGTGACTTTCATCTTCTCTCGAATGATTTTTATCTTTTGAGTGGTGACTTCTATCAATTCAACTCCTTTGATTTTGGTCGTACGAATCTCATCCCAATACAAACGTGTCCTGCACTTCCTCTCATAAAATGCTTCATATGGTGGCATAACGATACTTATCTGATAATTATTGTTATAAGCAAACTCTATCAAAGGCAAGTTTCGGTCCCAACTCCCTTGAAATTCCATCACACATGCTCTCAGCATGTCTTCCAGTGTTTGAATGGTTTTCTCTGACTGACCATCGGTCTAGGGGTGGAAGGCAGTACTAAACTTCAATTTAGTGCCTAAAGATTCTTGGAAATTTGGCCAAACTCGTGAGGTGAATCTTAGATTCCTATCTGATATTATAGAAACTAGCACCCAGTGCAGCTTCATAATTTCATCGATATACAACTTTTCCAATCTCTCTAATAAGTAGGTTGTGTGGATAGGTAGAAAAAGAGTAGACTTCGTCAATCTATCCACTATAACCCAAATAGCATCGTGACCCTTTGATGTACGAGATAGTCCAACTACAAAATCCATTGTCATATGTCCCCTACTTCCGTTCCAGAGTAGGCAAAGATTGTAACATACCAGTTGGCTTCTGATGCTCTGCCTTAATTTGTTAACAGGGAAGGCATCTAGCCATAAATTATGTTATCTCTTTCTTCATCCCTGGCCACCAATATCTCTCTTTAAGAGTTCGATACATCTTGGTGCTACCAGGATGCATAGCATAAGCCGAACTATGAGCTTCCTCCAAAATAGCTCACCTGAGATCCTAGTCATTCAACACATAAACTCTGTCTCTGAAGACTAACAACCCGTCTTCTCCTAGTCTAAACCCTTCACTCTCTTCAGATGGCAATTTCTCTCGAATGGCTCTTAACTTGAGATTGTCAGCCTACGATCTCCTGATCTCATCAAATTAAGTCAGTCAAACTTCAAACCGTGCTAGCAATGTTCTGTCATCCTCTGCCATTGAGAGTCTAACCTTAAGGCTTCGCACACTCATCAAATGCATCATATAAGGATTTTTCCTAATAGTTACTTCCGAACAGGATTTACGACTTAGTGCATCGGCTACCATAATTGTTTTTCCCGAGTGACAGTTGATTATTAATTCATAATCTTTAATCAATTCTAGCCATCTTCTTTGTCTGAGGTTTAGCTCCTTTTGTGTCATTAGGTACTTCAAACTCTTGTGGTTAGTGTATATAAGACAAGTCTTCCCATAAAGATAGTGTCTCCAAATCTTGAGTGCAAACACTACTGCTGTGAGCTCCAAATCATGTGTAGGATATTTTAGCTCATTTTTCTTTAGCTGTCTAGAAGCATGTGTGATCACTCGCCCATCCAGCATAAGTGTACAGCCAAGTCCCTGGCAACTGGCATCACTGTATACCTTATACCCAACCCTTTAGGTAGGTAGAGCGAGCACTGGTGCAGAAGTCAATCACCTTTTTAGCTCTTAGAAACTCGTCTCACATTTATCATCCCACTGAAACTTTATCCCCTTCTGGGTAAGCCTCAATAAAGGGGTTGCAAGTATTGAGAAACCCTCAACAAATCTCCGATAATAACTAGCTAATCCTAGAAAGTTGCAGAGTTCTGTCACATTCTTGGGTTGTTCCAACTCAAGTATAGCTTCCACTTTCTTTGAATCTACAAAAATACAGCTCTCTAATACCACATGCCCAAGGAATCCTATCTCCCTCAGCCAAAATTCACACTTTGAGAACTTCACATGTAACTATCTTTCGTGAAGTATTTGCAACACAATCTAGAGAGTCTAGCATGCTCCTCTTCATCCTTAAAATAAATCAGTAGATCATCAATGAAGTCTATGATAAACTAATCTAAATAAGGATGGAACACCCTATTCATGAAATCTATAAATACTACAGGTGCATTTGTCAATCCAAACGACATCACCAAGAATCTATAATGTCAATACCTAGTCCAAAAAGCAATCTTATGCACAACATTCTCATCAATCTTTAATTGATGGTACCCAGACCTTAGATCTATTTTTGAAAATACTGTAGTTCCTCTTAACTAATCAAAAAAATCATCAACCTTTGGAGGTAGATATATATTCTTGATGGTAACTCTGTTTAATTGTTGATAATTAACACATAAGCGAAAGGTCCCATCCTTATTTTTGGTAAGTAATACCGGTGCTCCCTACGGTGAATGACTTGGTCTTATGAAGCCCTTGTCTAATAACTCTTGTAATTGAATCTTTAGCTCTTTCAATTCTATTGGTGCCATGCGATACAGTGGTATAGATATTGGTGTTATCCTTGGGACCAAGTCAATAGTAAAATCAAACTCCCGATTAGGTGGCAGTCCAGGTAACCCCTCTAGAAAGACATCGAGAAACATGCATACAACAAGGACATCTCTCGATTTGACCCTCTGTGCTGAAGTGTCAATCATATGTGCAAGGTATGCTTGACAACCTTGATGAATCAACCTTTTAGACTTGATCACCGATATCAAACAACTCGGGAATATCCGTCGATCACCGGCAAATTTAATCGGGACTCCAACCTGAGTGTCAAACTCCACCTTTTTCTTAAAACAATCAACCCTGGCATGATACCTCTCTAACTAGCCAATCTATAATATCACCTCGAAATCTTAAAGCTTGAGGGAAATAAGATCTACCTTTAATATAGCATCACCGATCGTTATTTCACAGGCTATTTACACTTCATTATAAGCCACTTGTTCTCCAAGAGGAGTAACTACAATGAGAGGGGGATCTAACGGCTTCAGGGGATGATTGTCGATCAAAACTTTAGCATCTCTACCGAGAATACACATAACATCTTATAACACTATAGGTTAGCACTTATACTATTGAAGAATTTCCCGATACTATACAAAAACATGCATCAACATATAACAATACAACAACAAAGAAATGTTTATCTAAAAAATACCTATAATTGTGTCTAGATTGGCTCGAATGTCCTCCTTCGTCATTGTAACACCCCACTCCCGCATGACCTGAACCCGACATCGATGGTGATATTTGAGTCCGTGCCCTGTGAGGGTGGCATGCTACATCACTCAGTCAAAACTCAGTATAAAATTTTTTTGAAACATAAA
>JANZLD010000009.1:18294062-18317846 GCA_026413575.1 Erythroxylum carthagenense | reverse complement strand
GTCCATCCAATGTACATCTTTCTTCTTTAATCCAATCAATACTAATAGGTTATATGCTAACATTAAAAGATAACCATAAACCATTTAATGGTAAGTTCATAACTCCATTTAATGCTTCAGTACAAGAATGATTCAAAAAATAGGGCCCGACGCTTATGGTATCAGAGAATGAAGATGAATCGAGGATGACTAATAAGGGTTAATTGGAATAACCATACATGGTAACAAGTACAAGAACACATTTTATGACACCGAAAGTTGGGCTCTGGAAGTGGGGTCCAATAGTTGTGGTATCAAAGTAAGAGTTGGGTTCCGAAATCAGTGCCCAATAGTTGTCGTATTAGAGCCTAGAATTGAGATCTTACATGGGCTTTTTCGAAAGACATGTTAAGTTACATGCATTTTAGTTATGTCATAGCAGATAGTAGTACCTGACCCTTAGTTTGAGTCACATGTGTATGAATCACATTTATGAGCAATTGTCAATAGTTGAGCCGATAGAAATAGTAAGAAGAGAATGACAATCTGGCAGAATGTGAGAAACGAAAGTTTGTGAATATTACGTAGTCTGAAGTGTTAGACAAAGATGCAGTATTTACAATTATGTAAATGAATATGGTGGCAAAATTTTATTATGAATATGTACTTGAATTGATATGGATTTGAAAATATTTGTATGAATTGACTGAGAAGAAATAGAAACATAAGTGGAAATGACAAGATTTAAGGTGTACAAGGAAAGTGATATTGAAAAGTTGAACTTGAAAGTTAGAATGATTGTTTGATTGCTGTGATAAGAGTTATGATCCGGTATAAGAAGATATTAGTAGAATTGAGATTGTTGAAGAAGTTACAATGAATAATGAATTCAAAGATAAAGAGAAAATATCGTCTAGGATCAATGGAGATCAAAGTATCAATCATGTAAGATATAAATCGGTGAATTGATGGAGATAAATATGTAGACAAAATGGGATGATTTGATGATGCACATCTAAGCATACGTGAAAGTAATTATGTCTACTACTTCTTTGAGTTTTGGTAATTAGAACATTATGACCTTGTAAGAACAATAAAAATCGATCCTCTTGAGGTATTGAGGATAGCTAATAAAGTGATGATGATAATAGATGATTGATAAAGATTGCATGAATAGTATTGATGATAGTAGCGAGAAATCTTCTTTCTAAGAAGAATTTCACTAGATTAGATTAAGCAGATCAGATAGTATATTAAGGATGATCAATGAAAGAACAAATCGGAAATAAATACGTAATAATTCAAAAGTAAATATTGGAGTCATATCCCTAGTAGAGACTTAACCATGAAATGTAGAATATGCTACAGAGAGTGTATGCATTATGGTTGATGTAATGTATCTAACTAGGGGATTGGATTCTTGAAATTGAGGTGACATTAATTACTAATATGAGGAGTATATAAGTCCAGGTTATATTCTGTGTAAATGTGTTTGGAGATACAAATTTGACTTAATGAATGTATTACAACCACAGGAAGTTAAGTTTGCAAATAAATTAAAATGTGTGGAGAAACTAGTATGAATAATCAAACATTAGAAAATTTCAATGTGAAATTAGAGGAAATCAAATGAATTGAGAAAATCAATCAAGAAAGGAAGTCAATTGGGAAATTGAAAATAACATGAGACAATGCTACCTCATTGAGGAATTAGTTATTTAAGGAATTATGAGAACTAATCATAGGCATATAGAGTTTGATAATAATTGTCTGAAGTTAGCAATTGCCTCGACAGTACTATGGTATTGAAGATTAAAGTGATACAAGCAAAAATTTGATGATGTATTAAAGGTATTCGAAAAGTTGAGAAAAATAGTTATACGTGAAGGAAAACGTGTAAATCGTATAAGTAATGAAAGTAAAGAGAATTTTGAGAAATTATATTGATATTAATTATATTGTATGGATTTGGAGATTTATAGCATACAATGATGTTGTATAAGAGATTTGGATAAAATCCAATGCAACATAATAAAGTGATTTTACATGTATGGAGACAATTAAAAGTCCTATAAGTTGACTATTCGATACATGATTTAGAGCTGCTATAGTAGTGATTACTCTGAAAGTTTGGAGACGGTATATAAATAGGAACATCTTGGATATATATATATGTGTGTGTGTGTGTACAGATCATTAAAATTTGAGGTAACTATTGAATTGAGAGAATTGAATATGAGATTGACACAATTGATATAAGTACTGAACGATTATGATTATACAAATGAGTAATTCCAAGTAAAGTTAGTGTTATATTTGATACATTAAGCAGAAATTCGATATTGAGGTTATTAAGTCGTCTAGTGCAAAAAGGAGAATAGAATGTGGAGTTGAATTTTGGACAAATCAAAGTACAAATTGCTATGGAATTGAAGATCAGTTTCACATGAAAAGATTAACCAAGCCTAAATTGAGGATTCAGAAATCGTAAATCTTATTGAGAGATTGAAAACAGATCTGAATTTTGGGATCAAATAGGAAGAATGATACATTGTGATTGAAATAAGAAGTCTATGTACTGATAAAGATGATTAAGTAAAGAGATTGTTAGAAAAGTACAAATGGTAACGTAAGTTATACATCCTAGTAGGAATACGCTGGGACATCATTTAGCAACTAAGAATGTCGAATAAAGTAACTGGATGTTTGATTTTGCTGACGGTCTTAAATGTCAAAGATATGCTTAAGGTTTATAGTTTGAAATCCATAGGAACATGAGATCCATGTATAGTCCTACTTGCAATTAAGCATCACAATCATTGTCATAGTGATTTCATTATAATACTGTATGAGGAGTTGGATGATAGAAAGAGTCATTCGCTTTTGTATTGTGATGATTAAGACCTAAAAATTGTTAAAGGCTAGAATTGGAGATGTTACTGATAGGTGAAACTGATCAATATTAGAAATTAAATGATTTAAGAAAGATGAATGAATTAAGTGGATCAACACCAAAGGCATGGAATACAGTATGAAAGACATAAGAGTTAAGTGTACTGACACTATAGTGATGTGAATTATTAAGTGAAAGACAAATTCTCTCTAAGAGTATCACCGTGCCAAGGTGTTCTCAGGCTAGGAAAAAGGACTAGCTAAGCTTGACATGAATAGGTCTATTTGAAATAATTATGAGAACTGCTACTGAAGAAAGATGTCTTAGATTCGTAATGTGATCTATGTAAGTATGTTAAGAAACATTGATATCATAAGATATTGGTGTTATCCACACAGGAAATGGAAAATTGTTAGTAATCTGAAATATATTGAGGAAACAGATAGTGTGACGTCCGAATAAGTCATAGAAGATTAGATTGAATCCGTTGACTAAGGTCATTAGAAAGAAAATTATTGGAGTGATGAAGTTAAATGGAAAACAGAGAAGCACAAGAAGAAGCATACCCTTGCCCCTAGATCAGTTAGGTAAGAATTTCAAGGACAGAATTCTTTTAGGGGGGAAGAATTGTTGGACCCCAAACTTTTTTAATTATTATTGATTGATTTATTTCATTATTTTTAAAATTGAGTTATTAATTTGATTGGCATAAATAGAAATTTGAAATTAAATGGAAAGATTTGAATTAAGTAAAGGTTAATATGGTGTTTAAGAAGATTAAAGGAGTTAGGAGGTAAATGAAAGAAGGGGCAAAATGAGAAGTGCAAAGGAGAGGAGGGGTATTTTTGGAAGGATACAGCCAAAATGTGGTCTTGTTTAAGAAGAAGAAGAAAAAAAACGTGAATTGGGATAGAGGAAGAGAAATAACAAATCAAAGAGAGAAAGAAGAGAGATTTTGGTAGTTGAGAGAAAAGAAGAGAGTTGAGCTAGGGTTTCTTCATTTCTTAGCTTTTGAGAAAGATTTTGAAGTCGTTTAAGAAGAGAAAAAGGTAGAGGAAGAGAAGAGCTTCCATTTGAGACAAAGATCTCTTCATTTGGTGAAGAACCAAGGTAAGATCACCTAAATGTTTTGGGATTTTTGGAAGGATTTTAGTTCATGGAGTTTAGAAAATCTATGGGTTAAGTATTCTAGCACCAATTTTAGTGATTATGCTTATGGGATTTTCAATTGAAAACCCTATTGAGTGGGATTTTTGTTATTGTATAAAGGGGATCAAAGAGGCAAGAGGAACAAGAGAAGAGGCATTTTGAGCAAGTCTTTAAGCAAGGAAATCAAGGTATGTTACATGTTTATAATAGAGTTATGAGCCATTAACATTTTTACAAATTAAGAAAGTAAAATTATTTTAATTACTTCATAAATGTTGCTTTTAATGTTTTAAGTGATCTGAGAAATAGCTACACATTGGTGCATGAATTTTGATTATAAAATGTAAAATGGTTTTGAAATATTCATGTTATACCTTGAAACATGTCATGGCATTTTGTATGAATGAAATGATGTGAAAGTATGAAAGTATAAGTATATGATAAAATGAATATATGCTTTTATTTGGGTAAGAGAGGAACCATTTTGTTCGTCACGTGCACGTAGATAAGTGTCTTCTCCCGATTACCCGCTTATGACGTATGAACTCCAAAAATGGACTCATTTTGTTCATGGTGAAAACTTCAGTTTCTCCATTTCATACCCATGGGACCCCTCGAGCCATTTGTTTGTGCATTGCATCTTTGAAATTGTCAAGTTTGCTGCATAATTTGAGTATTCTATAGTGATGGTTAAATGTACTTTGCTATGTTAATGTGAGGACATTTTTAACTATAAGTTTTGAGCAAAAAGATCGTGAAATTGACTAAGAATTTGAGAACAAAGCGTTTTATGAATTCATTTTCACTTTTATAAAACAAATGAACATTTCAACAATTTTGCTTATTCTTTGTTATAAACTTGTTACCCATAAGCTTTCAAGCTCACCCCCCTTTTTATCCCATCTTCAGGTGATAGATAAGAGACCAAGTGATCAAGAGTCTAAGGGCATTTCTCCAAATTTGCTTATTTTTTAATATGAGTTGATTTTGGGAAAGTAAGAAGTTTGTTTGTTCAAGGACCTTTGGTAATTTGAGGTTTTGAGACGATGATGTAATGTGGCTTGGAATGCCATTACATATTTGAAAAACTTTATTCTTTTGATGTTAATAAAATGTGAATGGTGTATAGATGATGTGAGTTAAAATTAGATATACGTGAAGAATTTATCATCTTGAGTTGATGATTTTGGAGCATAAATCATTGATATATATATGTACACATAAGTGAGATGTTACGGGACAGAAGATAGGAAGTACGACTGATCAAATGTAGTTGAAGGTGACAAGACAAATGGGTTGAGATTTGAGAGTTTAATGAAGTCAATTTGGTATCTGAATGGTTGAGCTCAGGACATTCCAAGTTTGCGAAATGCAAAAATTCAAGTCTTCCATTCAAAAAAATTCATGATCTGGGTTTAGGGGAAAATATGGATTAATCTAGGTTGAATTAGACAAAGTTGCCTCCACAAAGTTGTAGCTTAGCTTTCTAGCTTTCCAACGGTATATAGTATGAAATTTTTGGATATCGGAGTCAAAAGTTATAGTTCTTATAAATGGAGATACTCATGAGTATAGAACGTATGGTCAGTTGATGACGTATTATCTGGTGATGACGTGTCGTCTGGTGAGGACGCTTCATCTGGTGATGATGTGTTGTCTGGTGAGGACGCTTCATCTAGTTTCGTCTCGTGATGATGTCATTTCGTCTAGTGCACTGTTCATCTTGTATCGTCTGGTCCAATTCTGACCCTTTAGACGACAAAATCTCACTTCAATGCCTGCATGAATTCGAAAGATGTAGATATTGAAGTTCTCTTTCGAACCCTTCAAGAATGACCTTGATTTGATATCCCTAGAGCAAGTTATGTCATTTGTCTCAAATTCTAATTCAGCCTCTAAGATGTTCAATATCTGGATAGAAGTTGAGCATAGAATATTTGCTTCAGTATAAGAATGATTCGGATAATAGGGCCCGACGCGTACGGTATTAGAGAATGAAGATGAACCGAGAATGACTAATGAGGGTTAATTGGAATAACCATACATGGTAACAAGTACAAGCACACATTTTATGGCTCCGAATGTTAGGCTCTGAAAGTGGGGTTCAATAGTTGTAGTATCAGAGCAAAAGTTGAGTTCCGGAACCGATGTCCAACAAAAACTAGCAGAGAAAGCCAAATCAAAGTGGAGGGAAAACTAGGAGAAGGGAGAAAGTGTTCAAACAAAGAAAAAGGAGAAAGATAGAACAACTTGGAGTAATGTGGAAGAGGGAAAAGATTAGCTAGAGCAGTGAAAATGAGCAAGTTGTTGCAATGAAATGTTGAAAAAGTAACATACAAGTCATATTGATAGAGAACGGAGAAGAAAAATACTTCTTTCGTAATATTATTGTAAAACTATGTCATATTTTACTGATGTTGTATAAAATTGATGTATAGATTTTTTGTTAAATATTCATGCATTTTATTTTAATAATTATAAAATTTATTAATCTAATAATATAATTTGATATATTAAAAATTGAATTTAATTAGATTTAATTTTAACATTTAATTACAATAAAAATAAAATAAAAAGTAAGATGATAAAACTAAATGAACTTTTTTCAAGTTTTTCGATTAAAAATTTTAATATTATATTTTTTGTTATTAAAATTTTATTATAAAATTTAACTAAATAAATTTAAACTTGTTTTTCTTTCTAAACTAAAAGAAAGGAAGTAGGCGACTGTAATGGCAGGGATACCCTGGCAGCGTTTTCCGTCTCATTTCCTGGAAGATCATGACTATTTTGTTTTTGATTATTTGACTAGGTCAACGTGGAAAATCAATTAAGTAATTCCAGTCTCCAATCTCGATCCTTAAATTGGAACAAAAGGAGCTTGAAAGTATCTTCTTTCTTCAGGCAGACAACACAGAAACTAGAAAAAAGTCAAAGTATCCACAGCAGAAGTTGTGATGGTGCAGATAACGAACCACAGTAATCATCCTTCCAATCCAACATCTCCGACAATCAGCAAATCCTCCTCGCAAATCCACCATCATCATGCGCAGGCAAGCAATGACTATTTTAAGAACATCTTGGAGTCATTTCCCTCCCATCCTCAGAATGCTCACTACGATAGGAAGCACTCTTCTGGGTCTCCTAAATTCAGTCCCGTTCCTCGCTCACATAACCAGTCTGATTACTGGAAGCAACTTTTGGAGTTTGGTATCGCTAGCCATAATGAGAAGAAACATTTGTCTGTGCAAAGTGTTTCTTCCACAAAATCATTAGCAATAGCACCCGAGTCATGCGCTTCTTATCCCGATATTTCTCTTCTAGATGAGTCACTACTTGATGGGAGGAGATCTGCACCACCCGACTTTCAGGAGCTTCGCAGAAGTCAACAATCGTCTACAAGTTTGATTGCTAATGACCCAGTAAAGGGATCCTCTTCCTCCTCCTCCTCCTCTTCGGCTTCGGAATTGTCTTCGTCCTCATCGTCGCCGGAGTTGGAAAATCAACCAACAAAAAGAACTTATCTTGATGCAGCTCTGACAGTTTCTAATTTCAAACAAAACCCCAGTAGACAGCCATCCTCGAGTGCGCAAGGTCAACCGTCTGGAGACAGGAACAGTGAGAATATTCGGAAAGCGACTTTGCAGAAAATTCCATCACTAAAACCTCCATCAGGATCTACCAAGAGTCTTTTTAAGTTCGGCACAGTTGATGAAACGTTAATAACGGATTGTTCGCAGTATTCCGCAGTGACTTTCATATCACAGCCTCCGAAAGCGAGAAATGTCTTCAGATCAATCAGTGCCAGCAAACCCTCCTCTGTACTGCCGAGGACTATGTCATATGCAGACGGGTTAAGTATAAAAGATAATGAATCACAGGTTCAACGAGCACGGCCTCTGTTGCGGAAATATTCTGCAGACTTTATGGAAAGTGTTGCCGATGCTTCAGGTATGTCTCAAAACTTTAGATCTTATTTCAGCACATGAATGTTTGATGTTTCCTAATTAAAACAATTATTGTTAACGTCTTTGAAAATGGTGGATTCGTGAATTGTTTACAATCAGTCAGCAAAACAACAGTAAAGCTGAATGTCAATTAGTTTGTTGTCAAAATGAAAATTTGTTTCGTTGACATGTTAGTAATGTAGGTTATGAAGTACAAGAAACATAAAGGTCGGCTCTTTATGTAAATTGATAAATATTCTAGTCCTGTAAAATGAGCACAGCTCTTAGCACCCTTAGCATATGGAATGTAAATTGATTGTGCATTGTGTGCATATGGAGTCTGAATGAACTCAGAGGTTCTTTTGACTAGATCCGTGTTGGTAATTTAGGAGTTTGAATTAAAAAATTCTACAACTTGCTGCTGCGGATTGTTTGACTCTTCCTTTGCTTTTAACATCACCATGAGTTCTGTTAACGTAAATGTTCCAGCTTTGAGAGAATTTAGTTGGATTACGATGCATCATAGTCTGGAAATGGTCTTGACTAAATTCTTTACTTACCTTCCATTTGGGAGATCTCTTAGCACTTCCTCCGGGGACATCTACTGATTAATAGCAGAACACATGCAAAATATCAGTTTAACATATGTCATCGTTATCGAAATAATAAAACAATTAGTATCTCAAAACCCTGCCGTTATACTCCCTCCTCTTTAATTCATTTCTATTGTAATGACAGGTAATAACATATTGGAGCGGTGCAATTCCTGCAGTAATCCTCTAAAACATTGTTGTAGCCAGACCATACTGACAACTGTCCTCGCCAAGTCGTCTTCTACATAAATAACTGCATTAATGCTATTGCAGCTATTTCTATACTTGACTTGTGCTACAAATAAGCTTTGGCTTGAATTGATCTCGGAAAAACAGAGGGTTAGATGAGAAATGGCAGCCTCACATGTAGTAATACTGGAACAAAGAAAGGTAATTGCATTGATCTATTCTGTTTTTGGCTTTTCCAACCTGGTCGACCAAGTTTCGTATCGTTGGCTCAAGAAGTTTTATGTATGTTCTGTTTCAACAAGTCCCATTCGTTCTCTTCCTTTTGTGAGATTTATTCAAGTTCTAAATGCAACTGATGACTAGCAATGACTAAAGCAATAAACCAATTGGAGTTAAGATCGTGAGCCCAAATCATGGATTGAGTTGCACATTAAATCATCGTTTTTTAATATTCAATATAAGTTCATTAAGCAGCAAATGGTAGTGATGGATGATGAAAAGACGTTGAAGATGATTGAATACTCAATATGATTGCATGTTAAATCATCGATCGAGTTGATGTTAAATCACCTCTTATCTTTCTCTGACTTGCTTTTCTCTAGATTCCTAGATTTTTTATAATCCACTATCAACATTATTAAGTGTAACATTGGTATCAAAGCAATTAATCCTATTGGAAGTAGGTAGTTTGTAATAGATATGGCATAAGGCAAGAGATCATACAATTATAGAAAGTTCGAAGAAATGATGAAGAATTATATGCATGAATTGAAAGCGGAATAAGTAAGGGATATTGATGAAATTAAGGACATGATTGCACATTTTTACCATTCTTTCAAACAATATAAGTAATTCAGGTAGCTATGTGAAGTACTTGTAATGGAATCTCCAAAAATTTCTCTTATGGAAATTATATGGAAACCTACGAGATTCAATAGAATTGAGTTCTCTCATTTCGATGGGTTAGTCTTGAAAGAGTGGATGGTCAAAAGTGAGCAGTTCTTTCTCTTACATGTAACATCTTTAGAGGAGGGATCGTTTTGACACATTTATCTAGCGAGAGCATGGCAATGGCATCAATTATATATTAATAATACATTAAATTTTAAAGATCTGAGTTGTGGAGAATATATCTTTTCTGTGGAGCAATGCTTTTATAACTCTTTTTCGGATGATCGAATTGGTGAATCGAGAGAATTCAGGAAATCAAGAAGAGTGAAGGAATATTATAAATAATTCAATTTTTTGCACAATCTGGTGATTCTAGAATGCTATTTAATGAGTCTATTCTATAAAGTCCTTAAAAAGGAAATTGAATATCTCATAAAGCTTTTTTTTTTTTGTTTCCCACGACGTGTCTAAGAGGATCTCAACTTTAAGGAGATATTTTTGAGTTATCCACATCTAGACTAATCCCCGCTCGAGTCAGGTAGGTGTCTTGCGGGAGACAAAGCTCTAACCTCAAGTTTTAAATTACTGTATACATGAGAGAGGTTTGAACCCGCGACCTCACTTAAGCCAGGAGAGTTCCTTATCAACTCACCTGCACCTTGAGATTCTTGTAAAGCTCTTTCACAAGCCCTCAAAATCTTTAACAAGCTTATGATTTAGATTAAAAACAAAACACAACTTGTTTTCTCAATGCTAACAATCTAAATGTAATTGGCTTCAACGTTGCTTAAATCATAATATGGCCAAATAGGTCGCACTAACTTTTTAGATTTGATTTTTCATGAAAACTACCTTAAAATTTAGGGTTATTTACAATTTAACCGTAATTGAACTTTAACAAATCACACCGTCAATTACTTTGCTCTTTAGGCTCGAATTGTCCTCACTATATATGTATATGTACTATTCCACTTTGTTTCAAACTTTTAAACACATTTCACCTAAGGTCCATTCCAAACATCATTTAAACTAATCAAACCACAAATTGCAATATTTCTCCAATATTTCCTAGCTTAGCCAAATACGTAACTCTTTCATTATCCTTCTATTTTTCTTAACACATCTTCTCTTCATTACACATAAATGGACTCAAACCAATTCTCATTCAATCCTTTTTCATTTCTTTACTTCATTGACATCAAATCTATATCATGAACATCACAACCCTAAACCTAGTTTCTTGACTTACTTTTGTTGTTTTCAAACATTACATGCTTTTAAGTTTGTTATCTACTCCATAATAAGTCAAAAACAACATTTGATCTTAAATAACTCCATTCCATATGAAATCCACAAAATAAACAACTTAAACTAATAAAAACTTGTCACTTTTTCTCCCAATCTTTTAAGAAATTGGTGAACTCCAATCCTAAGACAAGATTTCTTCAATTTCTACTCCAAATCCACCAAAAAAGGCACCTCTCTTCTTCCTCATATCCTTGGACGAATTCTCCCTCTTTCTCTCTTCTTTTCTTCCTTTCTTTTTGGTTCACATGAATCCTCCTTTTAAATGAACCAAATTTTCTCTTCTTTTGCCTTTTTATACTATTTTAATACTTTACATATGTCATTTTCTTATTAAACATCTTAAATGACTAATCATCATCTAATTTAATGTTTTTAAACCATACGGAGTCTTATAATTAGTCAACAAATGTGAGTCATTTAAAATTTATTATTAACTCTATTTATGTAAAAAGACCAATTCGTCCTTTCATGGATTACTACACCTATAAACCAGATTAAATCCCAAAAATATTCCACAGCCATCTTACCATCAAATTGACCATGGGATACTATAATTAGGATCAATACTTAGTAATTGGCTGCCTCAAAAATTTTGAATGGGATTAAATCATTAATACCCATTATTTTCCAAAAAGGGCATTTTTGTCCTAAACTTATGAAATTCTTAAAATTCATCCGATTGGACTTGTTTTTTATTCATTTCAATGTCATTTGACTATAATACCTATTCTGGATATTTTCAATTTTTTGGGGTTGGGTCCTCAAGTGTTTGAATAGTTCTCTCTAACTGACCATTTGCCTAAGGGTGAAACACAGTACTAAACATCAATCACACGCCCAAGGCTTTCTATAAGTTAGGCCAAAATTTAGATGTGAATCTAAGGTTGCGATCTAAAATACTAGAGGTTGGTGTACTATGGAGCCTCGCTATCTCATCCATATAAAGCTGGGCTAATTTATTTAAGGGGTAATCATTTCTTATCGGAAGGAAGTGGGCAGACTTTATTAACCTGTCCACGATTACTCATACAGTATTGTGCCCCCTCTGACTCTATGGAAGCCCTAATATGAAGTCCATAGTATTCTTTTTCCACTTCCATTTTGGGACTAGGAGGGGCTGCATCATTCTTGCAGGTTTCTGATGTTCTATTTTAACCTATTGACAGGTTAGATATTTAACAATAAATTTTGCTATTTCTTTCTTCATTCCTCTCCACCCATAATGTTCCTTAAAGGTGTGGTATATTTTTGTGCTACTTGAATACCTAGCATAAGTTGAGGAGTGAGCTTCGTCTAAGATTTCTTTCTTCAGGTCCCCCATATCTGGTATGCAAAATCATTGGCCCCTCTTCATAGTACATCTTCTTGGATTATAAATTTCGTCCTCTGCCCGTTCTCAACTTTAGTTTTCAACTTCATCAATTGGGGATCTTATTTATATCTTTCTCTAACCTGGTCCAACAAAATGGGGGCGAAAGTGAAATGTAGCCACCAATGCTCTCGAGTATGCCATATTCAATCTAACTCCTAGATATCTCATTTCCACTAGAAGTGGAATGTATATTATCTTCAGTTGTGCTATTGAGCTAGTAGGTCTCCTACTTAAGGTATCAGCCACCACATTGGCCTTTCTAGGGTGGTATTCCATCATACAATTATAATCTTTTATTAATTTCGAGTATCCTCTCTGCCTTATGTTTAGTTCTTTCTGAGTAAACAAATGTTGCAGACTTTTATGATCTATGAAAATTTTATAAGGAACACCATATAGGCAGTGCCACCATATTCTCAATGCAAAAACCACCGTTGTTAGCTCTAGGTTGTTGGTTAGGATAATTCTGCTTATGTTTCTTCAATTGCCTAGAAACATAGGCTACAACCTTATCATTCTGCATGAGAACATACCCTAATCCCTATCTCGAAGTATCACTATAGATTATAAAGCTGTCACTTCTCATCGATAATGTAAGCACATGAGTTGTTAAATTTCCTTTTAATTCAGCAAAACTTCTTTGACAGACATCTGACCACTCAAACTTTTCCTTTTTCCTTGTTAACTTAGTCAGTAGGGCTGCTATTTTGGAAATTCCTTCAATAAATTTTCTGTAATAGCCTGCCAATCCAAAGAAACTCCTGACTTTTGTCACATTTGTCGGAGGTCTCCAATTAGTAATAGCTTTAATCTTCTAGGGTACTAAGTCCTTCAGTTGATATGACATGACCTAAGAAAGCAACCTTATCAAGCCAAAATTGGCACTTACTGATCTTAGCATATAACTAATGCTCTCATAAGGTTTGTAAAATTATCTGAAGGTGTTCTGCATGATCCTGCCGACTACTAGAATACACTAATATGTCATTAATAAAAACAATCACAAACTTATCTAGGTACTCTAAAAAAACCCTATTCATCAAATCCACAAAAGCAGCCGGAGCATTTATTAATCCAAAAGACATAACCAAAAATTCATAATGCCTGTACCTAGTTCAAAAGGCAATCTTTAGGACATCTTCATCGCAAATTTTCAACTGGTGATAGCCTAATCTCATATCAGTCTTTGAATACAACCTAGATCTTTACAATTGATCAAATAGATCATCAACCCTCGGGAGGGGATATTGGTTACTTACTGTCACCTTATTCAGCTGTCTGTAGTCGATACATAACCTTAAACTCCCATCCTTCTTTTTAATAAAGAGAAGTAGAGCTCCCCAAAGGGAAGCACTGGGTCTTACAAAACCCTTATCTAATAACTCCTTCATCTGTGCTTTTAATTCCTTTAACTCCGCTGGAACCATTATGTACAGAGTCATCAAGATTGGTTAGGTTTCTAAAGTTAAATTTATCCCAAACTCGATCATCCTATCTGGAGGTAATCCTGGAAGATCCTTAGGAAATACATCGGGGAACTCTCTAACCACTGGAATATCTTCTAATTTCACCATATCTTTGACTTGTTCAATCATATGCGCTAGATATCCCTGACATTCTTTACTGAGCATTTTCCTAGCCACTATAATAGTAACTATACTTATGGAGAGAACTTTTCATATTCCCCAAAATGTTACCTCTGTATTCCCTAACTAACTCAATCTAACCTCCTTTTTAGAACAATCCACTACTGCATGTTGTATGGATAGCCAATCCATTCTAAGAATAATATCAAAATCTCATATGTCTAATATGATCAGATATGCCAGAAACTCCTAAGCATCAATCATTATGTTACTACTAACAAACACTCTTTTAACAAAAAGTGAGTTTCCAGCTGGAATGGAAACTATTATCCCACTTTCTAACCATTAAGGTTCCATATCCAATTTTGCAGAAAAATTCAATGACATGAAAGAATGTGTAGCACCGAGATCTACTAAAGCATATGCATCATGCTCAAAAATAGAAATCATACTAGTGACTACATCTAGTGTGGAGTCTGCCTCCTGCTGAGTAACTGCAAAGACGGTAATACAAATACACTAAATCTATGTCAAACATATTGAACCAAGTAGTATCTCCTATATCACAATGTTTATAAATTTCCATTTTCTCACATTATAACAGATCATCATTCTTCTCATTATTTCTAACAGTGCAAACTCTAAACAAATGTTCATGTATGTGACTCATTTAAATGCAACTAAGACTGGGGATCAGTTGCCACTACATGCCTAATTGAGCATTACTTGAAAATGACAGTGTATGTTATGTTTGAGACGCATGTAACTTGAAACATTCTATGACAAAATGCCCATGTAAGATACTAAGCCTGGGCTCTGATGCCAAAATGTAACATAGCACTCCCATAGAGCAAATGCCCGATATACCGAAGATATTCAGGAACATACTCTACAAAAGGGCATGTTAAGACAGTCACATTTTTTCAAATTTTTAAGGCATCATATATCAACTCATTATATATTTTAATCATTTAAAAACGAAAGCATTTCAAATCTTCATTTTGAATCATTTCACTCATAATCATATTCAATCACAATCATTTTATTCCATTTTTATTTACAAACATATACAGTCTCGAATGTCATTTCATTTCTAAAATTCACATGTACATTATACAAAAGTTGAGAGATACAATTCTTGATACAACATAACTGAGACATTTGCATAACACAAATATCACACGTATTTAACCAAATTCACAAGTATTTCATATTATCTAACTTTGTATATCACATCATTTAGAATAAAATCCCATATATCATATCATTCAGTATTGATTACCTGATCACATTAGACATCATATTTCAACAAGTACATTATCAATACAAACATTTCCTATAATCATTTCAGAATAATCCAATCATTTGTTTCAATCATTTGTTTCAATCATTCATATCATCAACAAGTACACAAACATTGCATATCATTATATCAACTCAATTTAGTCATTCTTTGCAATCATTCACATGATACATGTAATGATATAAATATGCAAATGCACATAAGACTCCACTTTTATTTTTATTTTGTTGTGACTGAGCACCTATTTAACTGTCCCTTATCCTTTGTGGATACCCAGCTTATTTCAGATACTTTCCCATACCTATTGTGAATACCGGGCTCATTAATCGTTGACCATATGGCTCTTTGTGCACATTTCTATGCTTTAAGCTCTTTTTCACGTTAGTCACTCCCATCACAACTCCTTTATCTGATCATGCATATCATGTGATGAAATGCATCATTTCATATAATATTCTATCAATAACTTTCATTCAATGTACACAGTCATTTATCATATTCATCAGATCTAAGTCTGGCATTCAATATTTAGTTGAGAACACATTCCATATTGCACATACCATTAAAAAGTAGTTCAAGTACAATCCCGAATATCAAGCTCCTGGGACAATTGATGGTCCGAAATTATCACAATCTTATCAGTAACAATTCAATATCTAACATTTAATTAAAAATAATTCAAATATAGTGAGTAAACATGTAGATTAACTCACAGTACGCTTTAAATAAGCTATTGCTTTGGTGAATTGACAATGTATGGATGTTGGCGATCATTTATGTATCTATCTTCTTACAATACACAGAGAGTTCACAATTCATTAAGCTATCCATCATTCACAGGTATATAGATCATGTTTCAATGCATGCTCAACTGACTATCCTGGGTATGTATCCTTATTCATAAATCTTAATCATTCATTTATCATAACTTCTATATATCTAGTTTGCAATTAGGTTTATGCCTTAAGAAAGTTTGGTTAACCTCAATTCATCAATCATGCATTCATCATTCCTTTCCAACCATTAAATATTCACACATTTTCCCAATTCTCATTCAATCATACCTAATTCGTTTCTTATATCCTCTGAATCACATTTGTGTTCACATGAACATCTTTATACCATTAATAACTCACACTTCTCAAATTCATATACATTGATATCAATCATTCCATTGCTTAATTTATAACCTCAATTAATAACTTAAACTTATCAAACACTTAATCACTTAATCAAGCAACTTTCTTGGTTCATTTCATGCCCCAATCAAGTCCAATTACACCATTATAAAGTGTCTTAACCTTATAGTCCAACAATTGCCCAAAACCAACCTTTTCTCCTTCCTAAGTACTTCCCATGACCGTGGGAAGGAGCCTTATAAATCCCACGATCATGGGATGAGTGAACCGAACTCATAACCTTCATTTTGCTTCCAATTTTTACTCCTTCATACTTTATCCAACACATCTTCACCAAAGTCCATCAATTTCACTTCAATTATAACTCATTCATACTTCAATCCGTTATCAAATTCTTATCCAAACCCAATTCAAAAATAATTCATTAGATAAATCACAAATCATTATCTTTCACACATTAAAATTAAAACAAAAACTATCATTCACTATCAATCACGTATCCTTGTTCCGTTGCCATTTCAAGATCACTATATTAACACCTTTCTTTAGCATAAATTCATCATTATACATCAAATCCTATTATAATTCATCCATAAAACAATCCGTAACATATTGTTCATACATCAAGAATACAGTAGAAAAGTATCCAAGTTCATGCAGAAATTTCTAACACAATTCATCATCAACATCATAAACAATCCATCCCAATTCAATCATCATAATCCTTCTATTATAACATGCCATAAAGAACAATACTTTACTTACTTATGTAGCTCCAATTCCAGCTCAATTCATCAAGTCTAACTTAGCTTTTCATACATACAAGATCATCCAAAAACAAAGTGGAAGTAGAGTGGTTCTAGTAAAGGCAAGGAGATGATAACAGATTATAACTATCTTTGAGCATAATCTTATATGAATCTTGAAGTGACTATGAATAGAAGAAAAGCAGAATTTCAAAGCTATAGGGTTATGAGTGTATTTAAAAAATGTGAGGAAGGAGGAAGAATAAATTCCAGCAGATACATCTAAGGAAAGTCTTTGCCATATACAACTGTCATTAGTTGAGTTAAGATAAGTGTCTCTTTATTTAAGGACACTTGCCCTGCAAGGAAGCAAGCTACATGTCTTCCCCTTAAATGGTACACATGCCCTCTTCTTAAGCTGTCATATTTCCTCTTCTTAAGCTGCCATATGTCATTTAATCTCTATGCCAATTGTCACTCAATTATGTCTGCCAAATGTCACTCATTTTATAAGCTTTGTCATCCTAATTTTCCATATATCCACTTGTCTTACCACTTGTCAGTTTACTTAGACAAAATGTACATTTTAATTCATCAATTTCTCAATTGTAACAATAAATTCCAATTCGCCAATTATAGTCTGCCAATTCTTGTCATTGGTAATCCAAAGTACAAGATATTGGAATTGCACATTCACGTCATATTCATTTTAATTTCATACCCCAGAATATGTCAGTTGAGTGCAATTTGTCTAAATCACAAGTCATTTATGTATGCTAATATTATGCATATGAATACAATCATAAAATCATATCATAAATGTACCAAATTCATTATATATGATGTCACTCATATGATTCAGTAGTTTAACACTTTAGATCCTTCAACAATTTAAGAGACAGGATATCACAAAAATTTCTTCAATTTCTACTCCAAATCCACCAAAAATTGCATCTCTCTTCCTCCTCTTCTCCTTGGCTGAATTCTCCCTCTTTCTCTCTTCTTTTCTTCCTTTCTTTTTGGTTCTCACGAGTCCTTTTTTTAAATGAACCAATTTTTGTCTTCTTTTGCCTTTTTATACTACTTTAATACTTTACAAATGTCATTTTCTTATTAAATATCTTAAATGACTCATCATCATATAATTTAATGTTTCTTAAATCATATGGAGTCTTGTAATTGGTCAATAAATGTGAGTCATTTAAAATTTATTAATTAACTCTATTTATGTAAAAAGACCAATTCACCCTTTTATGGATTACTACACTTATAAACCAGATTAAATCCCAAAATATTCCATAGCTTTCTCACCAGCAAATTAACCATGGGATACTTTAATTAGGATCAATACTTAGTAATTATGTGCCTCAAAAATTTTTAATGGGTTTAAAATCATCGATACCCGTTATTTTCCAAAAAGGGCATTTTTGTCCTAAACTTAGAAAATTCCTGAGAAATTCATCTAATTGGACTTGTTTTCGATCTATTTCAATGTCATTTGACTCTAATACCTTTTCTAGGTATTTTAAATTTTTTTCAGGATTGAGTCCTCAAAATCCCTATTCAAGTGGAAATACCATTTACTTAGGTTCACTATTCATCCAAAAATACTATTCACTCAGAATAACTTCTATAAATCGATAGAAGGGAAAATTCAGGGTTTTATAGAAGAAACAAATTATTTAGTGGCAAAGTAGAATAAGGTGATGCTCCTTTGCACTTGTCTGGTAATGGTGTGGTTTACCAACTATAATATTTAAGTGACATTACAACTGGCAAACACCCAAGTAACAAAAAGCAAAGCGAAGTGTTATTGAGCTTAGTTGGAATTAAGAAAAAGATTTTTCAATTTCCTATATTGGAGGGAATTGTTATTGAGGCATAATAAAGCAAAGCGAAGTGTTATTGAGCTTAGTTGGAATTAAGAAAAAGAGTTTTCAATTTCCTATATTGGAGGGAATTGTTATTAAGGAATAATCTTGATGTGATGCAAATTGAAAAAAATTGTGAGAATATTTTAGGAACTTTGATGGGAACTTATAGCGAATCAAAAGATGCAGTTAAGGCTAGATTAGACTTGTTAGACATGAATATAAGAAAAGATTTGTATTTGAAAAGAAGAGATGATGAGTCATACATCATTTTAGCCACTTGTTACAACATTTCAAAAAAGGAGAAGCAAACTTTTTGACAATTTCTTAAATCAGTCAAGTTTTCATATGGGTATGCATATAATATAGCCCATTGTGTCAATGTTAAAGAGGTAAAAGTATCGGGGTTAAAAAGCCATAACTTTCATGTCCTTCTACAACAATTACTTCTTATTGGAATACCTGGTTGTTTGTTGAAGAATGTGTCTATAACTTTGGGAAAATTGGGTGAGTTTTTTAAATAATTATGTTGCAAGACACTAAAAGTATAAGAGCTTGAAAAAATGGAAAAAAAACATAACTTTGATTCTATATAAGCTTAACTAGTATTCCCCCCATCTTTTTTTTATATGTTATGATGCATTTGGCAATTCACTTACCATATGAGGCAAAACATTGTGAACTGGTTCAATTTCGATGGATTCTCCCCATTGAAAGGTTATTTATATTAACTTCTACTTTTTTTCTATACTGCCTTACCTGGTAACAATTGTTGATGTTTTATATTTTGTATAGGTTTTTATGCTCTCTTAAGCATTATGTACAAAATAGAGCTTGACCTGAAGGGTCTATTGCAGAGGTTTATATAGCGAATGAATGCTTAAATTTTTGTTCGATGTACTTAAATCACATTTAGATAATATTTAATAGAAAAGTAACTTTGATTTTGATTAAGATGGTGGTTTGTTAGCTTTCTCCTAATTAGTAAGGCCACTTAGTGTTGAAAAATATATTTAGTTAATTAAAGATGAACTTAAAATTGGCCATTAGTATATTTTAAATGGTTATAAGCAAGTTGATATATATATGAAGTATGTATATTACTTTTGATTCAAATTTTCATATTTAAATTTTGTGGTCCAATCTATATTTCCTGATCTCTATTTACTTTTTAAATAGAAAGCACAAGATTCGATTCCAAGCAAAGGGATTGTTAATGATAAAGAAAGACTTAAGATCAAGTTCCATCATAGTTTAGGACTCGAACAAGTTATTAATGGAATATTATAAACTTATGGCAATTTGTATGTCAAATTAAACTTCTAATCATAGTTTTTCCTATAGAAGATATGGTTATATAACCATAACATGAAGAGGCAATAATAGCATTATATACTTTGGCATGTGAGCCTCATATATGTGGAAAAAAATATAAAGATTGTATTGTTAATAGAGTTAGATTTCACATACAAGATCGAGATAGTAGACTTATAAGCCAAAATTGTGAGGTTGTTGTTGAGGGATGTCAAGATGATGATTTTATTGATTTCTATAGTGTCATCTCAGAAATAATAGAGTTGCATTACATAAAGGATAAAAAGGTTGCTCTATTTAATTGCAAATCATTTAATCTTCATGACATAAAAGTGAATGGCAATATTACTAGCGTCAATGTTAGTAAGACATGGTATGATAATGATCATTTTTTTCCTTATAAGTCAAGTGAAACAAGTATTTTAGCTCAACAACACTATATTAGGTAGCAATTGAAAAGTTGTTCAAAAATTTCTACACCAAAATCTCTTCCATTTTTTTGAAAGGGAAAATGGTCTAGCAAGTCAACTTGGTGATGAAATATATCAAAAGATTGAAATGGAGTTGAATAATGGAGTCATATAAATAGAAGATGTAGGTATATCTTCATTCCATATAAGAGATGTTGATCCCAATATAGTACAAGTGGAAGAAGTATAAGCTAATGTTATCGTAGAAAAAGATGAAGAATACATTGAGGATGAATTATATGACAATGATGATACTTTGAGCCGAATATAATTATGATGAAGAGTCAAATCATATTATAATTAATGATGATGATTATCAAGATCTTGATCATGATAATTGAAGGTAATAAAAATGTTGTTTATATTTTTTGTAATGTATTGTTGATGGTTAAGTTATGTTGATGCAGATTATTGATGTTTGAGTTATGTTTATGCAGATTATTGTTGTTTGACTTATGTTTATATGGATTATTGGTGTTTGACTTATGTCTATACGTATTGTTGATGTTAGAGTTATATTAATGCTGATTATTGATGTTTGAGTTATGTAATTGCAGATTATTGATATTTGAGTTATAGATATTCAATATAATGGCAACTGGTAGAAACAAAAGGAAGAAGGTGGCAAGTATCAAGGTTATTCCTCCCCTACAATAACTAGATCAATCAAATCCCAACCAACAACAACAATCGACTTCATCCACCAATAAACTCAGTCAGTAATAACCTCCATCTACTTCAACTAATATAGAGGGATTTGCAGGTTTGTTAATCTTTAACATCTACAAATAGACTTATGCTCAAATATACATTTAAATATTTAATCCTATTTTCTTATCATTATTCATTTATTACAAGTTCCAATATTAATGTTAGAAAAAGAGGTAGAGTTATAACTAAAGGTTATAAGATGCAATGAATAAATGTTGCAATGAACAACAAATTGTCTGTACATATTAATACCTCACAAGGTCATCCTTTAGACAACATTCAATCAATAAAATTGTCTAGTGAGATGGGTGTAATTGCCATAACTGAATTGTCTTCCCTAAAGCATGCCAAACAGTTAAAGGAAGATAACTTGCTAAAGAATGCTTTGGATAAAGATTTGATAAATTTTCAATGTATTTAATTATATTCAATATTGTTTTACTCATTTGAAGATTAATTTCATTTTTACTTATTATTCATAGATGAAGTTGAATATCGTCGATCTCGACAACTTTGATGTTTTAAATTGGACGACTTTACTGTTGAAACAAAGGACCAGGGATCATCATTATCAATTGCATCAACATTACAAATCTTTTCCTTTGGATGAGGAGGCCAGAAGACATGTTCCGTAATGAATGTCTTCAAAAAATTGGAGCAATTTGTGTTATTATTAGGCCTTTCCCAGCATTCAAGCTTGTTTTCTTTCTCTTCACATTTGCTTCCATTAATCTTATTACACTATTTAATGACTATTTGTTTTCTTTATTTAGGAAAAGTATGAGAAAGCCAAGGTGAACAGAGAAAAAATGAAAACTCCTCACAACTAAGGCGCTAGATCATTTGTTGTCTTGCGAAAAGAATATGTAAGTTCTTTGTTTACAAGTTATAGTTATATCAGTAAACACAATATTATTTATTCTATTTTGCAATTTTTCCATAAAATAGAGTTAGAATGAGCTACATGGAGAAGAGTGTGATAGGATCACACTCTACAAACTAACACATTATAAAAAAGATGAAGAGTGGTTGTCTGGAGAAGCACACAATAATTATGTAAGTAAAATTTTTTTAAATTTTAAGTTTATTTATTTATATAGTACTAACAAAAAATATTTAAATTAAATATTAATTTTGTTTTTTAAATTTTAGAATATGATGCAGGAGTTGTTGCAAACATCAATATCTGATATAAATGAGCCAAATTCATATGACATTTGTAATAAGGTGATTGGTACACGATCCTGATACATCAAAGGGCTTGGGTTTGGGCCTAAGCCAACTGCTCCAAACATACATTCAATGTCTTAAAAAGGAAGACAAGTTACTTAAAAAAAGGTTAGTGAAGCATGTAAAGTACCTAAGAAAATTACTTGGCTTGGATTATGTAAGTAACGAAGATGAAACCGAGTCTGAGTGATTAAACTAATCTTTGTATTTTTATTTTGTATATAAGTATTTTTGAAGTTGTAATTAAAGTCTCGTACACGATCAAATTTAATAATATTTTATTTTTATATACAATGCTTTAAAATTTCAATTATTTTTATGTAATAAATTAGCAATAAAAAATCTAAATATTATATACAATAATATGGATTAAAAATGTCACGGATCATCATCATCACACCCAATCCGAAATCCCACAATAAAGCAGAGTCTAGGGAGGTCTGATAGTACGTAACCTTACCCCTACATAATAGAGAGGCTGTTTTCAGTAGACCCGCACGCAAATGTGACAATAAAAGAATGATGCAGGTTAAAGAATAAATAAGTAAAACTGACACATTAAAATATTATGTAAATAAAATTACAATAAATACGTAAATAAATAAAAACAATAAAATATAACCAAATGATATACCTAAAAACAAAATATAACATGAAAATAATAATAATAATAATAATAATAATAATAATAATAATAATAATTTAAAAAGCACATATTAGTTGATTCCAGTTTAGAAAGAAAAAAGTTATTAAAAAATAATTCGACAAATATACTTGATAAGCTGTAAAATTCTACTTATACCTGGTATGCTACAAATGTTTGCTCACTATTTCTAGAGTTGTACCTGTCAATCTTACAACTCTATATCATTCTAATTACAATCTAGAACTAATAATAATAAAAATTGTTAGGACCCGATCCGAAAACTGGATCCCAACCGGAAATGCGGAAGAAATCAAAAAGCGAATATGAATACGATCAAATCGAAGTAAATCAAATACTGAGACAAACGAAAGGATCCATCGAATTCAAACAAATTCCGACATCCGTTGAAAACACAAAGCATAGAAAACTTATCGCGTTGGAAACCTT
>JANZLD010000009.1:18138822-18150680 GCA_026413575.1 Erythroxylum carthagenense | reverse complement strand
AAATCACTCGAAATCAATAAATCTAACCTTTATAAAATTTTCAAAATTTCAGAAATTTTCTTCACTTATCGAACATTCAAACTTGTAACAAATTTTTAAAAGCGCCAATCAGTTGAAAACAAAGAATTTAACCAATTGTAAATCATTCTGAAATCAATTTATTTAAAATCATTCGAAAATTCCTTTCTTAAATTTTAGAACTCACACAATTGACTTATAATTCAATAAATAAATATATTACCCACCTCAAAATGATGCTAAAAGCTTGTCCAATGCTTCAATTTCTCCAATCCTCGCTTAAATCGAAAATCCCTAATTCAAGACATAAAAATCCCAAATTTAGGAACATCAAAAATTGAACATCATCATAGCATAATCACTTCAATTAACATTAGAAAATCCAAATCCATATCAATATCAAACTATCTAACTTCATCAAAATATCAAAGATACAAATCCTCTCTTACCTTCTCTCTCTTCATTTTCGGCATTCATCAAGCTCCAAAGGAGGCTTTCCTCTTCTTCCTTCTCTTTCCTCTTGAAAAACATCGAAAACACTCTAAGAAACCAATAAAAACCGAACCTCTAGCTGACGTTTTCTTCTTCTTCTTTCTTCCTCTCATCGTCGGCTTCTCCCTCTTCTTCTCTCTTCTATGTTTGTTTCTTTCTTTTCTTTTAAAACTATTGACTCCTCCCTCTTCTTAAAACGACAGCAGCTCATGCCCTTTCATTTAATGAGCAAAATGACCAACAAGCCCTTCCTTAAATGCCTTCTAACAATATAATTTAAGTGAACTTCCTAATTTTCCCTTCATTAACCTTTAAAAACTGACATGTTGCCTCCTGATTTTGAGTAGGTAAATGAAATAATTTGGCAAAACTTCTTTCTAGAACAATGTTCCTCTATGCCTCATCTTTAAAATGACACCAAGAACGCTCAAATCGGTTTAGAAACGAAGGAGTTATGGCCAAAATACTCGTTCAGCTCTTACTAATCCGAGACTGAAAACCAAATTCAACTTCCATTCAGAAACTGAAAGTCTTAAGGGCTAAATTGAAATTCGAGCCCTTCATATGATTTGTATCCCCATGTCTCTATTTTATTTTTCCTTAAGAATCAATTCAATCGGATCTCTACAGATCTCGAATTTCACAAAATACTGAACCATGTTCAGAAAATTATCTAACTCATATCCTTTAACCAATCCTCTGACTTTGATTCAATCAATCTCTTTCCATTTAATCTCCTAAAATTATAATTCCCCATGAAAAAGTAGCTAATTGTCTTAGGAATCTAACACTTCGAAAACCAAGTCAATTGGATGTCGGACGGAGAATTTATAAGCAAAAGATTGCAAAAGGGTCGGATTAAAAACAAAAGAACAGAACTTCAATTTATTGATAAAACCGAATTTTTCAAAAATCATAACTCTTGATCCCGAACTCCAAATTTAACAAATTTGGTGTCGATAGAAATCTAAAATGAAGCTTTACAACTTTAATGAAGAACTCAAAAATCAATTCCATCTCGAAAGAGGTCAAAAACCTAGTCAAAGTTACTGCCCTGTTAAACATCACCTAAACAAACTCTAAACTTTCAAATTTCATATCTTCTAATTCCCACATCCAAAAATTGCATACTTTATAGTGTTGGAAAGATTGACAGACAAGCTACAACTTTCATGAAGACCACTTACTCTAATTCAGACTAAATCCTTATGACGAGTGGCCTCAAAGCCGAGTATACACAAATATATACTTATGGTCATTTTTGCAAAACAAACTTTGACTGATCATAACTTTTACTCCCGATATCAAAAAATATCAAACTTTATGGCCACGGAAAGCTCTTAACATAAGCTACAAGTTTTATGAAGATCATTTTCTCCAATTTGGTCTAAATCAAAAAGTCAACTCTTTATGACCAAAAAGTCAACTCTTTATGACCAAAAAGTCAAACTTTTGTTAATTCTTCATATTCTCACACTTTTCTCTTTATTTCTTAAATTTTGCAATTTATTAACTAACAATTTCATTTAAACTTCAAACGCCATTTTAGGCCATACTTTAACATAAACCTCAATAACAAAAGCATTTTTCGCCTATCTTAATCTCATATAACTATTCACATTCAAAATTTTCTTTTTATTTATCCATTCTAATTTTCTCATTTTCATGTCACTTGACACTTCAAAATTTTAAGGAAAGTTCGGGTCCAACAAAAATTGCTTATGTGAGGATGGATATAAATAGTAACCACTAGATTGGAATGAAAACTTGATATCCACCCTTTTTGGAGGGTTTAGTAGATTTTTAAACTTAATGGAATAAATCTATTTCTTTGGAATTGAAAACCCCAAAGCAAATACTATTTTTTACAATTATTCAATTCCTTCATTTCTAAACCCTCAAACCAAACGTCCCCTTATTATCTTCCTAGACAAATGTGTAGAAAAAATTAAAAGATACAGGATTGGAACATCATAATAAGACTGGAGGATTTAATGTGAACTTAAAAGTACTTTTTATCTCTGTTGAACTGCGATTTGTAGTAGTTTAATAAAACTGCACCAACCATGGTGGCAATATAACTAGATGTGACTTAACTTTGGTAAGTTAAAGCTTCAAATCCCACAACAGCTCGTCCTCAAGACAACGTTAACCTGGATTCTGTTCAAGGACACGGACAAGATTGTATTGTGCTGATAGCTACAAATGTACCACTATCGAATTCTTTCATCGTTGAATTTAATTTCTCAAAGAAGAAAAGAATTTAACAACAGTGATGAGAGGGCCAGAGCAGGTCGCTGGGCCTAAGCCTTTTTGTCCCAGTCCAATTGAGGTAAGGCCTGTGCATAAAGTCAACCGATATGGTTATCAAAGATTAGGGTTTTGTAGAGGCAGTAGTATATAATGAGCAAAAGCCTCGCCCTACATATGCATATCTATAAAGCGCCTTCTCTGTGTGCGCGGAAAGTATTGTAGTCTGTTTGATCTTTGTTGGTGGTGTATTTTCTGATGGCGGCGTTTATGCTGTATTAGTAGTGTGTTTGATTTTGTTGGTATGCACGATGCACCCCGGGCTTCTTTGAGGTTACAAACTGCCGTTGAAAGTGAAAGCCCCATTGCTCGTGCTATATCTCTGCCGTTTAGTGTTGCAGTTTAGCCTTTTTCGTTCTTCCTAGGTTGATCTGTGTCAAATCAACGGCGATATATGCATTTCTTTTTATTTTCTCCCTTTTGTTGTGTGTTTCGGATGAATAATTAAGTACGGAAGAAGCAGGTGTTGGCAATGATTAGACATTTATCCGCGCTTCTGAGAGTTATCAATGAAGCATAAAAGTGATAATGGTTGAATTTCTTGATATGAGCCATCTGTTCTTGTCATCAAAAATAGATGAAACATACTTCTATTGAAATGAATGTTTTTGGGTGTGAAATTGGCCGTGAAGATGAAATCACAGCTTGAATGCCAGTTCTGCTTCAGAAAGTTCTTGATCGATAAAGCTGTTATAATTCTGAGCTTCATTTTTAAATATTGTTTTCATTTTTTTTTTGTGTTTTAAGTAGATAATTGACATGGTGTAGCCGTCAATGATGAATTTCCAAATCCTGAGGTGTAGATGGCTCCAAGTCCCTGTTACCAGGGAGAACCTACTTGGGGTTGCTATATTAGATCATGAGATTACTGGATTTCTATGAGATTTTATTTGGTTACATTAAGTCATGTAATTTGTGATTTGTTCGCAAGTTGCCATTGATGAACTAATCCAACCTTAACGGAGGTGTGGTGGAGCCAAGTCCCTGTTTACCAGGGAGAACCTACTTGGTGGAAGCTACATTACAGTGAAAATAATGGATTTTTCTGAGGCAGATGTTCTATTATGAGTTTCTTTGATTTAGAGTATTTATTACTGTTGTTTATTAAGAATTTGGTTTAGTTGAAATGCTTTTCTAAAGCCTTTGATTTGAGTTTAACTATATTCCAATTCCATCTTGGTTGGATTGGGGTCTGAAAAACTCAAGACATTGCGTGCTGTCATCAGCTTCTTCTCCTTTTAAACCCGCGAGATAGGAGTTAAATAACAGCCCTACATTTTGTTTCATACTTTTTTAGATGCCTCTAAATTTTGCACAGATAATCTTACAACTTTGGTTACAGCCTTACAGGTGTTGGAAGCTTAAGCTTAAGACTTTCTCTGATTGATTTTGGTTCTTTGTATCTGGAGGAAGCAAGTAGCTTCAACTATTATGTAGCAATTTACAGTTTCATGGTCATGAAAACCCAACCCGTATAGCAATAACATTCATCTAAGTTACGCCAAGCAATTCTACATTACTTTAGGATGCTCATCCTATCTTTAATTAACTAAAAGATTTGCCAACCGACTCATGATTTCCAACAATTGACGTAAATACAATCATTCGGTCAACAATTCACCAATGGGCTACGATCCCAGCAGCAATGATGGGCTCTCTGCAGCGGTGAACCTCAAGATTTAGAAAATCCAATATAAGGCTTATAATTTTATTTTGGTAACAAGGGAAAAACACAAAACGATTACATTACATCATAAATCTTGGGAAACAAATCCCGGTCATATCCTCGAGAGGGAATGGAAGGCACCTTGTAGGTGTAGAAAGGAAAATGGTCACGCCGAAGCCATAAGAAGCTGTTGAATGAGCTAGTCAATCTGCGCAGTGGTTACCCTCTTGGAAAATGTGACGAGGCTGCACCACCCAATTCTACGCTAACAGCTCATTAATTTTCTTGACCAGAGGATCCGGAGACAGCGATTGGGCATGGTGAGAAGATATGACGGTTGCCGTCGCAAGGGAGTCGATTTCGAGCTCCATCCGTCGGTACCTGAGGTCTCAAGTAAGTTGCAATCCAGAGAGAATATCCCAAAGTTCTGCAGTAAGAGGCGAACATCAACCAATGTTCCAAACAAAACCTCTGACCCAGGCGCCAATAGAGTCGAGTAAGAGGCCGTCGGCTGAAGCATCGAATGACTGGGTGTGACTAGCTCCGTTCGTTTTCAGTTTGATCCAAACATTTGGCGGTTTGATCCAACCTACGAGTCGGTCTCTACGGGGTGGGGGGCCCAAACAAGCACGGTGTTGCCAATGCGAAGCCTACACGAGCTGAAGGCCATATGTCAGGATGGCATGAATAAGGGACTCTGGTCAAATAAAGTCGAGCTCAAAGATGGATTTATTGTGCCAGGTCCATAAGTACCAACAAGTGAGCCCGAAGAGGAATGGCCAGGCCAAGCCGGTAAAAGACGTGCGGTGATGAAGATTAGTGGCAAGCCAGTCAGGAGTGCTAAGAAGAAGGAAAGCGGGGGGAAATAGGTACTGGGGGAATTGGCGCCAGATGGTGCGAGCTAGGGGGCAGTCTCGGAGAGCATGTAAAGTGGTTTCGAGAGCAAGGCAATGGGGGCAAGTACTGTCAATGGAGAGATGGTGATGTGCCCGTTGCTGGTTGGTGAGGATCAGGTCGTGTGTCAAAAGCCAAAGGAAGGTACGGATGCGCGGGGGACCATCCCAACGCCAAATGTCATGCCAGAGTCCGCCAAGAGAGGGATCGGCATGGTCCGTGACCAAGTCATATGCAGAAGCTGTGGTAAACTGTCCAGAGACCGTGGGATCCCATGATAAAATATCAGGGCTGAAAGAAGTCTGGGGGGGGTAGAATGCCAGCTATGAGGAGACATATGTGCGGAGGAAGAAGAGATTGAAACGTGTCCCACTGCCAATCGCCTGAAAGATCGACAAAATGGTGAACCGTGAGGGGATGATCGGAGCTGGGGATGGTATCCAGAGCGTGATTATTGAGGGGGCCAAGAGTCGCCACCCAGGGGTCCAACCAGAAACGAGCAGTGGTGCCGTCTCTGAGGACCCAATTCAGGCCTCTTATGACATATGGTCAGGTGTGAGACCTGAACCCGAGCGTGTGAGGTTTTGAGGGAGAGTGGAAGCCTTGCAATGGTATTTGGCAGCCAAAACCTAAACCCATAAACAGTGGGGTTAGGTAACTAAAGTCCAGCCCAATTTAGCTAGGAGAGCATCGTGGGTCGCTCGAATTTTTCGTATGCCTAAGCCCCCCAATGATTTGGGCTAACACACACTATCCCAGTGAACTAAATGCATTTTCCGGATGCCACTAGCCGAACCCCAAAGAAATTGACGCATATGTTTTTCGATCGCATCACAAAGGCCTCGAGGGAGGCGTACAGTCTGCATCGTATAGGTGAGGAGCGCAGAGATGACCGCCTGCATAAGAGTGAGGCGGTCGGCAAAAGACATAAGATTGGCTGATCAACCGGAAAGCCGTTGCTGGACCTTGTCCAAGATGTGCTGGTAGGTATTCTTATTGACTCGCTCGTGAAGAAGAGGAAACCCGAGGTAGCAGCCAAGATCCGTGGTCAATTGCACGGCCAAGTCCCTGCTAAACTGACGAGCCCTCGAGCGGGGAACGTTGGAGGAGAAGAAACAGCGGGATTTGCCATAGCTTATCCGTTGACCGGAGGCGAGACAAAAATTATTCAAAAGATCACGGATAATGGGAATTTGGTCGGCCGAGGCTTCGGAGAATAAGATGAGATCGTCGGCAAAGAACAGGTGAGAAAGAGGCGGGCCCGACCAACTTAAACGGATGGGCTTCCAGTCACCTTGAGAGATAGAGTGAGTGATGGAGTGACCTAGGCGTTCCATACAGAGCACAAACAGGTATGGCGATAGAGGATCGCCTTGTCGGAGGCCCACGGAAAGGGAGAAAAGAGTCGCTGAGTTCCCCGTCCCACTGGGCTTGGTAGGAAACCGTAGTGACGCAGTTCATAATGAGATGGATGAAGGAAAGCGGGAGACCGAGAGCCCCAAGCGTATCCTGAAGAAAAGCCCAAGAAAGCCGATCATAGGCTTTCTTGAGATCGACCTTAAGGGCCAGGATGCCCTTCTTGTCGGAGCGACGACGCATGGTGTGGATGACTTCTTGGGCAATGATAATATTGTCGGTGATCTGTCTCCCAGGCACAAAGCTACATTGGGCAAAGGAGGTCCGTCCCCCACGTTTGTCCGCCCGTGGGATAGATTATGGATCACGCTATGGCGCACTGATTTACTTGACCATCAAAAGCGAATCTCGTGCGGGATAATGAAGGTCGACCAAAGAACCTAGGCGCAACCGTTAATTACATCGTAGCTATGTGCATAAGACCGAGGATAAGGATTGCAGAAATAGATAGGAGAAGTTTCCATAGCAAGGTCACCAAAGGAAGGTTAGAAGAAAAGGGACAAATGCCTTGACTATAATAACCTCAGGAAGAGAGTTGAAGATGATGATGACGTGTATCTACATGATCTATCAAGGAGACGAAGGTTCCATTAAAATCCAATTCAAGAACATGGCATGCGAGGAAGGAGGAGTCTAGAAGATTGAGTATAACTCTATAAATAATGATATAGGCCAAGGGTTATTTTACCTAAATGGAATTAATTACAAAATTAAGGAAAATTAGCAGTCCAAAATTTCTAATTAGTAATTTATCTTAATTAGAAATTATTTAAAAATTACGAAAAATTTAAATCTAATGCAACTTTTTTTATTTAATTGTAAAATTAGGGAATTATATAGTCACTAGTTTGAAGTAATTTGGTTTTAATTGGAAGGACTGCAAGTTAGCTCAAAATTAAAAATCAATGAAGAAAATACTAAATTTTTGATTGAATTGAAAAGTGAGATAAGATGAGAGTCAATCATTTAAAATTAGGTATTTAAGTTTAATGAAGAGTAAAGAAAATTAAGGACCTAAAAAACATAAAGTGATAATCCTAACTTTGCTCCTTTGCTTTTCCAAATCTTTTGTACAAACTTGCAAAACAATCAGAGAGCAAATCATAAATGGATACTGATTTTTCAACCATTCTTTCAACCATCAAGCGAATCACCTCTATTCTAACTCAAACCCTCTCTCCCCTTCTAAATTTTCTGCAGCACTTCCCTCTTCCCTTTCCTCTTCTACAATTATCTCTCACTTTACCACTATTGCTCCACCCAATGATTCTATCCCAACTGTTGGAAACACGGCTAGAGGATTTAGGAAAACATGGAAATAGGTCATTCGAGATAACTTTGATTCCTCTTTAGTGTTCAGCCCTCCGGTGGAGATTGATGGTAAGCTAATGATGGCTCCTAGACTAGATGTTTTGTAGCAAGGAGCTAAGATATGAGAAGCTACTCTTGTTAGATTTTTTATGGACAAAAGGCTTACTTTTCCTAATATACAAGCGTGAGCTTCGAGAAATTGGAAAAGAAGAGGTCTAATGAAGGTAATGCTAACTGAAGAGGATAATCTAATCTTTACCTTTTCTTTCAAATCGGAAGCTCAAAAGGTAATAGAAGAAGGCCTATGGTATATCTCTCAACTCCCATTATTTCTCCAAAATTGGCAACTGCGAATGGAGTTAGAAAAAATCGTAATGAAGAGCATATCCTTATGAGTGAACATTCATAATATCTCTTTGGAGTATTAGACTACAAAGGGGTTGAGTATGCTTGCGAGCTACTTAGGAAAACCTATATGCATGGATGAAAATACTACATTGAGGAAGGAGTTGAATTTGCTCAATTATGTGTGAATGTGGATATCTCTAAGGAAATGAAGGATAGTATCCTTATTCTAAAGTTGGCTGATGAAAACTCTCTTAGAGAAGACAAAGTCTTGGTGATTTACCAATGTAAATATTCTCTTAAAGCTCAAAGCAAAGAATGGAAACTGATGGGTAGAGTCTTCATTAAAGGTGATTATTGGGAAGTGATGGGTATGGAAAAGAATGAGTCTGAAGAAATCAAAGACATCGAGGGGCCAAAATAAGTAGCAAAAAACTAAGAGATGGTTCAGTCATTTAATGTCTTCCCTAAAATAAAGGAGTGCATTCTGAAAGAGAATAGCTTTATTTCTGTTTAACTGAAATGAGTTCAACATAATCTATCAGAAGATTTATGTAAGTCACCAATAAATAAAGGAGGAAATGTTCTGGAAACTAGTGGTACTATTCTAAATGAATGAGTTTTGGTTGTTCAACAGAATGAACAAAGTCTATCAAAGGTTGATTTGCAAAATGGTAGTAATCAAGAGGAGTAGTTTGACCAGGTTACCTGTCGAAAAAGTATTAGGAGCAGTAGGAAAAGCTCCAATGGGAAAACAAATTGTCTATGACTTTGATCGTATGGAATGTGCGTGGAATAAAAAATGCTTCCAAGCTTAAAGCTTTAAGGGATTTTAAGCTAAAGGAAAGGCCTTGGGTTTTTTGTATGTTGGAGACTAAAATCAGATAAGTTAATATAAATAAATTGGTTTATTTAGGTAGCAACTGGAAATTCATTACAAGCCATCAAAGTTATGTATATGGAGGGATTATTATAGCTTATGATGGTGATTACTTGAAAGTGAAGGTTCTGAAATCAATTCAGTAGCATATTCACACTAAGCTTTATTTTAAAATGAAAAAATCTTTGGTTTTAGCTACTTTTTTCTATGGATTCAACACCGTGTTCCAAAGATCTGACCTTTAAAATTGCCTAAGAAGGATTAAGACTTCGATAAATTCCCCTTGGGTGGTTTGTGGGGATTTTAATACCACTTTGTTCAGATTAGATGCTGAAGGTAATTATAACCTACTTAATTACTCCTTTGATATGTTTGATTGTATGCAGGAGGTGAAACTTACAGATTTAAAATCTGAAGTTCATAAGTTTACTTGGACAAATAAGCAAGTTCTATTTGGCATATTAGGAAAAAAATTGGATAGGGCTTTGGTAAATGTGGAATGGCTACATACTCTTTTAAGAAGCTCTACAAAATTCCTAGACCCTGATAGCTCAAACCATACTCCTATAAAGATTGATAACTTGTTCACTAACTCCAAAGTCCATCATCCTTTCATATTTAACAATTTTCTGGTTAACATGGAAGGATTTCAAGAAGCAATAGCGAAGGGATTGGAGCATAGATGCTATGGGACTAAGCAGTACATATGTATTTAAAAACTCTAGGCTATAAAACAGGAGTTGAAGATTCTTAATTGTAAGAGAGGTCCAAATTTTTCTAAGGAATAAATACATTAATGTATTTATTTGGATAAAATAAATACATTAATTTGTATTTAGGTAAGCATATATATTCCTAGACATGACTAAAAGTGATTTGGAGGCTGAATAATTAAAGAACAATTTTTTATATTTTCTATTTTTATTAATAAAAATTTTATCTTATTATTAATTATATACCATTTATTATTAATAATATAAATCTAATATTATTAATTATTTAATAAAATTTATTATATTAAATATTATTCTATTTTATTTAATATATTAAATCTATTTAATATAATATTATAATTTGATCACAGCTAGTATTACAAAAAATTATTGAAGGTATATTAGGTAATATATATTTATTAATTTACATTTCAACATAACTCTCTGAATCAGAGGTTTCTTATTTTCATTATTTAAAATAGAATAAAATGTAATATAAAACTCTCTACTTCTATCTCATTCCATTCCATTGATTAAGATCTTGGACTTAAGGAGTTCTTTAAGGTTTCTCATTTTGAAGTGTAGTGATCACTACTCCATAGAAAAATCAATTTCGGATTAGGAAGGTCAAAGCTCATTTTCAAGAGGATTCTATCATTTTTGATCACTTGTTTTAATCTTTCCATTTTCTATTCCTAAAAGTCCAAAAATATATTTTACAAACTTTTTATAATCAATTTAGTTTGGTTAGTGTTTTCAAAGACCACCTTTTCCCAATTAGCTTGCATAGCATGACATATATGTTAACTTAGGTCCATTCATTTTAGGTTTTAATTAAATGAAACGACCCGAGGTTGCACCCTATATTGCAATTCTTGGATTATTTTTTATTTGAACTCTAAGGGTACTAACAAGGTCCAAATCAATGATCCTCCTGATGTTGCATCAATAGTGCCTCGAATAGGTGGGCTCACTCCATTATAAAAGGTTTGCAAAAGGGATTCTTTGGGTAAATTATTATGTGGACACCTCCTTTGCAAGTCCTTGTATCTCTCTCATGCATCATAAAGTGATTCCCCATCACTCTGTTAAAAGTTTATAATCTCTTTAATTATCTTTGTGGTTTTAGTGAGGGGGAAGCATTTGTTTAAAAATGCGCGTATCAATTGCTCCTACATTGTGATATTTGCAAGACTGAGAGAGTGATTGTTGGAACCCCTCCCTAGTGCGACACGTGTCCGACGTCCCACGTGACATCTAGACGCGCATCCCACGAGGAAGGGATTCCTCACCAGTGAAAGATACCTCAAATATAACTTAAGTGCATGTCATCCGAATAAACTGATAAGTTTGTTCTAATCATCCTCCAACAAAATTTGATCTGCTTAGGGCCCATAATTATTCCTAAGCCTAAGCTAATCCAAAATCCCATGCCCCTAGGTCAAAAGAAAACAGAAAACGCCTCATTCGGATCTTTATATCTTACCAAAAACGCAATTTCGCACAAAACCGACACACATTGGCCATAAAGACCAACGGTGACCCGACACTCTTATTTTACCAAAAAGGAATGGAAAAAGTTACTAGTTAATCCATACTTCAAATTTCCTGCAAATCGGAGGTTAAAAGGATAAGAATCAAGGAAAATAGGAAAGGATATTATATTTGCTTTAACATCAATTTATTTTACATTTTTATAACCTTTTACCCCAAGTTCGAATTGCGAAGGATTATTGTTTATTTCATGAAGAAAACAAAAGTCATTTCAATCATTAAAAGAAGTAGAAACTTGATTATAGTTGTTGCTTAGCTA
>JANZLD010000009.1:18116199-18128498 GCA_026413575.1 Erythroxylum carthagenense | reverse complement strand
GTCGATAACCTAAACTTCAAAAACAAATTTGCAGCATTGTCTTAATTCTTACCCAAGTTTTCAGATTCTCCACTGTTACTAAATAATCATTAGATTATAACCCAATTTTCTTCAGTAACTTGTGCAGTAGGATTACCAGAGAAGAAATAGATATGATGAACTCTAATTTTCTGCAAATGAAGGAACCCCATTAGGTCAAAAGAGTTCAGATATATAGTTGGAGCAATTCATACCTATCAAAACATGTATCAGAGTGACTGCTGTAACATACCTCTCTCTGAGTTAAGATATATAGATGGAGCAATTCATAATTGTCAAAAACATGTATCAGTATTACTGCTGTAGCATACCTCTCTCTCCCATTGCTTCCTGTTTCTGCAGGGAAGATGTCACAAATGCAGTTGGGAACATGTGATTATGCATAGAGAGTTCCACAGCTAAAATTTGAAATACATAGCATGGTCTTATACTTTTAGGATTTGTCAGAAAACGAAATGTAAATTTTGGTAAAGAGAAAATATTATGTAAATCTTATTCAATTCCTCATAAAATAATAAATACTAATATTTATAGGGTAGGGAAGTTAATCAAAGTCTTAAATTAATAATAAAAAGTACAAAAATACACTTGAATAGAAAAACTACTATAAAAGATAAAATAGCCTCCGAGGAAGTCAAAAGAATAACCATATTCACATGGTAAAGATGTTGTAAGACTAAGAAAGGACTTTCCATTAATATGTAATAAACTCCAAAACTCTTATTAGAATCAAAGGTTATGAACATTTGAAGTTAACATGTCTGTTTAGGACTTATGGGCATTTCAATTGGACTTCTGATTTAATCTACTTCAGGATCTCATCTGCTACATGTTCTACTTCAGTCACCTTCACTTGAGAAAAACTCAACCTCGAGTTACCCTAGACATCTACGTACTAGGCTTAGTAATTTTGCCTCAACCTGAAGTCAACAAGTTAGGCCGGGTTGACTGAGTTTTGGTCAGACAAGCTTTGTAGGCCAACCCAAACTGCTTGAACCCCCTCCCCAAAAACTTGGTTTAACCTTGCAATATGATGTTTTGATCTGTAAGTTTGATACAAAGGTATGAATGAAATGTGCAAGTATTCAGCACATTACATGTTTTGATATTGCATACCATCTAGGAAGTCCACGACATAAGTATTGCATTAGGCAGGGTCTATTATAGATAGACAGTCTACTTTTGGGTGTTGCACTTTTTGTGGGGAAATCTAGTGACTTGGGGGAAAGACAAAGTGTGGTGCCCAAGAGTAATGTGGAGGAAGAATATAGGGCAATGACTCGAAGAATTTGTGAAATAATCTGGCGTTAAAGAGTAAAGGAAGAACTCAAGGGACCTGTGGGACATCCAATAAAGTTGTTCTATGATAATAAAGTAGCTATCAATATCATTGAGAATCCAGTTCAGCATGATTAGACAAAACATGCAGAAATTGACAGGCATTTTATAAAAGAAAAACTAGAAAGTGGACTCATTTGCATACCATACCTACACACAAGTTGCTAATGTCTTCACCAAAAGACTACTAAGGCAGAATTTTGAGTTCCTTGTGAGCAAGTTGAGCATAATTAGTATCTATACACCAACTTGTGGGGAGAGTGTTGATATTCTAGATATAATTAGTTGATATTCTAGAGATAATTAATTGATATTCTAGAGATAGTTAGCTAATATTCTAGAGATAATTAGTTGGTCTAAGACTAGAAATTAGTGGCTAAATTAATGGGATTTATTGCTTAGAGAATAAATGAGTTCTCCTTGATTTAACGAGGTGATTAGGGCTATATTTTTCCTATCTATTTTCTGTAATATTCACAAAAAGAGGAAGTAAGAATTACTTCTCCCTCTGGTTTTCTTCATATTCAAAGCATCGTTCCAAGCACTAGAATCTAAGATCCATTCGTTGCTCCGAAGCCCTCAGTGCCTCCTATTGATCGTGTATAATAAGGTTTCGAGGTATTACCTCCATAATTATCGTCATCAAAGTGACCATCTATTGCAACTGGGTAACCTGCCATTAGATTAAGCATTTCAACTTGCGTTGATATCGACTGACATAGCAAATAATCATGGACAATTCGAGCACTCAACTATGCATTTAGGGATTGTCAAAAGTAGAAATGCAGACGTTGATAGAGAGAAAATATTATATAAACATTATTCAATCCGTAAAAAATAATAAATACAAATATTTATAGGACAACAAAGGCTAGTTTTGAACTAGTAATGGAAAGAGCAAAAATCCCTTTAGATAAAACAAGAAAGGGTTAAATTCACTGGACATCCTCGTGGTTTTATATTTTATTAATGTAGCTCCTGACTTTTAAAAACGATCAAAAATCACCCTATAGTTAGTTTTGTGTTTGTAACATGTCTCCCTACTGTCAAATTCTGTTAAAAACCTAAATTCAAATTCTAAAACAGCTTCATATTTTTTACGTAACACTTTAGTGGCAAGTAGAGTCAAATTCATTGCACCCCTTTGTAGTTTTGGATTTTATTAATATGCCTCCTGACTTTTAAAAACTATCAAAACTCCCTATAGATTTGTTTATATAGTGCCCCCATGAATTTAACCCGTGTGGTTTTGTTATGATTCTCATAACAACTTTGCTTATATTTTATAGATACATTATCCAGTTCCATGTTGGAATTGCAGAACATTTACTTGATACTAGGCTTAGTTGAAGGTCTAATAATTATTAATCAAAGTATCATAACACTAGTTTGTCTTCCAATCCGACATAGAAAGAGAGAGCATTTATAGGAGTCAATCAAAGAACTATCAAACATTCACAAATATAATAGTTGGCGGCAGGGGGGTGGTTGTTATAAAAACAAAACCATAAGGTATTTTGATAATTTTTATAAGTCAAGAGACACATTGATAAAATTCAAAAGCAGCAAAAATATAGGGTGGTGCAGTGAACTTAACCCAACAAAAAACTATAAAAAAGATAAAACAGTCTTGAAACAGGCTAAAGTAAAATGGATTTTGACCTCAAAAACAGGTGCAATCATATTCTCACAGTTGGAACATTGGGGGTTATGGCTGTTTAGTACTGACATGTCTGTTTAGGACTACGAGTTTTACAATTGGACTTCTGACTCTTGCTAGTTCCAGTAACTGATCTGCTACGAGTCCCATGTTAGTCTCCCAAAGGTTGATATTTACTAGAAATGCAGCAATATTTACAAAAGTTTACTGAATTTTTTCAACTCTTATGTAATAGCTCTGGTTTGTCTTTAAAAAATCAACCTTTCCAGTCTCTTATCTAAATTCTAATGGAAATGGGCATATCTATACATGCTCCTGATGCAATCCTTTCAGCCTTGCTCTTAGAAGAAAACTTATCATATACGAGTATTTAGACATTGAAGAAGCTGATAATTCCACAGGTTTGACGAGAGAATTAGTGCATTTGCCGAACAAAAGTTTGGAAGAGATGGTATTGAAGTTCAAACAGGATGCAGAGTGGTTAGTGTTTCTGATAAGGAGATCGTGACAAAAATCAAAGCCAAGGGAGAGGTTATCTCTATACCACATGGCTTGGTTTTGTGGTCTACTGGCATCAGCACTCGCCCAGTTGTAAGGGACTTCATGCAACAAATTGGACAGGTTTGTTTCAAACTAGTGTTTTTCATTAAGAGTTATATTGAAGTTCAGTAGTAATATGGTTACAATCCATAGCCAATTTAACATTTTTTTTGTCATATTCAGATATATTTTGTTTGAAGTGGATGACTGCCGCTTGATGAATTCTTAATTTTACTCCATCAGAGATTTTATTCTTATTCAGGGTAATAGGCATGTACTTGCAACTAATGAATGGCTGCGAGTGAACGGAAGTGAAAATGTATATGCCCTTGGTGATTGTGCATCAATCAATCAACGTAAGGTCATGGTATGTTCATCTTTTTATCTGAATAATTAGCACCGGTATTTTATGTTTGCCCGAGTATCAATCATGGATGCAGTAGTAAGCCTTTCTGTAACTTCAAACTGAAGGATGATATATTGTGGTTGTATTAATTTTTCTAGAGAGGAAAATACTTAAAAGCATATCCTATGGCCTTTCTATTTCTTAATATCTTGAGAAATGATTACATCAGCTTTCTATCATGTTTGTTTATGGTTGCATCAATTTGTGATCACTTATGAAGTAATCATTTATCTAATTTTAAATTCTTCTGACAATGCACACTTTGCACTACCTCTGTCTTTAGGAAGATATTACATTGATATTTAAGGCTGCGGACAAAGATAACTCTGGTACCTTGACGATTAATGAATTCCAAGATGTCATAGATGACATTCTCATCCGATACCCCCAAGTAGATCTCTACCTGAAGAGCAAGCATATGAGTCATGTTACCGATCTATTGAAAGATCCAGAGGGAAAAGAAAGAAATGAAATCAATATTGAAGAATTCAAACTAGCCCTTGCTCACGTAGATTCACAGACAAAGACTCTCCCTGCGACTGCACAGGTATTTTATGTTTAATGGAGTAACTTCCAGTTCTGTACACTGCATGGTTAGTCAATGTGTCACACTGGTATCCTCATCCCTTGATTTCAGGTTGCTGCTCAACAAGGTAAGTATCTTTCTAGATGCTTCAACCGCAGGGAGCATTGCAAAGATCATCCCGAAGGTCCTCGACGCTTCAGAGAGTCTGGACGTCATCATTTTCTTCCCTTCAGGTATCGTATATTATTCATGCTGGTTTTGTTGATTGCACTACAAACGAGATTTTTCAGTTGCTATTTTATTTTTATGTTGATAATATATGTTAGTCATATTTATGCATGAAAGTATTCTGTGTTATCTCTATGTCTCAACTTTCCCCCTTTGAAATTATATTTGAGAGGAAATCAATCGTGATATTGCAAAAATCAAGGTTGAGAACAAAGTTATACCAATGCTGCTATTATTATACAAAAATATTAGTAGTGTGAAAATTCAAATAAGCAAATAATCTGTCATTTATTATTCTTCATTTTGTTTTTCTCTGGTCATCTCTATCAGAATAGTACTCTAAACATGGATATAATACCATACTTATATGTCCCAAGTATTATTATCCTGGATTTGTTTAGAGAATTATAAATTATAAATTATAAACTATAGATATATTATATTAATTTAATTTGAGAAATGTGAATTTTCTTAGTTATAGTAAATTGTTAGCGATATTTTCCTACTATTATTATCATTTCATCATAACTTTTGAACTTCACAAACTAACATTAAGAAAGGACAAGTTTCACTCTTGCATTTAGTAAAATCAATAGAAATTGATCTAACAAAAACATTACAAAATGTGAAACTAAAAAAAGTATGAGTTGACAGTGAATTGGGATTATACATGCATAAGTTATGATCTTTTTTTAGTTTTTTGTTGTAATCTACAAGTGACAACAAACAAGTTACAAAAACAACACGAGTTCATGAATTAAATTATTCAATCTCGAACTTTTTATGCAAAAGGTAAACCTCATGTTTTAGAAACAACAATATTATACCCTCCTCGCCAGATTAAACTGAAGTGATAAAAAGGTAAAGGACACGGGATCAACCAAAGTCAACTCAAACATTGATTCAGTACATGAAAAAGAATTCTTTAAACTACAATCATAAGATTATATGGATAGAACTGTAGAACAGTTGTAGCAAAGTGATAAATATCTCAAAATAATGAAATAAAACATAAAAATTATTCATATATACAATCTAATTCATGACAACTTTAAAGAATATTAAGTATAAGATGCAATAGAATATCTGCATTAACTAATACGAATACGTAAATGAATTAACTAGAATGCTTTGTTTGAACTAAATAAATAAATAATATATATATGTATATAGAATCCTAGTAAGGTCATAATGTAAAAGATTAGAAGAATCGATGACATTTATGCGTTTGTGACAATTGATATGCCGGACTATTCACAATTGCTAGGTATAAGCATTTTGGGCAATTTGCTCCTCTGGGAGGAGAGCAGACTGCTGCAGAATTGCCAGGGGACTGGATTTCCATGGGTCACAGCACTCAGTGGCTATGGTATTCTGTATATGCTAGGTAAGTGTGAGCTACTAAAGTTGTTTCTTACTTTGCTATTGATTCAGCATACAACCTTAACATTACTGTTAAATATGCAGCAAACAAGTGAGTTGGCGCACAAGGGCGTTGGTCGTAGGAGACTGGACACGAAAATTTATTTTTGGAAGAGATTCCAGTCGTATTTAAGGCAACAAATCTTGAACTAAATTCACCTCGAGGAATGCTAGTTTCTTCCAATCTATATGTCCTATATTGTGCATACGTATTATATAATAAAATCTTTGCCTTCCGAGTTTATTGTGGACTCTATGGCTATGTGTTTGTTACAACTACGAATATAGTATGAGATAATAGTTAGAAGAGCTAGTAAAAATGTATGCTAAAAGGTTGCTCTAATTCTGAGAAGCCTTTGTTCATTGTAATATTGTCAATTATTCTGACTATGTTCCTGCGAGGCATCTGACAAAACCTCTTATTTTTGGCACCCAGTCGTATCAAAACAATGAACAGCCTAAGCCAGTCAGCTCATAACCAAACCCTATATGCCCCATCTGATTAGTTTGCTGCACGTTAAAAGTTGAGGATTTTCTCTTGAAGCTTATCACTGAACTAAGCATAAATTTCGTTGGTTTGGCAAGTTCAGTTTCAAGTAAGTTGGAAGTAGATAGGTCTTTGTCTTTTCTCTTTGGATGTATCATACTTTTAGTATGGGTAGTTAAGCTTGTGTATGGCTTAGTACTCTACATTATTGCACCTAAATCATAACTGTAAATTCCTCACTCCCTCCTACATCTGAGTCTTGGCTAGTTTTAAGTGGATCAATCTCAGGACATTCACCAACCGATTAATTAGCTTTCGCTGAGGTTTGTAGGTAGAGTCCCTTTTAAGAGTAGGAATGACATTATTCTTGAATTGTTCTCGTTCCATGTAGTATCTAATAAGCCATAATCAAACTATGCCTTAAATAGTTGAAAGGATTAGTGATGAAAATGGTAAGCAGGTACCTGCTCGTCACCAATTTATTGTAAATATACTACATTGACATTGTTACAAGAACTTGTCGTTAAATAAAGCAAAGACTGCCCTTAACATATATTTTTACTTACTGCGCAATCTTAACAGAACTATGATGAAGGATCAAACATTCACAGGAGCTTTGGGATTATATTCCCCACTTTTTATTTAGTACTAACAATACGCAAGCTTATCGTTTTATTGCATATCACGACATAAAATGATGAGACAAGAAACTACGGGGAAGTTTTAGCCCATATAAGCATTCAAAAAGACCAAGTAACCAGACTAGCTCATAACAAGAGTTATGAGTATCTGCAGCAAAGCTGACCAACAGGTCAATTCCCAATTACATTACCACAGCATCTTCTTCTACAAAACTCAAAGTCTGACAGACAGAGTCACCTGCCACCTCATCCTCCTCATTTGTGCTAAAAAATGATTTTCTCCCTACCATATCAGCCACCCTTTTCACAGCCCCCGAGTCCCTCGGAGTCTCATTGACATTTTTCGAAGTTTTAATCTTGGGTAGTTCATCGGCAGCCATCACCGAGACTGATGTTGTTGATGGGGATTCCACTTCCACTTTATCGCTCTTATACAGTACTACCTCACTTGGAATTTCCCATTTCTTCTTCACTCTACTAGTCTCCATTTTCTGATTCGTTCCACTACCTCGCGAGGCACGTCTCTTAGTACCTTCTTCTTTATCACTGTCTGGCAAGGACCTCTTTCGAACTTCACTTGCACTTGGTTTCCCATTTGGTTGATTGGTTGGAATATGACTATACCTACTAGCAACAACCCGTCCGGGTTTCACCAGCTTTTTTGATGGAACTGATTTTTCTCCATCTTTGAACAACGTCTTTGGATGAATTGAGGAAAGAAAACTCTGTTCTTTCTTCACCGCCCTCTTTGAGCCTCCAGTGGTGGCAGCCGGTTTTGAAACTTGAGTCTTTGAGACCGTTTTGCGCGATCTTGGACTCACACTCAAGCTCTTTCCTCGTTCTTTGATCACCTTCAACTCATCAATTTCTTCAAGCTTCCAAAAGCAAGACTTACGTCGATCCTGTTTTGAAACAGGGGTAATCTCCTGCTTGCTCAGCAACCGAGGCGTGGATCCAGAAACTATCTCCGCAGGTCCCAGACTCATTCCTCGACGGTTGATTTTCATTTTTGCACTCGAAAGCAAAGGCTCTTCAATCTTGGCATAGCAACTCTGTTTCTGCTCCATAAACTTGGCTGGAACCTTTTTCCCTCTCTTTTCAATGGACGTAAGACTTTTCTCAGCTTTCTCAAGCCTAAGCGCTTCTAACCTTGAAGACAATCTGCTAATCTCCTTTTCAATCTCCTCAATCTCCATATCGATCTTTCTCTCATCATGATTTTTCAATTCTTCCTGAATTACATGCTTAGGTAGAGAAACCTTTTTAGAAACAGGCAACAATTGATTAGCTATGGAAGTATTTGGATGAAGAGGCTTAATGAGTACAGAGGAGGATATTGAAGAATTGAGAGAAACAGATGAGTTCTCAAAAACAAGACTGAGGTTCTCTTTGCTGGAATTTGAGTCGAGAGACTGAGACCACGAAGAGGATATAATCCCAGCAGAGTCCTCCAGACCACCATTGTCAAATGCCGCATTATTCCATACCTGAAGCTCCGGTGTGTTGATCGCATCTGGGTATTGAAGTCGGCTCATTATTATTTGCAGATCAACAGCGACGGGCAGGTCTCTTCTTCTTCTAAATATCCAATTCTCAGATCCTTTTCTTGACGATGTTTTGTATTTTCTTTGGGACTGAATCTTGAAGGGTTAGAGAGATAACAGAAGCCAAAGACGAAGGGCTTATGTTCAAAGAACGTTTCATTTTGAAGAATTTTTTGACCGTTGGGGACAAAAGTATACGTTGAAAGGCTCGTGGAGAAGTAGAAGAAATCTCAGCCGTTGGATAAAAACGGCTGTTACTGACGCTCCGGTTTGATTCAAAATGGTATATAATAATTGAAAAAAAAGACGAAAATGAAAATGAAAACCTTTCCAATTTCGGTTACTCATCAGGCTTTCCTTGTAATGTAACAGGCTACGTTTTCTGATTTTTTTTATTTATAAAAAACGATACCAAGCTTTCTTTTTAATTATAATTAAACTTTTAATTATTATTGAATTAAATATCTCATATTTGTTACTTTAAAATTTTCAAATTTCACAAGAAATACAAATTAATTTTAATTTTAATTTTCCTTTTAAAATACTCTTCGTATTTGTGTATATTGTTAATAATTATAAATTATAATTCTAATTTGTAATTAGGATTATATAAATTAAAATTTTTCTAATTTATATTTAATTTTCTAACTAAACAATCTATAATCACAGATTAATGTTAACGTTTACTAATATATTATGACTATCTAATAGAAATATCAAAGTGGTTTGACCCAACTTATTCATACTTATTTATGATGTATGCTTCAAACTTTTCGTTATCTAATATTTCAATTAGACTTTAAATATGAAATTATTGTCTATATTTAAATTTAATCATAGTTGTTCTTACTAAAATATCTTTTCAAATTTCAGTTTATTCTAACTAGAGAATTTATTAAATCACTACTAATTAAGAATAAATAAATAATTATATCTAATTACTTTAGAGTGATGAACTCTTTATTAATTTACTCAACTATTTTCATATAGGTCATACTATATATAAGTACTACCAACTAAGCTATCATAAATATAATAGTCATTAATACCATCAAAATATAGTAAATTTTACTTGAGATTTTTTGATAATCTCAAGTCTTAAGGATTAGTTATATAACCATCACAATGAAAAAATTTACAAAGACATAAGAAATATTTCATTTAAGATCCTCATAATTAGATCAATTTAGTAAACTTATTCTCTAATAAGTGATAAGGATGTACATAGGGATATCAATCCCAATAGCTAAACTGCCCTAGCTATTTTCAAATAATTTAACTTATCTTGTTGTATCTTTTTGTAGAAGATAAGGTTAGGTAGGTAAAACCACTATGTAAATAGTCTAACTTATCTTGTTGTGGATGTTGGCCCCTGATTTTTCTCTAGTTAAGCATGATTTGAATGAATTATGAGGTCTTTATGGGATTGTTTTGTGGAGTTAATCATTATGTTAATGTTAGTAAGATTATATGACATAGGTTAATTGAATTAAAGTGTTAAAGAAGTAAGATGTTCAAGGGTATTTTTAGAAGATCACTTAAGGGTATAAGACATAAGGCATTAGGGAATGGTAGAATGGACTTTTTACATTCATTAAGGGTATTAACGGAAGAAGAAATGTTGTCTTGCTTTGAATAAGAGAGAAAACGTGTTTGAGGGAGAGAAGAAGAGAAAATAACGAAGAGAAGAAGAGAAGGCGAGAAAAGAAAAGAAGATCAAGCTAAGATTTTGGAGATCTTGAACACAATGAAGCTAAACAAGTAAGTATAAGCTTTAACCCTTCTTGATTTGTTGAATGAAGCATATTTAGTGAAAGTTTGAAGTGAAATGAAAGTGAAAATAAAGTAGAATATGTATAAGAGCTTGTTGATGGATGGTATATGTAAATGTTTTATTGTATAGGAGCTTGTTGATGAATGGTATATGTAAATGTTTTATTTTTGGTTAATGATCAAAGATAGATTATGATTTGTTATGGATGATATTGAGTTGAAATGGAGTAGAGAATGAAGTGTAAATGAAGTAGAAATGGCTGATTTTTGTATAAGATGTGTTAGGTGTAGATGTTGGATGTGAAAAATCTGGAAAATAGGATGAAGACTAGAAATTTCGCAGGCTTCTGGACAAGTTCGCCGTGAAGAACTCCTGACTTCGCCGAAGTCAACTTTCCTGTATGAACATATTTTTGTATTTTGATAATATGTTATCCTGTAGTTATCTAAATAAAGTGATTTTTAATTTGAAGTAAACTAGAGAGATAGAGATACAATTTGTCTAAAGCAATCTAGTTTTAATTTAGCCTCTAAGAATCTCAACTTTTAGATGGAAGTTGAGCACAGAATACTGTTTCAGCATAAGGACAATCCAAAAATAATTGGGGTATAACTTTCAAATTTTTGAACTAAATTGAATGATTTTAGTGTCATTAGAAACTTAAGACAATGAGGAACATTTTTCTAGAAGGAAGTGTTATCAAATTTCTTCATTTACCTAATCATAATGATCATGGAAAATAGACTCGAATAAGGTTGGGACTTTTGGAAGAGCTTGAATATTTAGAATTTATCTTAGTGATTATGCTATATATGGGTCCTCAAATTGTAGTCCTATTGAATAGGAATTTTTTTCATTGATAAATGGAATTAAAGAAGGCAAGAGGCTCAAGAGAAGAGACACCTTTGAGCAAGTCTTTAAGTAAGGAATTCAAGATAGGTAATATATTTATGATTATTGTGTAATATGCGCAAATTTGTCTTATTGGTGAATATATGCTAAATTGCTTGAATTGAATGCATGTGTATTGTGTATTGTGATTATTGAAATGTATTGTGATTTATGCCATTGAAACATGTCATGGCATTTTGTATGAATGAAAAGATGAGAAAGCATGATGAGCATGAAAAGTATGAATGTGTGTGAAATGAGTTAAGCATTGAAATATGTTTGTGTTTGGGCAAGAGAGGAACGTTTTGTTAGTCACGTGAATGTTGACCTATATCCTTCTCCCAGCTGCCCTCTTGAGGCCATGAGATCTTGAGAAATCAGACTCGTTTTTTTAACGGTGTAAGCTTCGGTTTCTCCGTTTCGTTCCACGGAACTCTCAAGCTATTTGTTGTACATTGCATCTTTGAATTGTTAAGTATAATACATAATTGAATGTTATATCTGATGCTTAAATGTACATGATATATTTTGGCCCTGTTTGGCAATCAGCTGATTGCATTCAGGTGATAGCGGATTCTATCAGTTGTTAGTTGATAGTTGATTATATCAGCTGATTTGACTAGTGGATTGCATTAGCTTTTGTTAAAGATGATTGATAAAATTAGCTATTTAGTATTAGCTATTTATGTGTAAAATGACTTATGAAGACATGACTTAAAAAAATATAAGAATATGAATATTATATATTTTAGTATTTCAATGAATATTCTTATAAGAATTTAGATTTTAGATATTTAATTCTA
>JANZLD010000009.1:18097977-18110043 GCA_026413575.1 Erythroxylum carthagenense | reverse complement strand
ACCTCAATCGGAGGTCTACACCATAAATTATACCCAATAAATCAAAGTATATACCATTAAAATTGTCCCTTCGCCGCTGCTCAGAGGCTCTCGCCGCGGCGCACAAGGCTCGCTCGCTGCGGCGTGGGAACCGTTCGCCGTGGCGAACACTCCATTGTTCCTCGCCGCGACGACTACCAATTTCTCCTCGCGGCGTCACAAATTGGGAGCTCGCCGTGGCGTCCTGCAACTCGCTCGCCGCGGCGAACGAACATATATTCGTCACCGCGAGAGCTCACATGCAGGTCGCGGCGTGCAGCTCGCCTCCTTCTTCTCCGATCGCTAAAAATCCATTTCTCTCTCTACAAAACCCCCATTAACACTCTCAACTACCCAAACAACCATAATAAATACCATAAATGCAATAAAAAACCATTAATAACAACATTAAACCATTAAACTTACCAATTCAAGCCTTAAATCCACCAAACTCTCAAAATCACGTAGACTTTAAAATCCTTCAAATCCAATGATTAATCACTTCTCAACCTTCATCAACCACCATAAACATGTTAGACTTACTCAATGAGGAGAAACCATAAGGAAAAATCAAAGAATCTCACCAATGAGAGGAATTGAAGATCACCGTGGGAGGAGGAGAAGAAATTGCGTTAGAGAATCTCTAATTTTCAAACCTAGCTATTTATATACACAGGTCTCCAAATCAGTCCAAATTTCAGTCTCTAAATTTCAATGGCTCACTGTTTTTATTCCCAAAATCACAAATCAATTCTTCCTATGCCATTTGCCAGTCAATTTCGGAACCGGAATCAAATTCATCAGTCTCTAAATCATTTTCCCGGTCCGAACCCGAAACTCTAACAATTCCGAAAAAATTCCTATAAATCCACAAAATATACCACACATGAATCTATACTTCAATTTCCATTCTTTCAGTGCCATACTTTCCATTGGTCTGTCACTCTAAAATATTCGGTCCGGGCATTTTCGCCCGAATTCCCGAAAACTTCCTATAAGCTACTATCAATTTCCAGTCACTCTTAAACTATTTTAAATCAGTCATTCGAGCTCAATTACTCCTAATTTCTCAATCAGTCACAATCCAGTCAATTCAGTCAGTTCAGTCAGTTCATGCTCACAATCAAATACCGGAAAACCATGCATGCAAGTACCTGTGAATAAATGCATATGCAATAAACCTGTTCCTCTATAATTAGAGGCCAGTAACATGCTCAATCAGTGAATGCAATGAAACCTATTAGTCTGTCTCAAATTACCAAAATACTCTTGCTAACAGTAACGGGATGTTACAGTTTTAGCCACTCAAACACTTTCCTCAAATGCTCCATATAGTCAACCATATCAGTTATATACACCACGATGTCATCGAGAGACATCACAATGAACTCACCAAGGAAATCGTACAACACATCATTCATCAAATTACAAAATGTCACAAGGGAGTTAGTCAATCCGAACGACATGAATAAAAATTCATATGATCAATACCGAGCCACATATGTTGTCTTTTGCTCATCACTCCCAACAATCCGCACTTGCCAATACCTACTTTAAAGATCTAACTTCGTGAAAACCACAACCTTCAACAATCTGTCCATCAAATCTTGAACTAAGGGAATAGGATACTTGATTTTTATTGTTACCTTGTTTAATACTCGATATTCCACGCACATCTAAAGTGTTCGATCTTGCTTCTTCTGAACCAACACTGGGGCACCATACGGGGATTTAGATGGTTATACAAACCCTACTTTTGATAGTTCACCAAGTTATTTTCTAAGCTTCCTTAACTCCAACGGGAACATCCTATATGGGGCACGTGTAGGTGAGATTGCTCAGGAACTAACTCAATCCTGTGATCTATCTCTTGATGGGCAGGAAGAGTTTTTGGCAACTCTTTTGGCATCATGTCTTGAAACTCCCTCAATAAACTTGCAACTGCATCGAGGACTTTCACCACTTGGTCCTCACTAATCTCCCATATGGTAGGGAGGTAGGTCTCCATACTTTTCTTCAACCCTTTCTCGATGCTTATGACTGAAACGTGTGCTATCACCATTGTGTCATCTGTCGTTCTACCACTAGATCTATAACAATTAACAAAGAAGAAACTTTTCTCATGCATGATCATCATACCTTCCAAACTTGGATATAACACCACCTTTGATCCCTTCAAGAAATTGATCCCCAGTATCAACTCAAAATCTTCAAATGGTATGATTATGTAATTGAACTTGGCATGCCGACTCCCACTACTTATGCTCATTGGGATGTTGTAAGTAGCTCTTACCACTGCTTGTGCCCTACTCTCTTCTTATTGACTCGTATCCCTACATACATTAACCTTTCAAAAGGGTTAGACTCACTTTTAACTACGTTTAACAAGGCGATCAGATTTTGAGCCACCTCTGAGTCATCATCTTCTTCTTCGATGATCAATGCATTCAGTTTCTCCTTCCTTAGACATTCTCTCTCAAAATGTGAATCACTGCATATGTGACAAGTAAGTTTGCCCTTCTTGAAGGACATCTCCCCACTAGTGAAGCCACCGTTTTGCTTGCCTTTCCCCTTGAAGTCTCCCTTTTTGGAGTCTTTCTTCTTTTTCCACTCGCTCTTCTCTTGTTAGGCTAGGCTTTTGCCTTTGGAAGAATTTAAGAAGCCTGCCTTAGTTTCCTTCATCACTCAAAAGTCTATAAAAGCATCAGCAGCCATGATTGCACCAACCACGTCCTTCACATTTTGCCTCTGCAATTCCATTTACGCTCATGGTTGTAAGCTAGCCAAAAAGTTGAAGGGCTTGCTCGCGTCTGACATATTATTAATTTCAAGCATTAGATAACTATACTCTCTTACCAATCCATCCTGTTTTAGCTTTTTCAAGGCATCCCTCATGAGCTAAGAAATATTCATCGGAAGAAATTGATCCTTTAACTCCTTTTTCATCTTATCCTACGAGTCGACGGGATCTTTACCTACACTGATCTCTACAGAGGTTCTCGTTCTCCACCAAAGCTTGGCATCTCCATCCAAGTACACAGCCGTCGCCTTGACCTTCTCAGCATCTAGTATCTCTATAGTCATAAAGTACTACTCCACGTCCCACAGAAAGTTCTCGAGCTCTTTTGTGTTTCGAACACCTTTGAAAATTTTGGGCTCACACTCCTTAACTATGGTGCTCTCGACAAGTCCAGTCTCTAGTGTCGCAACAACACATCTTAGGATCGTCATCTCGAATCTAGTATCCTTCCATGCCTTTATCAACTTCGCTATTTGATGCTGCAATCCCTGGATTTGCTCCGCCAACATCTCCATCCTAGCGTTATAGGAAGTGACCTCGTCCTCCCCCTGAGGAATTGGGTTGATGAGTGACTCCATTTTATTGACACGCTCCGTCAAATTACTGCCTCCTGCTATCTCGAAATCATGGCTCTGATACCAGTTGTTACAAAGGTCTTCTTAAGCACCGAACTTATCTAAAAGTCGAGCTACTCTTTTACATGAAAATCTTACTTAGATCCGTTTAAGCAAGACTCAGCCTTATCCATGTGATTGTCTATCAATAATCTAGTTCTCGAACACCTCATGACCCTCGTAGTGTTTAACTCTCATACTCGTAAGAAACTATCGAAGCAATAGAATATTCAAAGGTAACAATAATGTAAGAAAGAGATATAACAAACTACCAACCTTTATTTCTTCCCTCAAAATATACAAAGGAATGCTCTCTTAACTTTATGTATGAGGAGCAAGGCTCTAATAAGCTATATATAGGAATCAAGGCTTGGGGAACAAGTTAGAATCCTAACAAAACTCCACTACCCATGATCATATCTTATCCTATCATATTACATCGTTATCTTATAAGATTACATCCTTATCTAAATAGGACTCTATCCGATAAGGTCTATCTACATCCTAACTAATAAGATAAAAGATTACACATGATCTATCCTTATCAACAAAGATGTCCATTATCTTTAGATGATCCTCTTGCGTGGTCTTTATCCTTTAGCGCTGATGTTTATCCTCCATGATCTTATCTGTCACATCATCTAAGATCCCCATGATCTCTATTTGTTGATGATGAGTCATCTCAGCCAAAGTCAGTCCTAGCACACTGGTCCGATCTAATGATTAACCATGCCAAGTCCATTAGTTATGGTCTATCCATTTAAGCACCTACTATGTCTTTAGTCCATTAAGAACTTAGCTTTATCCTTGTCATCTTGTACACAGTCTGAAATTCTACTAAAACTCACACTATGCTTGATCTAACGTGATAAGTTACCTTAGAGCTTTTGCATACCACCGCTATGCTCATGATCAAGCTAACCTTCCACCCAAGGTCTATCTCCAGCTAGCTGTGAAGTGCCTTTATGTGTTAAGAGGCTAACAACAGGCCTCCAGGTGCCTCATTCTGTAGCCATATATAAATGACTGACATAAGAACTCTTACCTGGCACAATTATGGTGGAATTGGTCACTTCACTCATTAGTGTCCAACTGAACAGGATCTTCTTCAGAACAAGCCAGTGTCAAATGTTGCCTTTGGCACTATGTCAATTTCTGGAACAAGTTGGATGGTAGATTTTGGTGCAACACATCATCTAACATCAAGCTTGGATAATCTAGCCTTACACTTTGAATATGACGACATAGAGGAAGTGACTATTGGAGATGGTAAAACTCTTCCTATCTCATATATTGGACATTCCATTGCTTATTCAAATAATGTTCCTTTCCAAATGACTGAAAGTTTACCTTTGCCCAATATTATTCAAAATCTCTTGTCTATTAATGTGTTAACAAAGCATAATTTCATTTTTGTTGAGTTTTTTTATGACTTTTTTTTGTTGTAAAGGATTTGATTACAGGATGACCCATCAGCTTAGGAAGGAAAAGGAATGACATCTACAACTTGTGGTTAATGTTGCATCAATACCAAGTTCCATTTAAGCATCTGTCACAATTTTTACTTGGCATCAATGTCTTGGTCACGTTCACAATAAAGTCATGCATAAAGTTCTTAGTAGTTGCTATTTGTCATTTAAGAAGTCTAAAGAACATCTTTGTCATAGTTGTTGCATTAGTAAGAGTCACAAGTTACCTTTTTTGTTGTCGAGTCATAAAAGTAAAGCACCTTTGGAATTAATTTGCAGTGACTTATGGGACTTGGACCATATGATTCTATTGATGGGAGCAAGTTTTATGTTCTTTTTTTATGATCATTACAGCAAATATTGTTGGATTTATTTTATTTGCTACTAGTTCGAACTCATGAGTACCTTTGTTAAATTTCAGCATCTTGTCGACTAATAAAAAAATCCTTTCCTTTAAATTAGATTTTTTTCCCAAAGGGGGAGGGTGGCTCTTCTCTTCATCCGTATCTCACAAAATAAGGAATAATTCATAGGAGTTCCTGTCCCAACATGCCAGAGCAATGCTAAAAGGAAACTTCACCACTTAGTTGAAGCAGCATTGTCAATGCTACATACAGCTTATGCCCCTTTAAAATTTTAGTGTTTTGCGATTGATGTTGCTAACTATCTAATAAATCATCTTCCTATACCTCTCTTGTATAATAAATCTCCTTTTTGAAGTTTTATTTTAGAAAAAACCTAATTACACCTCTCTCAAAGTTTTTGGTTCTTTATGTTATCCTTGGCTTCGACCTTACTCTAAAACTAAACTAAACTTTATCCTCGTTTTACACGTGTTTTTCTAGGATACAGTAAATAGCACAAAGGTTTTTGTTGTCTCAATCTTACTGGGAACAAAGTTTTTGTTAATCATCATTGTTTTTGATAAAAATTTATTTACTTTTGTAGGTAATACTACTAAACTATATAATACATCAAATGTTACACTTAATTCCATCAATTCTTACTCAAAGTCATCATGTTATGGAGAAAGTTGTTGTTGATCCGTCTTCTACTACACCTTTTCCAAACTAGCCCTATACTTTTCTAGAATTGCCATATCAGCCTCACTTTCCTCCAACATCTGAATAATTGACAGAAATGTCTTATTTTCCTTAAACTTCTCCAGTTTCATCATATTCTCCCCAACTTCCTTCTGTACATTCACCCAACTTACAACCCTCACTCCAACACAACTTATCACCCAATTTGAACCTTCGCACCTCACATCAAGCTGTTACATCTCCTATGTCCCTGAATAGGAGAATGTTCCTACTCGTTCTTTACATTCTCCTGATTCTTATTCTTCTATTCCATTACAAGTTGATCTCACTACTCATACTTCTTCTGACTCGTAGGTACTAATTGCTACTTATCCTATGGTCATTAGTTCTAAGACAAATTCATTACCACCACCCTGCAATCTTCAATCTCAAGTTATTGAACCTATAACCTTCACTATGGCTTCTAAGGATGCGCATTGGTGTGTCGCCATGCAGGAGCAGTATGATGCACTCCTTGCCAACAACAATTGGGAGTTTATTCCTACTACCCAACTTACCAATGTTGTCAGTTTTTTTAATTATTTGTTATTACTTTTTAGTGAATCTCGACATAGTTTATTTACTTTATTTTATGCTTGGAATCAGACATCACGCTAGCCACCACAAGTCACTTTAACAATTAAAAAGTAGGTCACACCTGTGCAACAAAACTCATGGGCGTGAATGGGAGAGTCAACCCGTGATCTCACACCTCACAGTTGTGACTCATCCTTTAAAAGAGTTGCCCATCCCTAATTTTCAGTCTTCTATTTTTCTCCCTCACTGTCGTTCTCTATTCCTTTATGCAACGCACCACCAAGACTCCACACAACGCCTTCTAGGCCCAATTCACAGATCATGTAACCCAATCTAGAGCATTTGAAAGGCAAGCGAATGAGAGGATACACAACATTAATGCTAACATGGTGGAGATTAGGAACTTCATGGCCAATATGAATGCTCACTTTGGATAGCCACCACACCCACCTTAGTATTGTATTTCTATCCTTTTTTTTTGTTTTTAAGGTGTAACTTCTTTTAGTTTTAATTTTTTTTCCTTGTTAGATAGTTGTTTTGCGTCTTAGGCCCCTCTTTTATTTTCTTATCACATTAGGAACAATGTGATATTTAAGGGCGGAGTAGTAGTTTAATTTTTAAAAAAATGTGTTGCATGTTTTTTCCCATTTAATAGTTAGAGATGCATTGTCATGAAGTAAACTTGATTGGAATTATAAATTCATAATATGAGTGAATAATTATACTTGCATACATAGGCTAATTTACTTGGAATTTGATTTAAAGGACATTAACTTGTTACGATGGATGAATGACACTTTCTTTGGTAAGTTTTAGAGCCTTTTTGAAATATTAATCACCAAAATCAAGAGTTCTTTATTGAGAGTGTTCTTTCATGATTAAATAACTCTAGAATTACCCCTTTTCGCTTAAAAAGCCACCATAATTTTACCTTTAATGAGCCCTTTTGAGCTTAACATAAAACGCTTTCTTTCTTTAAACCTAAAATATGAGCCTGAACCTTGATTATTTATCCTTTTCATTATACCTACCATAAGGGTGAGTTAAGTATTTGAAATGGTATGAGTGGGTTTAGGGCCAGTTGAGCATTTGAAATGGTATGACTAGATTTAGGGAATAATTTATTGAATGAATGCGGGGGAATCCTAGCACATAATTGGCTATTGAGTTAGGAATGGATATGGTTGTAATAACTTATATCTTTCCTCAACATTTTTCCTCTTCTAAACTTGAGGCCCTTGATCCAAATAAATAAAAAAAATAAAAAAAAATAAAAGAAAACAATAGAAATAGAAAAGAAAAGGAGGGAAGAGAAGAGAAGACAACCAGAAAATTAAAAGAAAGAGGAGAGGCATAAAAAAAGGGGGAGTGCTAATCTAGTCAATTGAAAGGAAAGCAATGAGTGTTTTATTCTTCATAATTCTATATTATTTTAAATGCTCAATTAGTTATGTGGTCTTAAACTTTGATTGATGTTTGTGCTTAATATGAGTGGTGGAGATTAGATTAGTATGAAAGCTTATGGTAGACGAATAAAATAAATGATGAGTGAATATATCCTATCCTTGAATTCTTAAGAGGATGGAAAGTGGAGTGAGTGTCTATCACACTTGTTAATTGTTCTTTGAATTGAAGTACTTGTTACTTTTGGATAAAGTATGAGGACAATAGCTTATTTATGGAGTATTATGAGTTTCAAATTCTTGGGTTATGTTTATTAAAATAATTCTTGATATCTTTGACTATTATTTGGGAAAATTGTTGTTTTCATTCTTCATTTTTTGTATAGTTTAGTTTTTCTCAATTTTGCTTAGGGACAAGCATAGTTTAAGTGTAAGGGACTTATTGTGTCTAATTTTTATTGATTTTTCTAGCTTTTATATTTTGATTTTGGTTTAAATTTCTTGCCTTTTTCCAAATTTGAATGAAATTAGTTTTGTGGAATAGCTTGTTAATATTACAGGAAAACAAAGAAATTTGACAAAAGTCACCCGGTTGATAAGAGTTGTCACCCAGGTGCGTGATTGAAGTGTTACACAAGTGAAAAGGAGTGTCACAAGAATAACAAGGGAGTCACCATGACATTCTTTCACATGCATGACATGAGGACTCACCACCGTGCATAGTGATTCTAGAACTGAATTAAATGTAACGTGAGTCACACTTGATTATAATGGATTAAAAGACTTAGAATCTCTCTATAAATAAAAAGCTTATAGAAAGAAAAGGGGGTCAGCAGAGTAAGAATAGAAAAGAGGTGGCAAGAATGGATCAGAGGCAGGAAGCAAGAGCTAAAGCCCAGTCTGTGTGAGCAAGAACAAAAGACAGCAGAGCAGTCGATAAAAGCAACCATTTTTCTAGGTCAGAATAAAGTCGAGGCAGAAGGCAAGAGCAAACACCAGGAAGCATAAGCTTGACAGGAGATTCACTGCCAACTCTTCTTCATCCCAGTGTTCTTCATTCTGTTTATTGAACTTATTTCATCTATTTATTATTGTTTGTTAAACTTATTTCATCTTCTGTTTGTTGAACTTATTTCATCTTCTTTTGTTAAAATCTATTTGTCATTTTTATTTCTCTATTTATCATTTAACATGGGATTGAGTTTGATGAATATGATGAACTGTTTTCATTCTAGTATGGGCTAATTGTTTATTCATGAGAATTAATGGAGCTAATTTAATCGATTATGTATGATTAAGTTACTATTTTATTGTGTTGATATTTTCTATGATTTTTTTGCTTATTGGATGTAATAGTTTGCCAACGTTTGCATCCTTTTGATATTGAACAACGAATCGAAAGAATAATTTTAATATTAGAATAAGAAATCATAAACTCTTTAGTTATGAATTAGAAATATATTAAGTTAAGTGGGTAATTATCTGTTGGGTTTAAATAATTGACTTGGATAATAGACTTGTCGAATACGAAAGTTAGATCTAGTTTATTTTCTAATTTCATTTTAGAACCTAGTTGTTAGTTTAGCAAAACAATTCTTCAATCAATTAGCCATAGTCAAGCATAAGAGATTAAATTAGTAAAATTAATTTCTCAAGTGTAACTACATCAAGTGATCAAATTATTCTTTGCTTCCAATTAAATTAGTTTATTCTCACATATAAGCTACATCGATTGATCAAATCGTTCTTTACTTCCAATTAAATTAGTTTACTTTTTATTTTATTTTCATTTTTTAAAAATCTTTTTCTCAACCAATTAGGTTAGAGTGTTTAGGATTGCATTTGTTTTCATTCAAAGTTAATTTGACTGGACTAATTTTGAGAGACAATTTTAGGTATTCGACTACAATTGCCTTGTATACTTGCGAGTAAGATAGCTTAGGTTTTTTTAGAACTTATTTTGGAATAACAATAGCACTACTTCAAATTCTAAAAGTATAATCAAATGCTATTTTTTGTTTCAAGCTTGTTCATTGTATCATTAGACCTTTTAGGTAGATGAGTTAAGAAAAGGTTAGATGAATGATGATAAGGTGAATTAGTCAATTTTTATTGAGACAAGGTTTATAAATTATGTAATTTAAAGCATAAAGAAATAGTAGTTAACATGGATGTTATTGGTGAATAGAGGAGTGCAACTCTTGGTGTGAGAAATACGAAGGAACATTGAGTACAACATCCACTCATGCAAAAACTTCAAATAGTCATATACTATCCAACGTCCTCAGCTGCTTTATGGATTATGTAATTGGTAATGTTCACTATGATGATCATGACCATGAAATCACTCACTTTATTTTTATAATATAATTTTTGGTTTGAAGAATTTGTATCCATTGTGTTAAAGTTTTTAGCCAACGAATGATGAGCATGCCTCTCAAAAGTTAAAACGTGTTAGCTTATTCATTGACTTAAGTATAGAAAGTTAACTAAGTGAAACGGGTCTATAATGCATTAGAAAGCACATCAGGTGATCAAATGTTAGCAACAGAGTGAGTTAGTTATGAGCTAATCTTTCATTATTGAAACGGGGTTAACACCTATTTTCATATTTGATATAATGTGCATGCTTATTTGATTTCTTTATAAGTGCATGTTTGAAATGTTTGTTGAACAACCTGAAAAAGAAAGTTTGAAGGTTGAGAATGGCCTTGATAGTTTAAATAGTACCACCTCTTGTTATACTCAAGTTGATTCTTATTTTATTTCACATGGTTCTAATAGATGTCTTTTTGATTAATTATATGCTTTATAACTAAAAAGATGAGGAAACAAGATATCTCTCAAAAAATTTTGCTTGCCTTCTCTCTTACCGCTTTTACCATTTTACCTTTGGAAGTTTTGGAAATAAAACTCCCACCTTTGGTTGTCTTTCCCTTCTGGTAAAGACCTTCTTCAGCAAATGAGGTTCTACCTCGATGGAGGGCCTCTCGAAGGCCTTGAATATGGAGGACAAAAAAGATTTTTCTAAGTCACTTCCTTTTTTTGTTCAAGTTATTTCTTTTTTTCTTATAACTCAGTTCCTTTTTTCTTTGTGAGTTTCGGGAATATCCCCATTCATAGTTTTGAGATTCATATCTATGAATTGAAAGGTTTGAATGATACACTCTACAATCGGCTGTTAGAATAGGTCTTCAAATTGTTCATTTGAAAAAATAGGAACCCTTCTTATTGGATGATCGTGATACTTTTTAAAAATTGCAATTTTCCATCAACGAAGGAACAATATCATTGTTTTTGTTCAATAAAATACTAAAGTGGATGATTGAATCATTCCATACGAGAAATAATCACAGGAAATCTTTTGATAACATGGATTCCTAGTTCTCAATAATATCCCAAGATTAAGACAACTGGTTGAATTCCATGAAACCATTTCGTAGAAGTTCACTGATATCTTCTTTTTATGAAGCTAAGGAAAACTTCTGGTGAACCTTCAGCTATAGCGTTCTTAAGGAAAACGTTAGGTTTGATGTTAACAAAGACTCTAAACAGTTTGAAGGAACATGGAAAAATAAACTTAACATCCAGCATAATAAAGGCATGTTTAAGCATTTCTGGAATGTCATGAAGGATGGAGTACTAAAACTGTTGGACCCCAAACTTTTCTTGGAATTTAGAAATATGAAATGAGAAATTTTGGTGATTATTCATATGTAAAGAATAGAAGAAATCTTGAATTTGAAATGAAGTGGAAAGGATAGTCATGTGCAAGATGGGTTATATGTGAAATATTGGAAGTTATAAGTTGAAACATGATCATTGAGTATGCTTCGATGTTTTAGCCATAACTTCTACTCTAGTTATCCGAATGAGATGATTATTGATTTGGATTAAACTAGAGAGATAAAGCTACAAATTGTCTGATGAAATTGAGTTCTAATTCATTCTCTAAGAAAGTCAATTTTTGGGTGGAATTTGAGCATAGCATATTGATTCAGTATAAGAACAGTTTGGAAATGTTTGGTATAACTTTCAGATTACTGAACCAAATTGAATGATTTTCATGTCATTAGAAAATTAAGACAATGAGGAACATTTCTTTAGAAGGAAGTACAAGCAAATTCCTTCAATTGCATGATT
>JANZLD010000009.1:18040725-18052224 GCA_026413575.1 Erythroxylum carthagenense | reverse complement strand
CATGAGGTTTTTAGAAATTGATCGTTCGTAGTGCACCCTCATCGTAGGTTATGTATTGGAATGACCTACGGGTATTCGGGTACGTACTCTACGGTAAGGGGGCGCTACAAAGTAGATTTGGAAAGATTATACTAGAGCACGTCTTAGAAGCAAAACTGCAAGACTAGCATTCATATATACCATATATACAGTATGGAAGACCAAGAATGCTATTCAATTAGATTTTGCTTTTGTTACGAGCTTTGATGTAGTTTCTAAGATAAAAACTGTGATGTATAAGATCTTGTATAGGATGTACACCACAGAACTAATTACCTTTTGATATTTTGGATGTATAGATGATATTGATGTTATGATTACAAACTTTGGTCGGGGTAATGCCCCAAGGACCGTGTACATATTTTTTATTCAATATATTTACCTTCCATAAAAAAAAAGTTAAGTTATCTTACAACGCTAAGTCATGCTTGATAAGTTTAATGCTCTTCATCGTAATCACACTTGAACTCTTGTTCCTCCACTGCTTGCTAATATTATTATTATTATTGATTATAAATGGGTCTTCTGCATTAAAAGAAACATTGATGGTTTTTTACGATGGGAAAATTTTACAATTTTAAACCCTCAAAATACTGCAAGCACACAGGTCATGGATGTAGTATATGGGCTGTCAATCCCTTGAAGAGTAGTGAACTCTAAGGCCCTAAGAATTATAAAAATGAAAATAAAAAATAGACAGAAAAGTAAACACATAAAGATAATTGGTAGAAAATTAATTTCTAAATTAACACGAAAAGAAATTAAATTGAGCTATACCAAAATCACAATGAGAAATCACACAAAAAGAAGTTCCAAATTATGAGAAAGGGGGATTTTTCCTATGATTAATGCTAACATAGTCATTTATGTGTTAATGATGTATCGGTTCTAGACTATCAAAGGAAAGATTACCCTCTTTTAAGTTATAATCACAAGCCCTAATTCATAATCCCTAATTAGGTTAAATACTGAACATTTAATCTCTCAATACAAATAGCTCTAACCCTAATCAGTTTTTAAACTTTCTAAAAAACAATCGGGTCTCACATGAGAGCTCTCTCCATATATTAACCGATTTGATTAATTGCGTAGTCTATTGAATCGCTTAACTTTCATTAACCCAACCTAATCATTTTGTATTCGATTCACTCTCTCAATTTATTACCGAAGCTTGAAATTACAACAATTAATCACAACACCCAAATGATTAAACACAAAAATAACTAAATTAACATTAAAGCAAGTCAAAATCCCTAAAGGAAATTAAAACAACATGATCAAACCTAATCCCATCAACATATTCACATCCATCTCAACATTCAAAGAAAAAGAACACAAAGATGAATGAAATACACTTTGGAAGGGGATCAGGATGCCGGCTCCTCTCTCCTCTTCTTCCTTTTCTCTCTTCTCTTCTTCTCTCTTCTTGGAGTTTGCCCAAAAGTGATAAATTGGAGAGCTCCCTTAAGGTTTCTTCTTTATCCTTTTTATACTTTTTTTAAATTTTGGGCAACCCTAGGGTTTTGTTAGATCTGAAAAAATCAAAAAGTCTCTAGAAAACTTAAATCTGGAAGGCTATCCGCATCAGTCCTTATGTAAGCCACAATCATGGCCCTTCTGTCATGATCATGGTAGACCAGGCCATGATCGTGGCATCTTCTATTTGGTTCTTTCATGACCCTGGGTTGGCTTCGAGCCTTCTCCGAATTTTCTCTATTCTTCGATATTTGCCCTAAAACACTAGAAAATACATCAAGGCACCTCAAACACATAAAATTAATCTCAATCATGTGTTCTAACCTACAAAACACACAAAAAATAAATATCTAATTGACTTAATCCTAACATAAACATTCACTAATCGTTCAATTTAATAACTAAACGCATACTAAACTACCCATTAAAACGTTATGCAATCTACCACTATCAGTTTTATTGAGAGCTATAAAGCTCTTTTTTGAAAATTGAATAAAAATTATATTAACAATAACAAAGTTTTCTTAACATTACAATAAGTTCACAAAATAGTACAAAGTATAGATCTAATTGATTAAATTACAATTCAGGATTATAGATTCTAGCTATTTATGATGCCTGTAGATAGAGTATGCTGAGCAATTTTAGCAATTATAGTGGATCTAATCCAATTGATGATATCTTCAGCTATTTGATGCTTATTTACTTCCTCACCTCTGTAGATCCTTTTGTTCCTTTCCTTTTATAAGGAGTAAATTGTTGTTGTAAAAGAAATTTTGTGCATAACTCCATCTTGCAACTTTCTATAAAGCTCTTCTTATTGTCAAAAGATATCATTAGGCTAAAGGAATTCATTACACTAACACCTTTAGTCCTGTTGTCAAACTCACCATTGTTCACATTATTCTCACTATTGCTTTCTCTCACTATTGGTCCATTCTTCAACATGATGTCAATAATGCCTTTCTCCTTATTCCTCTCTAAAAACCAATTTTTATAACTTAACCTCTAGATTTTGTGGACCCTCACCATTTCACTTATGCTTATCATCTTCACAAAGCTCATTATGGTCTCGAACAAGCTCTTTGGACTTGGCTTCATCACTTGATTCATAAGCTTCTTGAAGTTAACTTTGTTCCCTCCAAATTTAACTCCTCTTTGTTTATTCACACCATCTCATCTCACACTATCTTTTTTTTTTTGTCTATATAACAATCACAACAATAACATTCTAGCAGAAATGTTACTAAGAAGTAGGGTGTAGGTAAGTCTAAAAGTACATAGCCTTTCATATGAAAAAAAAAAAGTGAATCCAGATCCTTCGCCACCTTCTCTCTTTGGTTTTGAGATTATAAGGATTTCTGCCTTCTTTCTGTTCAAATTCAACCGGCATACTGAAATCGATTGCACTAAGGGGCTTCGATTTTGCTGAAAGAAGGACTTCGTTGAAAAATCTGTTGGTAGTCTATATGGATGATATCTTAATCACAAGATCCTCACAATCTTTCATTTCCTCCTTTATTCATTATCTTCACTTTACCTTCTCTATCAAAGACTTATGACCAATTCGTCATTTCCTTGGCATCAAAGCCACTGTCACATTTCGTGGCTTTCTCCTTACTTAAGCTAAATACTCTAAGGACTTTCTTCTTTGCACAGGCCTTGGCCAATCCAAATATGTAAATACACTCATTATCCTTACCCTTCTTCTATCAAAAAACTATGGTCATGTACTTTCTGATCCTATTGAGTATTGTAGTACTATTGGAGCTTTACAATAATTTTGCCTTATTTGTCTTGATATCCAATTTGTTGTCAATAAAATCTCTTAGTTTTTACATTGCCCCTATCAATATTCCCTAGACAACAATAAAACAGATTGTATGATACCTTTGTTCCACACCATCTCATTGAATTTTCTTCAACAAATTCTCCCCCTTACCTTATAAGCTTGTTATGATCCTAAATGGGTAGGTTGTCCTAATGATTGTTATTCTATGCCTGGATACTATATCTTTTTTGGGCCTAATCTCATTTGTTGAAATGCCAGTCATCATTATTAGATCTAAGACAAAAGCTAAATACCAAAGTATTGCTCTCACAGTTGTTGGACTTGATTAGATCACCTCTCTCCTAGGTGAGATAGGATTTTCTCACATCATACCCACTCTTTGGTGTGATAATCTTGATGTCACCTATCTTGTTACCGTTCTTATCTCTCATGCTTATGCAAAGCACGTTGAGATTGACATTTATTTTGTTCACGAATTGGTAACAAACAAAACTTTCTTCATCAAACACATTTCTTCTACTGATCAAAGCCTTATCTACTTCCACATTTCACCGATTACAAGACAAGCTTATGATCACATGTAATCTTGAGCTTGAGAGGGCTAATAATATATGATACTCACAGCAACATAACAACCATTTCTTATGATTTTTCAGTGATAAGAATATCAATATTCTCTTGGATATGTATCAATCTTTTCTGTTATATATTTACTCTTTTCTTGTGTTTCTACAAATGTATATATATTAAGGTATTAGACAGTTCATGATGAAATGCAAACAACACTTCTTTATACCATATGTATTCTATCGCATACATCTCTTTTATGAAGTTCTAATGTTCCTCGTGATAACGAGCAAGTATTGCACGGTTCCTAGGTGTAAATGCTACCAATTCTCACGCTAAATACGTGGGTCTTCCTGAATCTCGTTCATCAAAGAAGGTTATCTGCAGCACTATTATAGACGTTACGCAAAATGAAAGGGTCGCAATCTCATTTGTTATCTAGTGGAGGCAGGAAGCTTCTAATCAAATGAGTTGTACAAGCCATTCGTAGTTATTCAATGAATTGCCTTTCAAATTTTGTAAACAACTTAATACCATTTTCAATAAGTTTGGTGCGCAAACAATTCTGATGAGAGGGGGGCTGATTGTTGCTTGTTATAAATCCTCTTAAATCTGGTGCTGTTTTCGTATACGATTTTGGATCTATCCCTAGTAAATGATATAGAAACACTTGAAATGAAAGAAAAGAAAAGAGGAGTCAAAAATTTCTGATTTAGAGTCTGTGGAAGCTCTCTGTTATGAATCTTGCATTCTAAGATTGCAGACCTCATGGTTTAGAATCTAAGTACAGTCTATCAAGAAGGTATGGTTGGATAGCTTTCCTAACAGGCTAGTGATTTAGAGCAATGATTTACCAAACAATTGTTTACTGATCAACCACGATGTAATTACAAAACACTGAGGTCTATTCCTCTCTTCTGGTTCACCTCAAGTATAGGTCAACTGAGAGGCAAAAAGCTCAACTCACATGGAAGGAAACTTTGTAAAATGATAGCTTACAACAAAAGGAGACACAATTCATATCAATCTACACAGAACCAATTTCAACCTGTTGCTGGGCCAAGTATCTCTCCCTGCGCTCTTTCTGAAATAAAATGTCAGAGATACAGAAGATTCCAAATGTGAGGAGCGGTAAGTAAAGAACTAGTTGAATAATATGAAGATAAAGAAACTGCAGCCATCAAGTTCTCAAAGTCTCACCCATTCATCTATGACAAGCCCTTCACCAACAACACGAGCACCTGTATTGTCTTGTGGTGGCTTCTTGCGAGCCTCAAGCTGAGCTTCAGCCTCAGCCAATTGTCTTTTCAACTTTTCCAGTGCCTATAAAGTATAAACAATTCAAATTTGTCAACCAGACCCGTTCCTCTATGGCACAATTACTGCTGGTTATATTTGTTGGAATAAATTTGGTGTGACTCACGGGACTAGGGCTCTCAGGATCGAGAAAAACAACCTTCAAGATTTGCTCCACTGACACTTGATCCATCTGTTCGTCGAACTGCATTAAAAATAGCAACAGATAATGATACATCCTGTTCTCTATTTGCTCAGCTGAGACACAAGTTTTTGCTGATCAGAAGCATTGGTCAAGTATCCGAATCGTGAAACATCATGCGGAAAACAAAGTAAAAGGAATAAGGTGATCAAACAGTGTACCATCTCAGGAACATATTCCATCTCTCCTTTAACTTTTAAGCTCATGATCTTGAACTTTACCCTACTCTTTTGATCCAGTGGTCTTTCATTGTTCTCTGGAGGCTCCACAAACTTGAATACTGTTCATCAAGTAATGTTTAACTTTTGAAGACTACAGCAAAGGATATCATGCATCATGAGATATTGAACAAGAAAGATACGGGAAATTAAATGATTTACCAGTTGCAATAAGACTTTCACCAGGAGCTAGTATAGCCCCAGGAGGTCGCATATAACAGCTCTTTGGTGCGGTTGTTTGGAACTACAGTAACCAATATGTCACAGTTTATATCAAATAAAAAGTTGGCAACAGAACAAAGTAAAGGTGATACACACAGTAATTGGTAAAATGAGGAAATGAAGATGTTATACTTCCAATGACTATTTGGATATCTCAAATAAAAAATATGGGATTTATCATTACACCAACTAGAAAACGAGATGGGTTCCATAACATTGTCGACAAGCTAGGACAATTAGAGATGCATGAACGCAGCGTGCTATTTCCTATTTCAGTTCACCCACGCTTACAATCCTAACGTTTGAGCACTAAACGTGTGTCTGTCCAATGAAAGTGGAAAACAGAAAAATATTTTTCAAGAGATCATATCATCAATAGGAATTTAATAATATACATGAGACCAAGAGGGTCATAGCTGGCACAAGATTTGTCATGTTTCCAAAAAGTTTGGTCATCCCCAGCTGATACTCGTTGGCAATGATCAGGAATTATTGAAGCAGACGTATGAAGGGCATTACAGGAGTTGGCAGGCCATGTGAGACAACTAGTCATACAAGAATGTGCAGACCACTAATGAAACAAAAAAATCAGTATATGTTCCATACCTTGAATGCCACATGAGACTTGCAAATGTTTTTTATGGCGATTGCACTCCTTACCTGTTTGCCTGGTTCATCTGCAAAAACGGAAAACCAAATTGGTCAGGACAGAAACACATATGGCCTCATTAAATGTAGGTCATTCAAATAATAAAAGCATGCGATGTTGTCAGATCATCACATCTCTGAGCAAAAACAAGTGTAGAGGTTAATATTTAGAGTTATCAAAGAAGAAACAACCTCGTTTTCAGAGATTAGTCAAGGAAGATGTCTTAAAACTATAACTGACGTGTGAAACATCGGATCCATAGTAAGCTTCATCGATTGAAGAATGAAGTCAGTAACTTCAACGACTAAATGGCATTTACCTTTGACTGGCATCTAACACACAATCCCATTATTAACTAACAAATTGACACACCAATTGATGTAACGAGAGCAGTAGAAGCAACTTTCCCTATCAACACCAGCAAACAAAACCGCAGATCGTTGGCCACGAAAGGATCTACTAAACATGGTTGAGCATCAAGTAGAAAGAAGCAGGTTTATGTCAAAGACACGACAAATCTAACCATATCAAATACAACAATATAAGCTCACGAAAACAGAGCTCAAATACGGAAACAAAGTATGGTAAAATTGTCGAAAAGAAAGGAGAAACAGACATACAGGGAAAGAAGAGCTTGGTAGGAGGATCAAGCCTGAGTTTTCTCCTTGTGGGTAACAGGGACTTTGCAACAAGTGACATTGTACTGGTGGAATAGGAGCTGGATCTCTCACCCATCTGGTGACCCTGGCTTTGGTGAGAAATGTTGCCACTGCCATTGTTACTCGTCATGGAACTTGAAGACGTAGAAGACGAAGAAGAGGATGGAGCGGAAGTTGAAGATGAAGAAGAGGAAGAAATGGCATTGATCGTTTGCCAAATCGGCATTTTTCATACTCTATCCAGTCCCCTTCCCTTCTTTCACTTCATTTAACAACCATCTCCTGTCTCAAAAGAAGGGACGCTGTTTATGTCGTGTTCTTTATTTAATAAAAATCAAAATATTATAGAGTCGTTCGTTGAGTCTTTTTCATTTTTCAGCTGTAACTTAATCCAATTCCAAATTTTAAATTGAGTGTATCTACACTGAAGTCCTCGTGAATATTAAAATTCCAAACCCAGCAAATGCAGACACCCCACCTCACCCCACCTCACCAGTTCCCCCGGTTTTCACATTTGATGGGATATTGGGACGGTGTGCTCGGATCTCAAAGTACAAATTGACATTTGTAATTTTCTTTCTTTACAAAGTTAGTTAATAAGCGGCTCTTTTAGTTTAAGTGAGGTCATAAGTTCGAATCGTGCTTATATATATAGTCATTTAAAATGTGGATTCAGAATTTTACCTCCCGTAAAGGACCTACTCGACTTGAGTAATCTAAAAATGAATGATTTAAAAATGTCTTTCTATAATTGAAACAAATACATTTCGTACATCAACTTTATTAGCAGTGCTTCACGAACGTTTTGGACGGATTGTTTCTCGGAAGCAAACAAAACAGCATTCTTCTAATGTTTTGGACTCTTAGATCGTTGGTGCTCAGTAGACTTCTGATAGCAACTTGACAATTTGTAAGATTAGATTGAAGCACAGGGAGAGACAACATGATTTAGGCGTTATAATGTCTAATGTGAGAGCACGCTTCTGCCTTGGCTTTTTTGCTCGCTAAATGCTCTTTTACTATTTGTTGTCATATCCACAACAATTCAACTTTAATTGGACCAAGAAAAAGAAGAGAAACGTTATAATTGCAGCGTCTTTGGGAAAGTTACTTTACCAAAATTTAAACCAAAAAAAAAAAGTTACTTTACTCTTCATTCTTATCACCTTACCCCATAAATCAACCATGGACTCAAAGTCACAGAATCCTCCCACCTAAGATGGAGTGGTTCCTAATCTAGCCATGGAATCAGCAGCGTCATTTGCCTCTCCACATGCATCATGATGCCCCGAAACAAAACTTTGTACAGACCTTGGATTACCTTATAAGTCTGGTTCGATCATAAGCTCTCCAAGAGTTTGTAAGTGAAGCCTAAAACAATTGGGGCCTACCGACGCCCTATTGCCCCATTTCGTTGGGTTGAATCCACGACGGGATGATTTTAATCGGACTTGCTGATCCCATCTGACGTCAGAGTTCTGATGATATGGTTTATCTTCAACAGCATTATTGTATTGTTTGGATTAACTAGAGTTGGTATTGTATTGTTTGGATTAACAAGAGTTGGTATGATTTCTGTAGGTATTACTTACTCTTACAATATTATTTTTTATCACAAAATTTTATTATTTTTATTAATTTATATCTATAATTTAAAAATAACATAAAATTAATTTTTAATAATTTTAATATTATGTAATTTTTAATAAAATTAATACAACATAAAAAATTATGTCAGAGTTAAATAATATAAAATAAATGACAATTTTAAAATATAAAATAAACATAAATAAGAGTTAAACCAAAAAATTCATTGAATTTAACTCTTATAATTATTTGAGAGTAAAATTATTATGTTGAAAATTTATATAGAAGTATATTTAAGTTTGAGATTGATTTGTATCAAAAACTAAACTATTGTATCTTTTTTAAATAAAATAGATTGGCCCCTTCATTATACCTAGTATTGAGGATATCTTATATAAGTTGATAAAATAATCCTGTCTTAAATTTAATATATTAGGTTTAGATTTATCGAGGTATGGTTTGTATGAATTATTGTACTTATGTTTAAGGAATTCATACAAACAATCTGAATTCTCATGTCATTTTAGGGAATTCGATTGAGTTTCTTTCGTTTAATATATAGGTTTTAAAAATTTTGAAATTAAAACAATGTTATTTAAAATCACTAGAACATGTTTATGAGTTATTTTGGAGTCATTTAGAGACTTATGACACTTATCTTCTTTAGCTTGTGTTGGGCATTAGGATAAGAGTAATGGCTCTGACTATTGATGATAGAATAAGGGCTAGTCTTTCGATGAGTTTTGGTTCAAAGAGAAAAGAAGATGACAAATTACATATAGGTTTTTGAAACATCATGACTCTTATAGGAAAGTCTTTGGAATTAGTAGACCTTTTAAACAAATATAAGATTTATATAGCATGCATCTAGGAGACAAAGTGGACGGGGGATAAAGTAAAAGAGATTAATGAGTTCAAAATTTGGTACTCAAGGTGTTCAAGACCATTAAATAGGTAGGTATCTTAGTTGTTAAGAAACTTATAAATCATGTTATGGAGGTAAAGAGGACTAAGGAAAGGATTATGTCCGTAAAGATAGTATTAAAAGGTGTTGTTCTCAGTGTGGTGTGTGCATATGCACCCCAAGAAATTTTTGGATGAACAACTTAAACGCTAATTCTGGGAAGAGCTAGAAGAGGTGATTTAACTTTGGCAAGAAAACAATTCTAAGAGGAGATTTTAATGGTCATTTAGGGGAAACCTCGCATGGTGTATTGGACTCGTGAAGGTTTTGAGTATGGGGATAGGAATGATAGTGGGTTTGCTTTGTTGGATCTTGTGGTAGCGTCTGAGTTAATGATAGCCAATTCTTTTTTCAAGAAAAATAAGGAGCACTTGATGAATTTTAAGAGCAGAATCATAAAAAATCAAATTGACTACTTCCTCGTAAGGCAGAGCGATCGACCTAGGTGCAAAGATTGTAAGGTGATACCAAACGCTCGCTTGTCAACTTGAATAGACTGCTAGTTTTGGATCTTATAATTAAAGGATGGAAGAAAAAGAGAAATCTTAGAAGGTGTACTAGAGTCAGATGGTTGAATCTGAAAAGGGACACGATGAAACAACTTAGGGGTAGAGTAATATATGAAGATGAATGGAAATTGGAATAAGATGCTAACTAGATGTGGGAAATAGTAACAACTCTTTTAAGGAATACAACTAAAGAGATCTTGGGGAATTCTAAAGGGCATAAGGATAGTAAGAAGGAGTCTTGATGGTGGAATGAACATGTATAAGAAAAGGTTAAGATCAAGAAGGGTGCCTATAAAGCTCTATTAGATAGCACCACAGATGTAGAGAGAGTAGCTAATAGAGTAATGTACAAACTAGCTAAGAAAAAAAAAGCAAAAAAGACAATCTTAATAACTAAAAGTAGAGATTATGAGAAATTGTACTGAAGATTAGAAATTAAAGATGGAGAAAAGAACATTTTTAAGTTGGCAAGAGCTAGGGAAAAGAAAACAAGATACTTAGATCAAGTTCATTATATAGGAGATGAAACAAGACAAGTGCTTGTGGTTAAAAAAGGATATCAAGAAAAGATGACAGAGATACCTCTGTAGCATTTTTAATGAAGACATAGAGGAAAACATCTCTTTAGGTGATCTTAGTACTTTTGAGAGGTTTTGTAACTTGACTTTTTGAAGGAAGATTACAAGGGAAGAAATTAAGAGAGCTTTTATGGAGATAAAGAGGGGAAGGACAATAGGGCTTGATGAGATATCCATTAAGTTGTGAAAGAGCCTAGGCAAAGATGGTCTTACTCGTCTATCCAAGTCTTTAATGTGATCCTTAAGTTTGTCAAATGATGGATTAGTGGAGATTTGGTATGTAAATTCCTCTTTACAGAACAAAGGGGACATTTAAAATTATAATAACTATAGAGGCATTAAACTACTTAGTCACACCATAAAGTTGTGGGAAAAGGTAATTGAGAAAAGAGTAAGAAAGGATACTCCTATATTGGAGAATTAGTTTGGCTTTATGTCAAGAAGGCCCACAATAAAAGCTTTACATCTCCTAAAAAGATTAATAGCATATTACAGGAAAACACAAAGTAATCTACACATTTTTTTTTATTTAGAGAAAGCATATGATAGGGTGCATAGGAAAATTATGTGGAGGTATTTAGAGGTTAATGGATTTCCTTTAACTTATACATGGATTATTAGGGTTATTGATGAAATGGTAAATGACTGCGCGACGTAACGCTAATCAAAATTAATTAACTAGACTACTACTGTAGCAGTGGCGAGTCTAGGTCGATCCCATAGAGAGTGTGTGTAAAGTTT
>JANZLD010000009.1:17985503-18004160 GCA_026413575.1 Erythroxylum carthagenense | reverse complement strand
ACGACAAGAGAGAAGAATCGAAGGTAGAAGAGAGAGATAGAAGAGAGTGAGTGAGAGGCGGCAGCGAGAAGAAGCAATTCGGGGGGGGGGGGGGTTGATTTTTAGGGTTAGATTTTCATTTTTTACAAAATAGTCCCTGGGCTTTATCAGATTTACCGGAATGGACCGAAATTTTTCGGTATCTACAGTACCGGCCGGTACCAACTGGTATTTGACACCGGTACGAATTATACCCGTATCGGTACCGATTTCTGGCCGGTACGGTATGAAATTCGTATCGTGGCTCCCAAGTATACCTTGATACAATGATACTGATGTGATGTTCAAGCAGAATGTGGCAGTGAGACTCACGTTGCCACTTGTAACACTTATATGTTCTCTTACTTTAGATCAAAGAACTTGATTAGGAAAATATTAATAATAGCATGCCTTAGTTAAGAAATTGAAAAAATGAGTCTAGTTACCTATCCTTATTATTTTGTATAATTTCAAATATCAAAAGTATGTATAAAATAATATTATTAGTCAATCATACATTAGAAAAATAACGTTTAATGAATTTAAATTATACATATAAGTTGATAGTAAACTTATAAGTCTTACTAAATACATATGATAATAGAATAGTTCTAGGAAATATGAGGTTTGAATATGAAATTAATATCTTTTATTTTTTAACATTATATCCATTATCATAAAGATTACTTTAAGGAGACAAAACCACTTTTTAATATTACATTTAAATATTAAATTCATTGGTAGTGTGTTTATAATCTAACATTGCTTTTGAGGGAATAGAATATATTTTTGTCACATTTATTATATTAGTATCTATATTATAAAGACTTGATAATGTATGTAATAAAAACCAAATAAAGTGAATAAAGATGCAAGTAGAATTGAGGTAAGTTAAAATATAACTTATACCCACCAATTTAACAATATTTTTCATTGTCGATTAGTTAATATATATTATTATTTTAGGCATACTTATGATGTTTAGAATTATCTAAAATGACAAGGATTATCTAAAATGACAAGGATTTGTAACTAGACTATTTTTGATATTTTTTTTAATCAAATCCTCCTACACTTAGTACTTTTTAATCGAGTTCTTTGAGTTAGAAGAAAAGAACTTAGTAATAATATATGTGGAAGTATGGATAAATTAATTTAAAATGCTAACATAGCACTTATAAAGTGAGTAAATTGATGTAAAATGCCAACATGCCATCTACATTCATGTTAGGTCGGCATCATGTAAGGATGACCATTTTTGTCTGATCTAGTTTGACCTAATCTAAATTCAATGAATCTAGCCCGATTTGATTGGATTTAAGGTTAGGCTTGGATTTTTTTTAAAAAAAATTAGAGTTTCAAACTAAATTCAGATTCAAGTTACTTAGAAGATTGAAAAATATCAAATAAAATGACATTATTTTTAAATTTAAAATTAAAATAACCAAATTTAAGTTGAACTCGATTAGGATTCAAGTTAGACTTAAATTCGAACATAAATTCTCAACCCCATACCCTAGAGTAGCCCAACCCAATGTCAAGCCTACGTATCATAGTGACATATTTCGTCCACGAGCCATTTATAAAGTCCACAATGTTATACATATTAATATATAAGATACATCAACATGCAAGTGTGACATGTTGATGTATCTTATATGTGCAAATTATGTCATTATTGTGGTGATGTGATATGTTACATTTACATTTTGGTTAATAGAATTAAAAAAGGGATTTGAATATTAAAATATTAAAATATTTAAAAGAAAAAGATTATTTAATTAATCAATGAGAAAATCGAGTATAATAGAAAATAAAAGGTAATGTAATTTTTAATGTGTACTTTCAATTAGATTAGGCGGAAGTTGTACTTTTTATGATTAAATAAATGAAAAGGTTGATCTTGCCTAATTTGGCTCTACTTGACATCGTGCCAAATTTTCTGTTTCTAGAGGGCTAACGCCGTCATAAGATCAAATGATATCCAAACGTTGAAGTCGTGCGTTGACGAGCCAGCCAGCGACTTTTCGACAAGGTGGGTCATCTGTTAGTCGCCCAGGGCCTATAAATTGAAAACCATAATCCAAACCAGAATACAATATTTAGTGGGCCTTAATGAATAGCATAAACATAGCGCAAATGTTCGCATTTAGCATTATTTGAAAAAGAAGAAATTTTGATTGTGTTGACAACAAGAACGACGTCGAATCGTTATTAATATCAAAACTGTGTATTCGGGTTATTGTGATTAATTAGAGAAAGTGGATCGACTTTTCGTTTTACTTTATATTATACAATGGACATGAAGAATTCTGGTAGAGGAAAGTTTGTGTTTCATTAAGTGCATGTGCAGTACGATTTGGAAAAATCTTGCTGCAGAAGAACAGGCGTCTGTCTGTATTATAAAAGCGTGAACGGTTTTCAAACTGGAATTTCGTCATATTAGGCTGCTGAGCTCAAAATTTGAAAACATATATCCCTTCTTTCCAAAGAAAGCATCACAGCACCAGGCTTTCAGATGGGTAATACTCATCCCTCCAACATCGTTACCAAAGTCGGAAGTTCTCAAAACGTTCATCACCGGCACCGGAAAGAGAGCAAATCATGTTTCAACTCCGAAGAGGTCAGTTTCTGTTATATCTTTGTGTCGTAGGCTTATGATGTTTATTGAAATTTAACCAAAATATCGACGGAATTCTACTTGGGTGATCCACACGTCAATAGCTTTTGTATTTTTCTTTTAACATTGTCATTAGGCTTGGTAATTAGGATTAGGCCAAGTCCAGCTCGATCCCACTCAATTCAAAATCAATTTATCAAGTTTGATTTGACGAACCGGTCTGGCCTAACTTGAAATTCGATAAATATAAAAAGTGACATCATTTTTATTAATGATAAAGTCAAAGATAAAAATTTTTAGAATGATAAATTCTTAAATATAAGATTGCTACAGACAGACAGGGATTATATATTTTTTAAAAAAATGTCATCTTATAATTGCATCTCTATATTGTTTAATAATATTATAACGATATTATTTTATGTAACCATGGAGATGATATTAGTATTATAATTTCCTTTTCTTTTTTTTACAATTTTTAATTCGCAATAATTATAGTTTGACTACTTATTTAGAATATATGTTTTACCAAGCATTTAACCTTGGAAAAGACAAATAGAGTTAGATAATAAGGCTTTAATCACCAGGAAACTTCAATAATGTAGAATATGGTAACTTAGGGAGGAAGATTGAGTACTGTACAATATACTTAGAAGATTAAGAGGAAACTTCAATAATGTACAATATACTTGCATGAAGCCAAGGGCAGTAGATTGAGTCTTAGGCAATTTAGCGATGATCTAAGAACATGTACAGGCCACATTTTTCAAATGCCACATTCATAAGCTCTTTTCTTTTATTTAATCATAAATATAAAAGTAATATCTTAAACGTTTTATTAGAAAAATGATAATTAATACTCGAAGCGACCAACCCAGTCCCAATAATATTCCCACGTGGAATCTGACGTCATCTTCGCTCATACATTGTCGGTCCACGAATTGCGAGTGATTCCTTCAACTTTTCGATCATTTGATTAAAGCAGCCTTTGCCAACCTGTCCTATCCAACGGAAGACCATTAGAAACTAACTAAACGACGCCGAAGACCAAACTAATTCCTCCAAAACGACTTCCAGTGAATCTCGGAGATCCCGAGGCAGATCGTGAATTAGCTTTTGGGAAGTTTACACTTCCAATATCCGCAGGTCAAACCTCATCCGATTTTAGCGAGTGAATGAAGTAAGTCCTAGCATCTTTAGGCTCAGCAGGTCCAACTCCAGTTTTGCAGGTTATTTGCACCGGAAACGTCGTCGTCGTCATCTTCTTCGTCTTCTTAGAATTACTACTGAAATTGTAATTTCCATATGCAACCAGATGGACAAAGGTGGTGAGGAGGAGAGCTTGTTGAAGGAGTTTTACATACCTTCTTACATACTCCTTCCCGACCGCAATGACGATGGAGTTCCTGAGGCAGTCCCTCAGTGTCCGGTGTTAGTGTTTATCAACTCCAAGAGCGGTGGTCAGCTGGGCGGTGATCTCCTGCTAACCTACCGTTCGCTTCTGAATGAGAATCAGGTTTTTGATTTGGGGGAAAAGGCACCAGACGAGGTGTTACGGAGTATATATATGAATTTAGAGAAGCGTAAGTCTGACGGAGATGAGTTTGCGGCGGAGATTCAAGGAAGATTGAGAATTATTGTAAGCTTTTATTTACACAAGTTTTTTAAAAGAAAAATGACAAATGATGATATGCTTGCTTGGGCGATTTAGGTTGCAGGTGGTGATGGAACTGCTGGCTGGCTTCTTGGAGTTGTTTGTGATCTCAAGTTATCTCATCCGCCTCCTATTGCTACGGTGCCCCTGGGTACAGGGAACAACCTTCCATTTGCTTTTGGCTGGGTAAAGATTTTGTTAGTTTGGATAATTACACGGAAATTTGTTGGTGGGAATGGATGCAATGGGAGGGATTTGATGAACTCCAAATGATGTCTTGAAATGATAAACATTTTTTTATACATGTATGCGATTTCTCAAGCATAACGTTTTGTTTTTCTAATTTCAGGGGAAAAAGAATCCCGGAACAGATCGTCAATCTGTTGTATCTTTTATGAAGCAAGTAATCAACGCAAAAGAAATGAAAATAGACAAGTTAGTTGCCATGATATCTTTCTTTCTCAACCTTTCTTGTCTACCTTCATTCCCTATGTTGTACACCAAAATCAATCCATATGCTTTAATATTGATCGCATCATAATATCGATTGGGAATTCTACGTGGTCAACTTGAACTTCAACTGCGAGTCTGTAGTATGCATTATCACTAGTATCCTTTGGGAATTGTTCCTCCAGAATGTCTTTTTCTTTTTTCCTGATGAATGCTGTTCGTCTAAAGGAAAAGTTTCAGTGACAATAGTTTTTATACAAAAAGCCATTGCAAACTAATTATCCAAGAATGAGATCCAATTGACATGTATAAAATTTAGCTACACTTGCAATTCTATTTATAACACCAATATGAATTCTTTCCAACACATCAGTGAAGGTTCATTTACCTTTCTCTCTCCAGATATGGAAGATCAGTTGACTTAATATATCAGATGTACCATTAATATATGCAGATTTTCTTATGATATCCCGTCACAAACTTGCGCTACCAATACTGTCTACTGTTCTTCAGGCTTCTGTGAAAACAGTTTGGTTCTAGCTATTAGCAGACCATAAGCATTCCTTAATTCCATTTGTTTGTATTTAAGAAATCACTATAAACTGTATTGTAAGGAATTGGTCTAAAATGCCATTTTTTGGGTATTAGGGACTTCTGCAAGTTGTTGGCCTGATAACTTCTCATGATTGTTTATGGATTAGAAAAACAATCATGACTATGTTGGCAAACCTATGTAGACTCTGTTCACCCTGCCTTTCCATTTTCATGCTTATTCTTCGCTTACTGTTTTAGTTCTTTTGTGATTCAGCTGGCATATTCTAATGAGAATGAGGGCCCCAAATGAGGGCACATGTGATCCCATTGCCCCTCTGGAGCTGCCACACTCGCTACATGCATTTCATCGTGTTTCTCCAACCGATGAGCTTAATGTGGTAACATAATTAACATTTATCTCCTATGTAATTTGTTTATACCCTTATTTAGATAGTTAAATCAACAGATTGTTTCGCATAAAGCAGGCATGTATCCCTTGTAACTGTCCAGTGGAACCTAGATTTTCCCTTCAGTTTTAAGGATCGTAAACTCTTTTGTTATGCCATTATGGTTTAGTTTCCCATTAGAACAGTAGTTTTCCCTTCTATTTTAAGGCTATAATATTGTCCCTTGTGCTTGTTAAAGCTAAAAAAATATTTAGCAAGGAAAAGTTTATTTGCGTGGCAGTCCTGGCCTTATTTATGGTACCAGGGGAGCCACTAATATCTTTCAATTTCTTGCTTGATTAATATAGGACAAATCTTTGCAAGATTAACTATCCGTATGTTAAGTTCTTCTCATGTGAACAGTATCTTGGTTATCATTCTTCCAAATTTGGGTCTTGTTTGTATCTTTTCCCATGCAGTCATTTTGAAGCTGCATTGATTATCGAAAGAGTTCTTTTTGTGGTTAGTGTTTATTTCTATATCCAATCACTTGGGATATTTCAACTAGTTTGTATGCCTTAGTTGAGGTAAGCATTAAGCCTTAGTTGAGCGTTATTCCATTGATGTTGAGAAATAAAGTCTCCAAAGTGAACGATATTTTTCAGTGTTAAAGATAAGCTAAAAACTTCTTTATCTTGTTTGGTTTCCTCCTCATAAGAGTCACGTTCTTTACATATGCATAATGTTATGTGTGTCTGATAACCAATATTTTGGCTTGTTCACAGGAAGGTTCCCACACATTTCGAGGGGGATTTTGGAATTACTTTAGCATGGGTAAGATTCTGCCATTAATGGGTAACCGCTGATGAACATTCTTGCTTATCTTTTGTCTATTTAAGTTTATCATTTTGATCAAAGAATATCCGTTTTCCTTTTTATGCAGTAATAATACAAAAATTTGATATTTGAAAGTAGTAATTATGAAATACAAAAATTTTGTAAGTAGCCATAGTCATAGTTGGAAGAGCATATACAGATCTATTTTAGGCTAGTAATGTTTTAACTTCTACTAAAAGAAAATCGAATGAGGAACTACTGAAATCAAATTTCTTTATTTTTTTAATTGTTGTTGGATGTCATATGTAATCTGATTTTGGAAGTGGGAAGTCGTTATGACTTGACAACTTGTACTATCTTCTCTGCAGGAATGGATGCTCAAGTATCTTATGCATTTCATTCTGAGCGAAAGTTGCATCCAGAAAAATTTAAAAATCAGTTAGCTAATCAGGTAGGCTTATCTGTCATAATTCTGTTCTTGTTTTTGCGTGCACAAATAGTCAAACAAAGCACCTCTTGTAATTTCTTTCTTTACGCTCTAATCTGTAATCTTTCTTCTATTGCCTTTTTTTGGCGATATGTCTTGTGACTTAAAATTGATACTTAAAAGTGCTATTATCAAAGTTACACGTGAACTTGCTTTTGATGTCTTCACACTATATTTTAATGTAGTCATCCAAGTTATATACTTTCAACCTCCTAAAGAAAAAGTTCATCTTGACCATAATTTCTCAGTTTATGAGGTGTTAAAGCATTATATCTCTCAGTTTGAGTGATAGAGATAAAATATTATTATTAGTCGTTGTGATGGTGATGATGATACATGCATACGTGCATCCTATTATTAATAGAGGGGTTTAACCTAGTCAATAACGGGTCAGTTTCTTGTGTCTTGTTATCTTCTATAATGAGTGTGCTGTTTTTTGTTGGCTTGGTACTAGAGTACTTATGCAAAGCTCGGTTGTACACAAGGATGGTTCTGTGCCTCTCTTTTTCATCCTTCATCAAGGTGTGTTTTGAGATTAACCCCACTTTACATCTCCAAAATGATTATCTGAAATCATTTACTTGCTTTCAATCAATACAGGTTTCATATGTTACATCAATTTCCATTTCCATTTCCATCTTCATATTTTGTTTTCCATAAACGAAGTGCATAAATTAGTTTTTAACTAACTCCAGAAATTTATTTAACAGAGCAAACTATTTTACCCTTAATACATTAGATATATTTATAAGAATTGTGTTTAAAAAATTGTAAAACATATAGTTTAAAGTTAAAATCGGTAAAATAACATTTCAAAAAGATAGGTGTGAGAAAATAATATGTTTTTCAAATGTATAATGATGAATGTGATAATATCCCCAGCAGTTTTAAGGTTGGAGCTCCAGGCCATTTCTTTGCAAATAGACAGACAAAGCAATTTTTTTATAATTAGCAGTCAGATACTGTGCCAATTTGTATCCTATTAACTTTCTTTTTTATGTTTAGCACTTGATGTGGCTTCATTTTCCACTACAGGAACATAGCACATCTTGCAGAGGTAAGCATCATGAGGAGTCATAATGAGTGGGAAAAGTTGGATATACCGCCCAGGTAAGCATAAACATTTCAATCATTGCTATTGGTTTCAATTGTTCGATTTGAATGCCAGTTTGCACAATTTCTATATCTTAGCTAATTAGTTACTTTTGTCCTTATCTACTAGTCAGGTTGGCCATAAACAATTGTTCTAGATTGTTTAGGCTAACATGATGTATCCTTATCACCATTTAATTTACAATGAAAATGCTTTATTTGATGTTGTGCCTGCAAATCTGGAGTCACATCTCTTATAATCCTTGTCATCTTGTCAATCTATATAAACTTCTTCTAACAACTGCACTTCATGTGGTTATGGTTTTGGAATCACTTCTATAGAATGCAGTTTCCATTTAATGTTAATGTCAGGTAGGGGACTAATCTCATAAAATGTATCTGATCTGTATTCTTGATATTCCCATTGGAAAGATAAATATAGAAAACCTCTTTTTTGCAATAACAGAAATTTACTTGCGGTTTTAACTCTCTCTTTGTTTAAGATACTTAATAGAGTTGCAAATGAGGTACATAATACATCTTTCAAAAATGATATCATTATTAAAAATTTAATGAACAGATTCCACTTCAAATGTTGTGATATGCAGAAGTATCCTTTATCATACCACTGTTTTCAGCACTAGTTATCATGTAGGAAAATGTGTATTATGTTAAACTATGTACCTCTCTTTCTGGTAAACAGCATCAGGTCAATTGTGTGCCTTAACTTGCCCAGTTTTTCTGGTGGTCTGAATCCTTGGGGAACACCTCATAGCAGGAAAAGGCATGAAGTTAGTACCTATCTTTCCTCCTGCTTGTCTGTTTCTATTTGGGGTGCTGATGGAGATTCTGCATCCCCAGAAACTTGGCTTTTTTATTTGTACTGTGTTCTGACAAAATATGTTTCTTGATTTCCTGAAACTTTATAGAGGAAATTGACTCCACCATTCGTTGATGACGGACTTATTGAAGTTGTTGGTTTTCGCGATGCTTGGCATGGGCTCGTTTTGCTGGCTCCAAATGGTCATGGAACTCGTCTTGCGCAGGTAAAGTTAAATGCAGAAGCAATATATGTAACTAGGAAACAATCTATGGATTCGTTTTTTGTCCTTTCTGACGAAATAGGGACTTTTCTGACATTTCATGTGCATCAGAATAATCTCCTATATAAGAAGCTATATTATGATAACAAGGCACAGTCTAGTTCTGGTGGTGATGCAGAATTCACAATGTGGGTTTGCTAATGATCTCCTTTCATATGGAATCAAATAAGATGATGTATAATTGAGATATATTGATGTATGAGGTGATGCACAATTGATGTATATGATCAATTTCTTCACTCGAGGTATCTTTTTCGTATAGGCACACAGAATCCGGTTCGAATTTCATAAAGGTGCTGCTGACCATACATTCATGAGGATTGACGGGGAACCCTGGAAGCAACCCTTACCAGTAGATGATGATACTGTAGTCGTAGAAATATCTCATCTTGGACAGGTCAACATGCTTGCCACCCATGATTGCAGAGCAAAAAGCATCCATGATCCGTCTATGCCGAGCCACCATGAGGATGAAGATGAAGATAATAACGAAATGGAAGACTCCGTAGGTGATGAATGGAGAAAATTTGGAGCAGCTGACACGTTCAAGATTCCTGATGGGGTTGATATTTCTCATCTAAGTTGAACCTTCTTGCCAGCTTTCTTCTGTTAGTGCACCATAGTAATGTTCGCTTTTTTCAATTGGAATTTCCATTTTTTGTATGAAAACTGAACCTCTATTGTTATACACGGAACAATCCCATTTAGCCGTCAATAATAAATGCTTGTTCGTAGTACTCATTCAACTCGTTCCTTTTAGTTGTAACAGTGTGTGCATTCCATGAAGACTAAAGATTATTTAGCTGATCTGGCCAAATACAACAATTGAGCAATTATGACTCTCTTTTGTTTTTCAGTGCAAGCTTTTAACGTTTAAAATAAGAGAACTAACAACTGTTGGCGCATCACACCCAGATACGATATTCTATAAAATAGTACTGAAATATAGTATTAACAAACAAAAAACGTCTGGTACTATCAGGAAAATATATTAGAAACAAATATATGAACACGGTGCGTTCTTAATCACCACGCAAACATAAGGTAGAATTAAAAAATCCATGCTCACAAGCTGGAGATTCGTTTCTAAACAGTTGGAGGCTTCAAATCTATATCGAAGATTTTTGGGACTTGTATCAGCAAATATATGCTGCCACATTGGCTTGAATCAGTGGCTTACATATTGGGGCTGGGGCTCTCCCAGACAACTCTTGACTGTCTCATTAGCCTTTTGGGATTCTGTCCTTTCTTCTCGTTTCTTCTTCTCCCTGTAAGCAAGCATTATAACATTGCACCTCAAAACCAGAGCAAACATAAGTGCAATAAACGTACAGCCATATCATAAAGCCTTTATCTAACCAATTACAACACCCCAGAGGTTCAGGGTCTGTCATATAGTAATCCAGAATCGGTATAATAGCTAAACACCTGGAATATTTAACATTTTGGTGGGTTTATGAGATAAGGAATTAATGCATGTGCCATGCATTCTGATAATAAGATTATTTTTCAGATAGACTCGGCTTTAATTTTTCTGAAAACTTTTCTCTCGCTGCACTTCTGCATAATGCTGTTTCTTAAGAAGGTTAGATTCCACAATTTTCAGCCTATAACACCATTGTTGCAGCCACTGGGCAACAGCTAATTGTTAAAATGAAGTAAAAACCTTTCCTTCAACATTCTTTTATTGCAGTCACTGAAAAACGACACCACTTTGGTTGGGATCAAGTTCAAATGTAAAAGATTAAATTTAAAGGAGGTCTAGTTTTCATGCTTACCTGTCCACATACTCCTTTAGCAATTCCTTTGCTTGAACCAACTTTGAAAGCAAATTGCGATACACATCGAGGTCTCGGTCCACACTTCTCTTGTTGATATTTAATGCTGCACACAGCTGTTCCACAAAAATTGCATATACATCTAAATCAACCAATCAAACTTCAATATAACCAGATTTTTTCTGAAAGCAGAGTAGGCATAGTAAAAGTTTATACAATTTCAAGAGTTCATTATCGTCTCAGAAAAGCTTCTTCAATAAAGCTGCTTCATGGCAATATACTATTGTCCAACACAAAGCATACATGAAAATTGTACAAAGTTGATTAAGCCTACCATTGACAAATGTCTAATAAAAAATCCCACCAACTCTTGAATTTGATCGTAGGTACAAAGCTTTATTCTTTTACATAAATAAAGATCCAGAATAGTTTTACTTTAGAAATCTTTAAGCTGAAATGGGAAGAAGAATAAGACATGTTGTGTAAAAACACGAAGGTCAAAATGAAAAGTTCACCAACATGTATAATTGATAATCATAGATTCGATTAAAATATGAGGTTTACTTCACAAGATAAAAAAAACTCAGCAATGTATGTATCTTCACAAACGATATGTAGTCTGGTCAAGAAACAACTCCACCACTTCAAATGGGTAGGAATTCAGTCAATTTGGAGATAGCAATTCCTAGCACAATGGGTTTTCTTACGTCTTTATCCGTGAACCAAGACAAAGGGAAAGAAACAATGGAAGATGCTGTTTGATATATTTTGAAAAATTATTTAAGCATTCCAATATACCTTGAACTTCAATTAACCACACATCAACTTGGTTTTAGCGACCATTAATTAATTCTTCATTTTCCTTTTTGGTGCCGAGGTTTTCAGAACAACTGCTTAATATTTTAGGACCAATTGGTGCTTTGAATTCTACTTGGATGGATTGGAGGTTTTATTTTGTACCCATGAAAAGAGTTACCAAATCAAAGAAAAAGAAACAGAGATCAGCGCAAAAAAGGTTCCAAAATCTAACCTTTTCCAATACTGTAGGTTCAGTTGCATTTGAAAGCTCAAGTAGACGAAATAATCCAACAGCAAAGAAACGACTGTAGCTGAAATTCCCACGAGCGGATCTTTCTGCAATGTTCTTTAATATTCCCTCAACTTCTCCTTCTTTGGATGGGAAGTCAAGTAATGAACTTGCAGTCTGTGCTCTAGCCCATTCTTCCAAATTTTTTGCATCAATTCTGCGGATAAAACTTTAAACATAAATTAACAAAATACCTCAATGTTTATCTTAGTATGTCCACATCCTTCACGAATTCTTTAACCAGAAAATGTTAATGTATGAAGTTGTATATTTTGTGTCCTCTAATGCATGGAGAAAATGCTATTTCAAGATCAATCACATAATGTTCAACAACCAAAATAATCTACACCAGGCATCCAGGCACTATATCATTACAACCTTTTCCTAGAGCTAGAATTGCTCTGATGGTGCCACAGTACTATATTTACCGTGATTCATCTGTCCCCATGTATTGTCTTATTCTACCTAATAGTTCTTCACTACATCATCAAAACAAGGACCTAAACTGCTGTATATAAAGAACCACACCTTTTGAGGGCTTCAGACACAAAATACAATATCTTATACACAGCTAGACAATAAATTCCTAGTAGGGCTTGACCTATGTATTCCTAGAGCCATAGTCTACATCTTAAATCATTAGAGTGCTGATCTACATTTGGTAGAAGATAAATATGAAATCATTGTCTTAAATGAAAAGAAAATCGAATGAACATAATTTTAGTAAAGAGTTTCATTGCCCCTGCATTGAGTGAAGATCTATAAGTGCACCCACAAATATTGTTTTCTAATTATATAACAAACATCTCATCATGATAGGTTCAAGATTTAGATAACAATTCTGTAATAACAGAAATATATGACAAGTTTTTGTGCCTCAAATTGCATGCAACGTCATTATTGTTTTTGAAGACGTTAAGCACTTCATTTTTTTTCTCTGCACTTAAGTCAAAAATCGAAAACCAATATGCAATCTATATAAGACAAATGGATATAACTTACCTATTCCTTGTGGCTGACTTTAGAGTACTCCTAATGAACTTAAGAAAGAAAAGTAAGCAAGCACACAGCTTGGACAAACCTGTACTGCTCTGGTTCCTCCTTCAAGGCCTTAATGTAAGCTTGAAAAATGGCATCTCGATCCTCATCACTCGGGTAACCTTCCATAAGTTGATCATATACAGTGACAAAACCAAGTGCAAAGACCGGATCATATTGGTATGTTCTCTTGTACCTCATCAGATGTTGCTGGACAATCAACTCCTGTAGGACGGTATTGTAGATACTTGGGATTGGCCTCTTATATGCTTTTAGAAAATCCAGTTTTGTTTCAGCCACAGTAGGCAAATCTATAAATCACAATTCAACAAATCAAATCACGACCCAGAAGTTATCATACCTTAAGAATGAAAAATTGAGTTAATGCAAAGAAAACTTATTCCCCTACAACCTCCCACCCGCTCAATACAAATTCACCCAGTTGTAATACAAATCCACAATCATGAGGTGGGTCACTCAAAACTTGCTATAAACCCCATTTGCAAATTGAATTTACACATCCTCCGCTTCACGGAAACTAATGAAAACCACATAATTTGATTGAAATGGGGAAGTTGGGAACAGTAAGTCACCTGTAATAGAGGACATGCAGTTGACGACCATTCGAGATGTGGAAGCTTTAATTCCCATACAGTGACAAGCAGAGCCAGCACGAATAGGGGAACTCCCAGTAGCAGAAGCCAGAGAACTAGTCCAGGAAGCAAATGCTCTTCTCTGGCTCGAAGAATGCACTATTGTCGACAGCGAAACTGAAGATAGAGCCGCCATTGTTGTGCAGCTAGTAGAAACAGGGGGGAGGAAGTGAAAAGGAACGTAGGATGAGAGAAATTTGCGGGAAAACGTAATCTAAGTCACGCCATGATGAGGATGTCGAGAGAGGGAGGACTGACTTTGGTTTTCTTATCCAGTATAAGAAATTATGAGATAAAATAAATGATATTTTTAATGTGGAAGCCAATAACACAACGACAAGTGGCCAACTGTCGTGATTTTGATCTCATTTATTTCCAGTTTCTTAAAACTTGTCTTTCCTACTTGTGTGGCTGCCGAAGCCGAAATGCCATGTCACCACTTCGCTCTAAGTTTAAACGGATCAGGGAAGTTCCCATCAGTCCGGGTTTGAGAGGTTGGTATGTTTTGGTCCAATGGTGAAGTTATGGGTACGTCTTATTATGGGAACAATGTGCATCGTCCGATCTTGAGAGGCCTAGCAACCAAATTGACCAGGTGGACTTTCGAACAAGATTGAAGTCTTCATTACAGCATAATTATTGGAGCTCACTCGATAACAGTACAAAAGAAACTTGTCTTAACGGTGGGTAAGAGAATTTTTATTGTCCACGAAGAAAAATAATAGTCAACTAAGCATCCTCACAACTTGAGAGCATAGATAACAGCGACTTGATACTTCTAATAAACGATTAGTGTACGTTTAGATGTCATTTTCATTTCACTCTTCAAAATGACATCATATTAATTATAAATTTCTTAAAACTTATAAACCGAAATGACATTATTTTGAAAAGTTAAATCAAGACGACGTCTTTTTAAACAAGTTTGGAGTTGATCTTCCTGGCCTGAACTCAAGTTTGGCTTAAAATTTATTCAATCTAACCTAATTTGTTGATTTTGGATCAAATCCAACCAAAATTAGTTTACCAAACCTAATTGAGATAGCATTAATGTTAATGCCACCTAGTACTAACTTGCTATAAAGAAAATGGTGAGACCTATCCTAATAATCTTATCTAATATAATCCCAATTATTATTTCAGACCTATTCAAATAATCTCATATAATATAACTTAAAAGATTTTTAGCAAGCAATTTAGAACTTGTGGCTTATTCTTTGTATAGCATTGTGTTTATAATGACTTGTAACTAATATTTAAATTATGATATGCCCTCAAACTCTCAAATATATTATGTTTATTTAAAAAATTTTGGTTATACATTCTCCTTCCTTTTAATATGTTTTAACATCATGCTTCAATCTTTAATGTTTGAACGATACTTGAGACAAATATTACTCTTTACTTTGTTTATCGTCGATTCTTTTGAGACATCATTCGAGTGATTCTAATAGTGTTTCAAGTTGAATTTCCTTATTCCACTTTTTTGACTTGTGTTATTCATATTGTAGATACTTAGTTTTGTTCATTTGTATCAAACTTGTATTTTTGTAAAATTATTCTAAAATAAAAGCAATACAAATTATTAATTAAATACTTTATTTTATTGCTAGTTTTATTTATCTTTTACTCGCATTAAAATTATTTTTCTTTTTGTGTTTTAAAACTTTTATTCAAAATTTTTTACCTAATTCATTTTTTAATAGGTCTTGTTTTGTTATGAAATAATTAATTTTCTGAATTGCTGCTTTTTAAGCATTATTTGTGTTTTATAAAGTTTAGATTAATTTTGAGGAATAATTAAATTTAATTTCGAATTGCAGATTAAAAATTTTGGACTTAATAATGGAAGATAAATTACCGAATTGCAAAATGATGAAGACTAGGACATAAAATAAAAAAGAGGAAAAAAAGGATGATTAGGGAAACAAAAAAGGTGGCATGATATGTAAATAACCGAATTGCAAAATGATGAGGACTAGGACATAAAATAAAAAAGAGGAAAAAAAGGATGATTAGGGAAACAAAAAAGGTGGCATGATATGTAAATAACCGAATAGCAAAATGATTAGGACTAGGGCATAAAATAAAAAAAAGGAAAAAAGGATGATTAAGGAAACAAAAAAGGTGGCATGATATGTAACCTATAGTCTTTCTATTATCTAACCTAACATGATATAGTATTCAAGAGAAATCAAATGTTAAATTATAACAATAAAGTAAAATATATCAACACAATTAATTAACTAAAATGAAGATTAAACTAAGAAATAATTAAGAAAAACATTGGTATTAGATTTCAAATCTCCCAATAACTTTTTGTACAATCATGATTTTACTAATCAATTTAATCTTTAGTTCATTAGACAATGAAAATTCCTATCTTATGTTAATATATTTTTCAAGACTATTAACAACTAATATTGATTGATTAACTGAAACCTCTTTCTAGTTTAAACCCCTAAGATTGAATTAATCGATTTGCGAATTTCACTATTAAGTTTGACACTAATCAGTAGGATTTATGGTGACCTAGCTCTAGGTCTGTATGTAACTCCTTTCAATTATGGTAGATCTATTCATATAAAAAGATTTCTTAATTTCAATCATATGAAATCATATATGAAACAATATACTAGCAGTATTACTTCAAGTGTCACGACTCGATACCACATCAGGCCTATGACAACCGATGCATACTCGGGTTAAGGATACTCACGGTATCCTTAATCTGACTATGCAAGGCTAATTGAATATCTCTTCTCTATCTTTTTTTAAAAAAAATTGGGCAACACAATGGTTGTATTTAAAAAATCCCAAAACTCACTTAAATACTTACAAATAATTTTTAAACACACTTTTATATTCGCATCCAATCACAACTTCAGGACTTTAAAGCCCACTAAAAGAAATCTCAACAATAGTATCAAAAGTTCATACATAAAGTCTTTTACAACAACCAAACAGTCAAGAGTTAAATTTATAAAATCATAAAGCATATCAACATAATCAATCTAATAAAAATAGTAAATTAGTTCTTGAGCCACTATGCAGCTAAAGTCTAAAACATAAACTATCCATATGCAGTAATACCTCGAAATGTTAAAAGATCACACGATCCACTCAGAGTTTCAAGCTCACTAAATTAACCTACATAGTTAGAAAGCGGAAGGGAGGGTGAGTATACTATATACTCAGTGAGCAGGAAAAATATATATCGTAAATAGAAATCGATACACACCAAGACAGTGTAGATAACCTATGAAGTGAACATACTTCACATAGAAGCACATAGGCTTAGCATATGACTCAATATATACTGGTTAGGAACCACATATGCCTAGCTTATTAATTATTCATCTGGTGAACATAGTTTCCAGTGCTAGTATACAAAAGCAGAAACATATCACATGTATAAATCAAATCTTATAATAAGCTAAAACAACCATATGTGACGCCATTAGTCGGCCAAAATAGTGTGCACACCCATCGATCCTTGGTGTTGATTTGACTTTCATCCGTGGTGAGTCCGACCTATAGTTAACAAGAGTGTTATGACCTTAAGTGATGATCTCGTTGGTGTCCAGACTCAAAGTGTGGAATCACCCATAAGTTCCGTAGAAAGGTGTCGATATGAAGACTTGACTTTTATATACCAGCGTCAAGGGTACAGGGGTCACTTAAGCAAAAAAATCAAGTAAGGCACCATGCTTTTATTTAACGGTCCAATCGATAAAATGAAACCGTGCTATGGCTTTAAGCCAAAAGAGAACAAATACACACAGCATACATAACTCGATTATACATATGTAAATTCCAAAACATTATCTCATGAAACAAAAGTCATCTTTTGTACTCCAACTACATAATTGTTCAAAAAAATTTCGTTTCATAAATACATAAACATATTAACATCCATTTGAGATTCAATTATACTATGTATTACCTAGGTTCAAAATTTACATAAAAGTCATCATACATGTCTTAGGGTGATCTAATCCTATATGAGAAATATGGCTTCTCCAACTCACCTTAAAAGAAGGTATACACTCCTTTAACTTTAACAATCCTTTGTAGGAGCTCCTTGATTCACAGTTCCTGAGCCTTTATACATAAAAATATACAATATATTTATTAGTTAAACATATATTTCATATTTATACATTATCACATAAGTGTATAAAACATAATATCACTCTCTTTAAACTTTAGGATTTAACCATTAAGCTCCTCACAAGGTTACTTCCTTACTATTCACATTGGCTTTTCTTTTTCATTTTCTAAGGCATTTAATGCCTTTAATCCAATACTTACTCGTTTCAAAACATGATTAATGACATTTTTATCCAAGCACATTAGGCCATTATTCATCAATTTAAGCAATAATTCAAGTTTACTCTAAGTAAACATGAATGATGCTTTCAATGTATATCACTACAATCCTTAAATCCTAAGTCAAGTTCACTTAGACATTTTATAAAACACCTAATATGCATGATTTTCAAGTCACATTTTCAAGACTTTATCATACTAATTCATTCTCCTATCTTGTTATATAGTAAACACTTCCAAACAATGACACATTTCACCACAAATTCAATCCAATTCCATTCATTTAAGCTACATTTATCATAATTACAAACTCATTACATATATCCATTACTTCTCCCACCATTTCGACTAAACCTCATCCAATATACATCTTCTTCATTTTTCGTCGTCAATTCACATTATAAATTTACAATTAACACCATATAATTCATCATTTTCAAAAGATATCCAAAATTCACAACTTTGACCAAAGAGGGGGCATTTTGGTTTTGAATTAAAGAACCATCTCCAAGACACATTTCATTCACCTAAACCATGTTTCATGCATATTCAAGTATGGAGAACAACATATCTTAACACCAAACTCAA
>JANZLD010000009.1:17892530-17908131 GCA_026413575.1 Erythroxylum carthagenense | reverse complement strand
TTCAAGACTCAACAAATACATATATATATACACACATAATTAAAACAATTAAAGCAAAATTAAAGAATAAATCAAGTAAATCAATAAATCAATAAATAAATAAAATAAAAATTTTCGGGGCCCAATATTTGACGTATGCTATTGAGAGAATAATTTAGAGAATAAGTGTGTGTAAGATGAACTCTTAACATTTCTCACTAGTTTTCTTACAATACTCTACACAAAAATTAGTGAGTTTCTACCGACTTTTGGCCTCCTTTAACCACCACCATCATGAATGGAGAAAAAATGAGAAGTAAGTGGCCAAGAATTCCATTAGAACACACACAAAGTGCTAGCTTTGATATATGTTCTTGACATAATAATTTAGAGAATAAGTATATGTAAGATGGACTCTTAACATTTCTCACTAGTTTTCTTCCAATACTATGCACAAAATGAGTGAGTTTCTGCTAACTTTTGGCCTCCTTTAACCACCACCATCATGAATGGAGGAAATGGGAATTAAGTGGCCATGAATGCCACTTAATACTTAATTTAGCTTGAGACGTTTTTTGGAAATCTGGAAACTTTCCAGGCTGACAGCCATACATCTCTTGCTTTCTTTCATTTCTTTGCAACATTTCATACCACGATCATATAGTGATACAATTCCAAAATATTCTCTCATATCTTGGATCACTATCTAAACCCATTTTACTCATTCTTCTCATCTCCAATATATGTGACTCATTAGGTTCTCGGTTATGTTGGCTACTTGAATTAACACATAATTCAAGCAAGTCATGATTGGCATCTAGCAACACATCATAACCCCTAATTGACCAAAAAATTAGTGGTTTGACTATGAAATGTTTCCGTGTAATTCATCCTTTCACCAACTATACCCCACTTGGTTCAGAGCATACTTAAAATGTCAATTCCCACTAGACTGACTACGTCGCATCTAGCCCAAATGATGTTAGTTCTTGTCCCCAAGGATCATTACTCAATTAGATATGTCACTTAAGACTATCTTTATGACATTTCCACTCTGGCCAAAGATTCTCGAGTAATGACCCTGACAAGAAGCTGTGGTATTATCTCCTTGTATCAGGAGTGATCAATCCTTTATTACCTACTTAATTACCTTCGAATACCTCAAGCTGTACCCAGTCACCACCCTATGAGCAACCTCTAAGAGGCAACGAGGAATGGAGTCAAAGTACAGGATCAGTATTTAAGATATCCTTGAGCACCTTAGGTCTAAGGATATTTTCACCACTGCTATGATGAGACTATCATTGACACTAGAATACATTATCCATATGATTGTCTCATGGCATGTTAGCCAATGTACTTACTACTCTTAGTAAGCATCCACATGTTAACTCTAAACAACTTATGTTTACAGCTTATGAGATCCATTGTTTGATCCATTTAAGGAGTATAGCATGTGCTAGCATATCTTGATTAATAATGTCCCATCCTATTAATCCTATGACTAGGGAGAATTTAGATATTAACATAATTACACATCATAGGAATCTCATTATCAAGATCTCATCATGATTTCTTTGATGCTATGCAATGTATCAAGGACTTCATTAATTTGATTTAAGATCATTATCAATTCACAAAGAACACGAACATCAAATTAATAAAAATGCTTTTTTATTAATCATAAATATTTGTACAAAGTCCTAAAGATGATTTCCTATTCTCTAACAAAAGTATGAAAAAAATTATGAGATCACTGAAAAAATAAATGATCAATTTAACCTCCTTTGTTTGAGTATTGTTTGTGAGCCTATAAAATTTCAGTAAGTAGTAAAAGATAAAAGATGGTTAGAAGCCATGAACAAGGAGATTAAGACAATAAAGAAGAATGATATATGGAAGCTAGCAACACTTCCTATAGTTCATAAGGTGATTAATGTAAAATGGGTCTATAAATTAAAGATTAATGCTAAAGGAGAAGTAAGAGATACAAGGCAAGATTGGTGGCTAAAGGATATTGTCAAAAGGTTGGTATCAATTACGTCAAGGTTTTTGCTACTGTAGGTTGCTTGGAAACTATAAGATTTATCATCTCTCTAGTAGCACAAAACAAGTGCAAATCTAACAAATGGACACGAAATCTACATTTTTAAATGGCTATCTTAAAGAATAAGTCTACATTGAACAACCAATGGGATATGAAGAAGAGGGTCAAAATGAAAAACTTCTAAGGTTAAAAAGACAATTTATGGCTTAAAACAAGCTCCAAGAGCTTACTATAGTCATATAGATTGCTACCTCTAAGAAAATAATTTCTTAAAGCTCTCTTATAATTATGCTCTTTACTTCAAACATGAAAATGGAGGTATATTGCTTGAATGCTTGACATGGATGATTTAATCTTCATAGGTAATAAATAAAGGATGTTTAAAGAATTAAGAATGCAATGATAAGGAATTTGAAACAACTGACATTGGCCTTAAGGCTACTATCCTAGCTATGAAGTAAGGTAAATGAATGATGGAATTTTCATTTCATAATAAAAATATGCTTGAGAAACACTCAAGAAATTAAATATGAAAATTTTCAAGCTAATTGCTACACATGTAAAATGTAGATTAAAGTTGTCCAAGAAAAATGAAGGAAAAATGAAGAATCCAACACTATATAAAAGCTGGTTAGAAGTTTAAGGAATCTCACCTACACAAGGTTAGATATTTTCATTGGTGTTAGACTTATAATTCTCTTCATGAAAACTCCCAAAACAACTCATTTAAAGGATGCTAAAAGAATCCCATGCCATATTAAAGGCACTATAGATTATGCAATCATTTATACTTACACCAATGAGTTAAAATAATCAGCTATAGCGATAGTGATTGGGCTAGAAATATCAATGATAAGCGGGTTTTTATTATTTATAGGAAATTCAACTTTCATCTAGAGTTTGAAGAAGCAACCAATTGCCACACTCCACTTGTGAAGTTGAAAATCTTATGGCCATTACTTATTTTTGTCATGCATTGCGGTTAAGGAGTTTAATGAAGAAGCTTAACTTGCCACCAAAAGAAGCAGGAAAGATCTATATTGACAACAAATATTTATTAGCTTTAGCAAAGAATCCAGTTATCTATAAAAAAAAAGTAAGCACATATACACAAGAAATCATTTTATAAAGGAATGCATTACAAAGAACTGAAGTTTGCAAGATTTGAAGATCAAAATATTACTATCCTTACAAAAGCCTCTCAAACAAAGAGATTTTGAAAGATTAAGAATGTAACATCCCATTGCCCACGTTAAGGTCAAAATTGTAAATGTGAGAGATTACGGAGGAACTAGGAATGCATTTCCATGTTTATGCATATTATGTCCTACATATACATATAAATAGTGAAGTTGTGGCACATGACAATGATTGTACATGCATTCATGAAAAACTCCAGGTATAATTTGATTGTGTTGTGATTTTTAGGTGTTTTGAGAATTTTGAATTTTCTTTATATGGAAAATTCTATTGGTTAGTAAGAACATTGTATTTGCGAATTTTCGTAAATTTAGGCATAAATTTCAGAAAATTACAGAAAATAGGAAAAAGACATCAAATGAAGACTTGGAGATAGTTGGATTGTAAACATGAGAGTTTAAGGGAGTTAGTTTCAAAAGAAACTAAGTTAGAGCTTCATGTGAGGGAAGTGAAAAATGTCACTTAGGCTTGATACATTGCTAGAAGTAGGTCACTGTTTTCTAAAAGTTAAAAGGTTAAGTTATATGTCTAAGTTCATCCTTCATGGGGATCATCTCCAAATTTTCTTCCCATACGCAGAGTTTTTCATCGAACCCCTTCTAAGAGATTCCTTTGCTTTTCCTTCCTACACCAAACCCACTTTGCTATTCGTGTCTTCTACCCTAAGAAAAACTAGAAGCTGGTCATTATCTTCAGTGAAGTACGTAAGTTGCATGGAGTTTAGGGCTTGAAGATTTTAGAGTTCTCAACAGATGAGTAGTGAATAAATCCTTTAAAGTTAGGAATTTATGAAATAATTTGATTAATTACTGTTATCTGCATGGAAAATGGCATTTAAGTGTATATTCATAATTACTGTGTGGTTGGGAGAAAAAAATGGATATAGTGTTAATTTTAGTTTTGAAAGATTATTAGTATTTAGGTGATGTAAAAGTGATGTTGGAGTTGAAATAGCAATAACTAGATCTGAAACACTTTCATACCAATCTACATAGATTTATCTAAATAACCTTCTTGGAGGTTGTGGTCCTTATAAGGGAGGTGTTGAAAGACGAAGATATTCTTCTGTCCTTTTGCTTCTTCCGTGATGACGTCATCTTCTTCTATGTTTTGCTTCTTCTATGATGATATCATCTTTTTTGTGTTTTGTTCGTTTCTTCTACATTTTGTATCGTTTGCCTTTTGTATCATCTGCCTTTTATATCTTTTGTGTTTTGCTGACGTGTCCTCTTCTGGGTTTTGTTCCTTCTCGGTTTCACTTCTTCTGTGTTTTGCTGACGCAACTTCTTCTATGTTTTGCTGATGTGCCTTCTTCTGGGTTTTGTTCCTTCTAGGTTTCACTTCTTCTGTGTTTTGCTTCTTCTGGGTTACTATTTATAAACTTCTTCTGGGTTACTCTTTATAAACTTCTTCTGCCTTTTTCTACCTTCTATGTTTTGGCCGACTCGCTTCTTCTGTCTTTTGCTTCTTCTAGGTTACTGTTCATAAACTTATTCTGGGTTATTGTTTATGAACTTCTTTTGTCTTTTTCTATCTTCTATGTTTTGCCAACTCGCTTCTTCTGTCTTTTGCTTCTTCTGGGTTATTGTTCATAAACTTCTTCTGAGTTACTGTTTATGAACTTCTTCTACCTTTTTCTATCTTCTGTGTTTTGTTGACTCACTTCTTTTGGGTTACTATTCATAAACTTCTTATGGGTTACTGTTTATGAACTTCTTCTGCCTTTTTCTATCTTCTGGGTTTTGTCGAATCGTTTCTTCTGTCTTTTGTTTCTTCTGGGTTACTATTTGTAAACTTCTTCTGTGTTTTGTTTCTTTTGTTTTTCTGCATGGCCTATCTTTTGTTCCATTTTTGATCCTTCGAATGATAAAATTTGTCCTTGTGTCTTCATGAAAGTTGTAGACCAATGAGTCCAATTAGGTTTGAGCCTAAAAAATGTTTAATCCCTGAATGGAAGATAGGCACAGTACACTGTTTTTGAATGTGAACAACCCGATAATGTTTGAGGCATATCTTCCAATGTACTAAACTAAATTGAACAATTCTAGTATCGGTGGAAAGAGAAGTTATAAAGGAACACTTTTCTAGCAGAGAGTTCAACCAAAGTACCTTACTTCCACCTTCTGATTGAGTGAGAACAGTAGACCCGAAAGGGTGTTTTGGAAAATCTGAAAGTAAGCCAATGAGTAATGAATTGTGACTTCAATAGTTTTAGTAGGGCATAAACCTAAGTATAAATCATACTTGGATGAGTTTTGATATGAGATCGAGTTTAGGAAGGAAATTGATAAAAGTACCCCGGAATTGTCATGGAACATGCATTGTACGCATTTCATGCAAGTAGATGTTCATTAATGAATATATGTATATTTGTGCAAAATTTTGATTTGTGTAAATGTGTTATGGATGTTATAGAGGAGCACATCAGACGCCAGTCGGACATTGCCAGACCATCCAGGCAATAGCATATTGGAGCATTCTGTGAGTCAACCTAGATGATTTCCTAGGATTGATTTGCTTTGAATTTATTTGATGTGTTAGCTTCCAATTATAAATTGTTTGCGATTTGATTTGAATTATGGACTTAAAGTTCGAGGAGTTTGTTATATGAATATGGTTATTGGAAGTGCTTTGATTTGATCTGAAATCCTGTATGATATGTGAATTCTCAACTTAATATTGAATGTCAGACTACGGTCCGATAATATATGCAAATGCGATTGATGCATTTCATAAAATGCATGTTCAGATAAAGGCATTGCGACTTGAGTTGCCAATATGAAGCGCTTCCACGTAGAGCCTTGCTCCGTGATTTCTGATTCTGCACGTAGAGCTTCGCTCTGTGATATGTGTTCTGCACATAGAGCTATGTTCTATAATTCTATTATGACTGAGCCTTATGGGCCAGTATTTGTAAAAGTATGTGGTAGGCACTCAGTCACAACAATAAGAACGAATGTGAGTCTCATACATATAGCATTATAAGACTGAATTTCTTTGAATGATATGCAAAGTGGAAATGAGTTGTTTGCTATATTGAACTGTGTGGTCATATGAGATATGATGTTATATGAATATCAGGAATCTTAATATGATCTGAATGAATATCTGTAAAATATGTGGTATGTGTCTATAATCCGGTGAACTCATCAATGATGGTTAACTCATTGAGTTCGCAAAACTCACCCAAAATTTGCAAATATTTTTCAGGATCATGAGAATATCCCATTAGGCCAATGGGAGTATCCCTACAACATTCAAGTAAAGGATAGAGGTCGGGATCAGTTCGCATCTTCATTGCATTTCTCTAATTTGTATCGAATTATATATTCTGCAACTTTTTGTATAAATTTGTATTCCGAAATGACTGAAGTGTTTTGTATTTATGAAAGGGCTCAAATGGCTATTGAAAATTTTGTTAATAGTTTTGTGTTAATCGAAAATGTCAATGAATGAATGTGGGCCCAAATTGAGTATCGATTTTCGCATATTGTGTTTGTGGTTCAAAAAAAATTTATACCAATTTCTAAATGATTGAGTGCTTTAGCATGCCACCCTCACTGGGTGTGGACTCGGATATCACCCATCAATGTCGGGTTTGGGTCTTATAGGAGTGGGGTGCTACAAAGAAGCATAATTTAAATCACAAAAATCATATAGGACTGGTTGTGATAGAAAAATAAACTTGATTTCTAGGCCCAAATAATGTTATGTTTTTGTCCACTGATCCTGTACTTTGACTCGATTCATCGGTGCCTTTCAGAGGTTACTCATAGGATGGTGACTGGTTACAGTTTGAGGTATTCAGAAGTGATTAAGTAGCCAATAAAGGATTCACCATTCCTAATAGAAGGAGATGATACCCACAACCTCTTGTCAGGGTTATTACTCAGGAGTCTCTAGCCAGAGCAGATATGTGTCATGAAGAGAGTCTTCAATAATACATAGAGTAATGAGATCCTTAGGAAAAGATCTAATATCACTTAGACTAGATGTGATGTAGTCAACCTAGTGGGAGTTTGTAACATCCCATCCCTATATTAAGGGTTAGGACCCGAAACTTTGGTACATGCGAGCTCAAAGAGAAATTAAGACAATGCATTTTCTTGCTCATGTATCATGTTAGCATAGGAGCATATGAATACAGAATGTTTTCGCATAAAAAGTGGTACATGCATTCATTAATAACTTCTGGGTATAATTGATATTAAATGTGATTTTTATAAAAATAAATAAATAAGGAGTAGAAAGAGTGATCTTGGTAGGAGTTGTGATAAGGAAAGAGTTAGAAACAAGATTGGTAGTGATCTGGAAAATGTTCACTGAATATGTTTCAGTCCTTTAGCCATAACGCTTACTCTAGTTCTCTAAACGAGATGATTCTTACTTTGAGTTAAACTAGAGACATATGACTACATTTTGTATGCAGACATCGAATTTCAGTTTTGTCTCTAAAAGTCTCAAAAATTCATGAAGTTATGAAGTTGGTCTAGTACGTTAGTGTGTGTATGGAAAATTCATCTTCGGAGTTTAGGGGCAAATTTGGGATTGATATAAAGATATTTTAACTAAGATACCTTCTGAAAAGTTGTAGATCTTTCTTTTATCTTTCTAACGGTATATAGTATGAAAATTTTGGATACCGGAGTCAAAAGTTATGATCTTTATAAGTGGAGATATTTGGGAGAAAAAGTAAGACGAAGTTACTGTTCATCCACTTCGTCTTAGTATTGTTCATCCACTTCATCTTACCACTGTTCATCTAAGACGAAGTTATTGTTCATCTACTTCATATTATTACTGTTCATCCACTTCATCTTAGTACTGTTCATCCACTTCATCTTATCATTGTTCATCTAAGATGAAGTTACTGTTCATCCACTTCGTCTTAGTACTGTTCATCTAAGACGAAGTCACTGTTCATCTTTTATCTTTTGTTCCATTTTCGACCCCTCAGATGAAAGAATTTGCTATCAACTTCTTCATAAGAGTTGTAGCTCTTGAATTTCTCTTTCCAAATAGCTAAAGAACACCTCAATCCAATATCTGTAGGAAAATTTATGACAATTTTCTCAACCTTGTTTTGTCTGATGATGTCACTTCATCTCAAAAATGACATCATATCGTCTAATCCATTTTTGACCCCTCATATGAAAGACTTTTCCTTTTACTTCTTCATAAGAGTTGTATCTCTTGAATTCCTCTTTCCATCCAGCTAAATATCACCTCAATCCAATATCTTTAGGGAAAGTTATGACAATTTTCCCAACCTTGTTTTGTCTGATGAAGTCACTTCATGTATAAAATGATGTCATATAGTCTGATCCATTTTCGTCCCCTCATATGAAAGAATTTGCCTCCAACTTCTTCATAAGAGTTGTAGCTCCTGAATCCGATATCTTTAGGAAATGTTATAATCTTTTTCCCAACCTTATTTTGTCTGATGACGTCACTTCGTCTAAAAAATGATGTTATATAGTCTGATCCATTTTCGACCCCAAATATGAAAGAATTTTCCTTCTATTTCTTCATATGAGTTGTAGCTCTTGAATTCCTCTTTCCATATAACTAAAGAACCCCTCAATCCGATATCTATAGGGAAAGTTATGATAATTTTTCCAATCTTGTTTTGTCTGACGACGTCACTTCGTCTAAAAAATGACGTCATATCGTCTGATCCATTTTCGATCCCTCAAATGAAAGCATTTGCCTTCAACGTCTTCATGAGAGTTGTATCTCTTTAAGGCTTCTATTGAAACATCAAAGAAAACCTCGATCAGAAATTTGTACAGAAAGTTATGGTTGTTTCCCCGAAACAGGTTCAGTATGAGTTAGGTTAAAAACATGATTGTTTCTTTTGACCATAACTTCTTCACTAGACCTCCAAATGACTTGATTCTTGAACCATTGAATTCATAAGACTTTGCTCTACATCTCCACCAAAAATATAACTTATCTTAAATGAATTAAGAAAGATTGAGTGGAAAAGGTGGGATAGGTATAGTGAGTGTGCTTTTAAATATTATGTACTGGTGTTATTCTACTGAATATACTTCAGTATTTTGATGATTTCTGGAGCTCTACTGACCCAAATGAGATCATTTCTGATTTTTAGTAAACTAGAGACATGGAGCTACAAATGTTATGAAGAAATTGGAATCTAATTCCTTCTTTAAGATGTTTAAATTTCATATGAAAGTTGTGCATAGTGTACTGTTTTGGACAAGAATAGTCCAAAAATGTTTGAAGTATATATTTTGAATCATTGAACCAAATTGAATGATTTTGGTGGCATTAGAAACGTAGGACAATAGAGAAGAGTTTTCTAGAAGAAAGTATTACGTTAGAATGTGCAAGGGTGCTTTTGGCAAGACACTTACGTGTAAAAGACATAAGGCATAAATGGAAGGGCAAATGAGACAATTCTCAATCATTAAAGGCATAAATGGAAGAAAAAGTGTAGTCTTGCATATAAATGGAGTAGAAACACGTGAATGGAAGGAAGTAGAAGAGAAGAACAAAAAAAAATTCTAGAAAAAAGAGGGAGAAGTACAAAGAGAAGAATAGAAAGAGAGAAAGAAGAGACAACAAGCTAGGGTTTCAATTTCCCTAGCCTTTAAGAGAGATTTTGGAGTAGATCAAGAAGGGAACCAAGTAAAGGAAAAGAAGAGCTTCCCTTTGAGCCAAGTATTCCTTCATTGGTGAAGAATGAAGGTAAGATAATTTTGAATCTTTTGGATTTTTGGAAGAATTCTAGTTTAATGAGTTTAGAAAATGTTGGGTTTAAGTTTTCTAGAATAAATTTTAGTGATCTTGCATTATGGGATTTTCAATTGGATTCCTAATGGATGATGATTTGGATATTTTGAGACCATATAAGGTTAGAAAAGAGATGATGAGAAATTAAGTTATGATATAAAGTAATCAAGTGTTCTTGAGGTGTAAGCTTATGAATAAGCTAGACTCATGCAAAGGGTAAAGATTGAAAGGAGAAATTAGAAAGATTATGTACAAATGAAGTGTAAAACTAAGTTCAATTAGACACACATGAATTTTGAAATGGAAATAAGCATAAAATGTGTTCTAGAACATACCCGGGATTGTCATTTAGCATGCATTGTACATAGTCCATTTATTATCCGTGTGCAATTATTGATGAGTGTGAATTGGGTGTTTTACATAAATGGGCTGTGCAGGTCAAGTGTTCGCATACAAGCGTTCCAGAATTGGGAGGCTAATGCTATTTTGGAACGTACTATGAGTAGACCTAGATGGTCCTTCCTTATTGTTGTTATCTGAAATTCTGTATTACATGCCTTTTGGATGATTTTATGAATGTGTTATGTTTATGTGGAACCCGGACGGGAGGTCCGATGACTATGATATTTATATGAGATATTGGAGTGTTATGTGCATCTGAATGAAATGAGCTACATGTGTTTCGAATGTGACTTTGCATGCAAATAAGATGTGATTCTCAACTTAAGGTTGAATGCCGGACCACGGTCTGATGATAAGTGTCTGTGATCAGATAAGAGCATGCAATATTTGTGATGCATTCCATGGCATGAATGCATGAAATATAAAGGCATTGTGACTTGAGTCTCCTGTATGAAGCGCTTCCACGTAGAGCTATGCTCCGTGATTATGTGATGTGACTGAGCTTACGGGCCAGTATTCTGTTCTGACTGAGTCCTATGGCCCAGTATTCTGTTTTGACTAAGCCTATGGGCCAGCATTCTATATATGTGAGTGACAGGCACTCAGTCACAACAATAAGCACGAATGTGAGTCTCATGCATATAGCATTATAAGATCGACATCCATTGAATGTGAAATAATGTGTTATGTAACCGGGTGAGCCATCGATGATGGTCACTCATTGAGTTCGCAAAACTCACCCAAAATTTGCAACTATTTTTCAGGATTAGAAGAATACCCCGTTAGGCCAACGGGAGTATAACTACAACACACAAGTGAAGGATAGAGGTCGTCGGGATCAGTCCGCATCTGCATTAGTGTTTTCTTATTTCTATACAAAATTGTGTATGATGAACTTTTGTACAAATGATTATGTCAATTGTAAAGTCAAACTGACTTAAGTGCTTTGTAATTGTGAAAGGGCCCAAGTGGCCATTGAAATTATTATTGACTGTATGTGATGATTGGTTTCCGCATAGTGTGTGCTTGTGATTTCAAAAAAAAATTATACTAACTTTTGAATGATTAAGTGCATTAGCACACCACCCTCGCGGGGCACGAACTTGGATATCACCATCGATATCGGGTTCGGGTCATTACAGGAGTAGGGTGCTATAGAGTTGACACTTTAACCATACTCTGAACTAAGTGGGGTGTAGACAATGAAAGGAAGAATAGCATGGAAACATTGCATATGGAAGTGTTTGTAGTCAAATCACTGACTTTCCGGTCAATTAGGGGTCATGATGTATTGCTAGATACCATTCTTGACTTACTTGAATTAAGTGTTAATTCAAATGGCCAACATAACCAGGAATCCTATGGGTCACACATATAGGAGATCCGAAGGATGAGTAAAATGATCTTGAATGGTGATTCAAGATATGAGAGAGTGTTTTGGACTTGTATCGTGACGCGATTATGGTAGAAAGTGTTGCGTGGAATGGATTAGAAACAAGTGTTGTTGGCTATCAATTTGGTCATTAATTTCTCAAAACTTCCATTAATTCATGCTATTCATGGTCATTAACTTCCCATAACTTCCATTAATGCATGCTATTCATGACCATTAACTTCCCATAACTTCCATTAATGTAAGCTATTCATAACCATTAACTTCCCATAACTTCCCATTGATTATAGGATTACATTGATGATGGGGTTATAGGAGGCCAAAGAGGGAAAAAAATAATCATCATTTTCATGCATCTTGTGTAAGACATAATGGAAAGAAAGGTTCTTTCTTACATACTCACTCCTTTTCTCACAAGAGTTCTTGTCTTTGTCGCTAGCACAAAGAAAGAACTCTAGCCAACTCCTAGTGAGATTTCATCCTTCTATCTTCATGTGGACTTTCATTAGAGATGGTATACATTGATCATTGTGGTTTACGACAACCCAACACGGAGATGATTAAAGAATAAAGGAGATCATCGTAAAGGTAAGTAAACATCTTACATTTCATGTTTTTGTTTTCTATATCTATATGGATGAGTAGATCTGGTTTTTGAGGTTCCATTATATTTTTTGCTGTGTAAATTTGATATATATTATGTATAAGATGCATGATCAAAACTTTAGAGTTTTCCAGAAATTGTAAGCTATGTTTTGTTTGATGTTCTTGTATGTTTATATTTCAGTTTCAGAAATTTAAAAATATTTTTGCATGATAAAATGTGTTACTTTGATGTTTTATGCAGGCATAAATGATTTTACTTGAAATTTGATTTCTAGAAAAATTTTAGATGTCATATTTGTCATTTTTGGTGTTTCGGTGATCATAATAATTTTTGGGTGATTCCTAAATTATTTTGGTCATTATGAAATGACCTAGAGATGTTTGGAATGGTGATTTGATCTTTTAGAAAATTTGGGAAATTATAGAAATTAATTTTCAATTAATTTTAGGAGAGCAATAGATTTTCTAGTAAGACCAGAAAAATTGGCATGTATGACAAAATTGAAGTTGTTTAATTTGTGACATCAAATAATTATTTTAAGGTAAATTAATTATAAAATAATTTCTAGAATTAGGAATTCATGTTAATTAGATTAATACTAATTCTAATGAACATAACATACAATAGTAATTTTAGCCAAGTTAGTAAAAGGAAGATAGTAAATCTAAGTATTAGATTGGGATTATATCCAAGTGTTGGATTGGGCTTTCATGTCAGGATCCATAAGATGTTATAACCAAAATGATGTGTTTACATATATGCATTAGAGAATGCATAGTTAGGAGAATATGTGAGCTTGCACAATGGATGGTTATGGGCTTAGGCCCAATTTGATTGGTGATATTTGTTTAATTGATGATACATTTAATTATTTACATTTAACGATTAATGATATGAAAATGCTTAAGATACTCACTTTAATTCATATATGTTTTTAGGTACAATTTGGAAGCAAACAAATTAAAGTGAGTCGAAAGTACTACATTTGGGTCGTTTTTCTTAAGATTATTTCTCACTTGTTTCCTTAGAGTAAGAAGAAAAAAAAGTCAAGAAGAAGAATAGAAAAATGAAAGCACAAAATGTAAATAACCTAATATGCAGCAGGTGGAAGGTGCATGCGGTAGAAATAAATGGACCAAAACACATGCACAATATGAAGAAAATGCAGCAGCATGAAGAGAAGGGGAAATGATGACGCAGTGGAGAGAAAACATAGTCGTCTGTGTTTCACACAAACCACCTGCAAAAACATAAACATTTTCTATAAGTTGGATGAAGGTTTTTTAGAAACTCTCAAGTAAAAATTATCCTATAAATAAAATAGTAAGCGAATGTGAAGAGAGGGGGCTTCAACTCGGTGGTTGAGAGAAATAGAGAAGAGCTACTGCTAGGCTTGAGAGAAGAGAAGTGAGTGAATAATAGGATGGACCAAAAATCTCCAAGTTTATTTGTTAAATCGATGAATAATAGATAGGAGTAAAAAGGTCGGGCAGTAAAGGAGAAATGAAGGCAACTTCGATAGGGTTACTAATATGGGGGTTGGAGCATTTTCTAGAAAGAGACTCATGAAGGGTTAGACATCTTGATGCCAATTTGGAGATGACATCGAGACAACTAGTTAAGTATTTTTTTATTGTTTTGTTGTTTCTTTCTCTCATTAAAAATTGATTGTGTTATGCTATGTTAATTGATTTGGGTATTGTGTATAGATAATCGGATGTTTTGTTATTGTTCAGTTATTTGTATATAAACCCATTAGGTATTATGAAAAGATAATTTTAATGCATTCATTAAATCGTTTAATTACAAATTGCTAGAATTTTGATATAATCCGTAATTTTTACGTTGAGATTCATATATAGCGACTAATGATTCGTAATTATTAGAGATAACATGACCTACGTTAAATGATGCATCATATGTGGTTATTTCCTTGATTAATTGGTTTTCCTAATTCGTAATGCTACTTCCTAATTAAATCTAGAGATCATATCCTAGGTTATTCGGTAGTTAGGTTTAATTAATGATCGTATCTTGATTAAACACTACCGAAGGGAAAACTTAGGTTAATTATTAACCCACGATTGATAGTTGCTATGAGAGGTTTGAGAACAACAAATCAATGAAATATGCTTAATTGAGGTGTAGGTTGAGATTGAACTAAAGAACCGGGTCTTTATCGAATTCGTCACTTTTATCATTTTTTTGAATGTTTTCTTTATTCTGTTTTTATTATTCTAGATTCATTTTATTTTCATATTCAAAAATTCAACCCCGACTCCTAAACACCAGTTACTTTCATTTCATAAACTTTACACACACTCTCTATGAGATCGACCTAGACTCACCACTATTATAGTAGTAGTCTAGTTATTTTATTTTAACTAACGTTACGATGCACGACTAATTTTGGCACCATTGTCAAGGAATGCGGTGTTTTTATTTTTTTGTGATTTAATTGGTGATTTGTATATATTTTTTCGTAATTGATCTCTTTTCTGTTATTTGTGATCTTTTCATTTTTTGTTTTGTGTTTGAACAAAAAAATTTCGACATGGACAGAAGTAATTTCTTTTATAACTCATATTCTCAATCCTATAACAATGTTTGTACTAATCAACCTAACTTATGTTATGGATGGGATAATCATCAAAATTACTTCCATGATAGTTTGCAGGATGTACAACAATTCTCATGCAGACTACAAGTGTAACATCCCATCACCGATGGGAAGGTTATATTGGTAAATTGGAACTGGCTAGATTGTTGCATTGCATATTGTGATATGAGCATCCTTTTGGCCTCTAATTTTAGAGGAATAAGTCTTTTGGTACGTATGCATATAGGTACATGCATGTATGACATTCCCGGCATTTAATTGTGATTATGATGGATTCTTTGAATTTAGAGGTAATTGGGTTTGGATGGTGGAATTTGAAAATGTTTTAGAGTGACCGTCGATTGCTAGTGACTCTTAGAAACTTTTCTGGAAAATTGGGAGTAAATGTCGGGACCGGAAATTTTCCGGGTGACGGACCAATTGATTGTATAATACTGAAATAGCTGTCCAATGGCCATGGAAAATTTGATATATGATTTTAGAAATTAATAGGTCGAGCCATTGAAATTTTGGAGACGAATTGGACTGGAAATTAATTTGGAAAGAGAAAGATTTTAGTGAGTAATTGAACAAAGGATATGTGGCAAGTGTATA
>JANZLD010000009.1:17790729-17804503 GCA_026413575.1 Erythroxylum carthagenense | reverse complement strand
CTGTTTATGCGCTCGGTCACAACACCGTAATAAATTGGAAAGTGTCACATGTGCATTGCATATACAATGTGATTGAATATGAATTGTGTTAAAGGCGAAACGCCTTATATTGGTGAAATAGAACGCATGTGATATTTTCTGAATGTGTTAAAATGTAATATTTTGTGAATTGTGTGAATATGCATAAATTGAATGAACCATCGATGATGGTTTCTCATTGAGTTCGCAAACTCACCCAAAATTGCAATTTTTTTTAAGGAATTGTCAAGTACCCCGTTAGACAAACGGGAGTATGATTACTGCAAGAGAGTCAGAGTTTGAGGTCGGGATCAGTTTCACGTCCGCATTTGAGTCATTCTGATTTATATGTAAAATTGTATTTTCCGTAGAATTGTACTGTTATTGTAGAGGGCCCCAATTGATCAATGTTGTATTGTAATATAATTACTAAAATAGTATTTTAATTGAAAATGTTGTCGTATTGCGGGCCCAAAATTGCTTACTAATATACGCGCACTCGATTGTTTTCAAAAAAAATGTCTTACTGAGTTTCTGAATGAATTTGACTGCTTTAGCATACCACCCTCGTGAGGCACGGGCTCGGATATCACCATCGGTATCGGGTTCGGGTCTTGCGGGAGTGGGATGCTACAACATTTGGGTTGTTTTTCTCAAGAATAATTCTCACTTGTTTTCTTTGAGGAAGAAGAAAAAAAGATAAGAAGAATAAAAGAAAAATGAAAGCACAAAATGCAAATAACCTCAGATGTAATAGGTGGAATGTGTATGCGGTAGAAATAAATGGACCAAAACACATGCACAATATAAAGAAAACACAGCAACATAAAGAGAAGGGGAAACAATGATGCAGTGGAGATAAAACGTAGACTACATTTCATGCAGACCACTTATGGAAATGCAGATCATGTCTGTGTTTCATATAGACCACTCGCAAAAATGCAGACATTTTCCATAAGTTGACTAAAGATTTTAGGTGTACAGTAGTGTGGACCAGAAACTCTTAAGTAAAAATTGTCCTATTAATAAAACAGTAAGGGGTCGTGAAGAAAGAGGGCTTTGGCTCAATGAATGAGAGAAATGGAGAAGAGCTGTAGCTAGGTGTAAGAGAAGAGAATTGAGTGGATAGTAAGGTGGACCAAAAAGTTTATTTGTCAAATCGATGAACAATAGATAGGAATGAGAAACTTATGCAGTGAAGGAGAAACGAATGGAGCTTTGGCAGGGTTACTAACATGGGAACTAAAGCATTTTCTAGGAAGAGATTCATGAAGGGCTAGATGTCCTGACATCAGTTCGGAGGTGACATCGACGCTGATGACCTGGTTAAATATTCTTTTATTCTTTTGTTGTTTCTTTCTCTCATAAAAATTGATTGTATTATCCTATGTTAATTGATTTGGGTATTGTGTATGGATAATCGGATTTTTGTTATTGTTTGGTTATTTATGTATGAACCCATTGGGCATTATGAAAAGATGATTTTAATGCGTTCATTGAATCATTTAATTGCAAACCCATTGTTAGAATTTCAATATAATCCGTAATTGTTATGTTGAAATTCATATATAGCAAGTAATGATTCGTAATCATTAGGGATAACATAACCTAGGTTAAATGACTCATCGTATGTGATAGTTGCCTTGATTAATCGGTTTTCCTAACTTGTAATACTACTTCCTAATTAAATCTAGAAATCGTATCCTAGGTTATTTGGTGGTTAGGTTTAATTAACGATCGTATCTTGATTAAACACTACCTAAAGGAAAACTTGGGTTAATTATTAACCCACCATTAATAATTGTTATGAGAGGTTTGAGAACAAGAAATCAATGATACATGCTTAATTAGGGTGTAGACTGAGATTGAATCAAAGAACCAAGTCCCTATCGAATTCCCCACTTTTATCATTTTTTTCATGTTTTCTTTAATTTGTTTTTATTAGTCTAGTTTCATTTTATTTTCTTATTCCAAAGTCTAAACTTTTCCTAAACATCAATTACTTTCATTTCATAAACTTTACACACACTCTCTATAAGATCGACCTAAACTCATCACTACTATAGTAGTAGTCTAGTTATTTTATTTTGACTAGCGTTATGACGCGCAGTCAATTAGGTATGTAAATATATATATGAGTTATATGAATAAGATGATCTAAGTTAGATGAGATTTTAATCAAACCCCTCACTTAGAATATTAAACTAATGCCTTCCTTTAATACGGCAAGAACTATAGTCCTTTTAAAGTTAGGGTTGTTGGGCAAACCTAAGCTTGCTTTACATGAATACGTTTGAACCATGGAAATGGGATTTCTGAATTAATGGGTTAGTTTTAACTAGAAGTGTTGGCTTGTTGGGAAAACTCAAGATCAACGTGGACAGAGGTGAAGTTAGGTAGTGTACATTAGATGTACACGTGTCAAAAGTTGATAAATCATTGGTGCCTTGCAGGGGTTACTCATAGGTTGGTGACTGGGTACAAATTGAGGTATTTAGAGGTAATTAAGTAGCCAATAAAGGATTCACCATTCCTAATAGAAGGAGATGATACCTATGACTTCTTGTCGAAGTCATTACTCAAGAGTCTCTGGCCAGAGCAGATATTGTCATGAACAAAATCTTCAATGATATATAGAGCAATGAGATCCTCAAGACAAGATCTAATATCACTTAGACTAGATGTGACGTAGTCAGTCTAGTGAGAGTTGACACTTTGACCATACTCTAAACCAAGTGAGATATAGATGGTGAAATGACAAATTACATGGCAACATTGGGTATGGAAGGGTTCGTAGGCAAACCACTGAATTTCGATCAATCGGAGGTCATGACGTGTTGCTAGATACCACTCTTAACTTACATGAATTAAATGTTAATTCAAGTGGCCAGTATAACTAAGAACCTAATGGGTCACACACATAGGAGATTCGAAGGATGAGTCAAATGGTTTTGAATGGTGATTCAAGATGTGAGAGATTGTTTTGGGATTGTATCGTGGTATGATTATGGTAGAATACGTTGCATGGAATGGATTAGAAACAAGTGTTGTTGGTTGCCAATTTGGTCATTAACTTCCTAAAACTTCCATTAATGCATGCTATTCATGGTCATTAACTTCCCATAACTTTCATTAATGTATGTTATTCATAACCATTAGCCTCGCAAAACTTCCCATTAATGATTGGGTTATGAGAAGCCAAAGAGGGTAGAAAATAATCATCATTTTCATGCATCTTGTGTAAGACAAAAGGAAAGAAAGGTTCTTTCTGATACATACACTGTTGGACACCCTGCCCTTGAGAGTCACGAGCCCGGCGTCCTAAGTGATTTCTGAATGCGTATCCCACAAGAATGGTATGCCCCCACCAATACAAACTCCAAAAAAAATTACACTTACTAACTTCGAACAGATACTAATGCTAAACATTTGCACCAGTCTTGGGACACTTAGCATAACGGTCAATTGGGATATTGTTTTAAGATCCTACTAAGGCGATTTCAAGGAGGGCTTTGAGATTTACAACTTTGAAGAATACTTTGAGGTCTGATTCTATCTTCAGAAGGACTAAAAATGAAACTGAATGTAGAAGAAGCAAAACACAGATGAAGTAAAACACAGAAGAAGATGACGTCATCATAGAAGAAGTAAAAGGCAGAAGAAGCGAATCGACAAAACACAGTAGATAACAAAGATAGAAGAAGTTCATAAACAATAACCCAGAAGAAGTTTATGAACAGTAACCCAGAAGAAATAAAAGACAGAAGAAGCGAGTCGACAAAATACAGAAGATAGCAAAAGACAGAAGAAGTTCATAAATAGTAACTTAGAAGAAGCTTATGACCAGTAACTCAAAAGAAACAAAAGACAGAAGAAGCGAGTCGACAAAACACAGAAGATGTAAAACCCAGAAGAAACAAAACCCAGAAGAAGACACGTCAGCAAAACACAGAAGGAGTAAAACCCAGAAGGAACAAAACTTAGAAGGAGACGTCAGCAAAACACAGAAGGAGTAAAACCCAAAAGGAGACACGTTAGCAAAACCCAAAAGGAGTAAAACCTAGAAGGAACAAAACCCAAAAGGAGACACGTCAGCAAAACACAGAAGAAGTAAAACCTAGAAGAAACAAAACCCAGAAAGAGACACGTCAGCAAAACACAGAAGAAGTGAAACTCAGAAGGAACTATACACAGAAGATAAAAAGGCAAACGAAGCAAAACAAAGATGATACAAAAGGCAAACGATACAAAACACAGAAGGAGATGATGTCATCATAACAAAACACAGAAGGAGATGACATCATCACAGAAGAAGCAAAAAGGCAAAAGGAGTAAAACACAGACGATGATGCAACTATACTCTTGAACATCTTTTCTTATAGGGGTCCTAATTTTAAGCTGGGATGCCCAAAATTTTCATATCATATATCACTGGAAAGCTGAAAGAGAGACCTACAACTTTATAGAAGACACAATTGCCTAAATCGACCTAGATTCGTCTAGATTTTTCCCCTCAAGTTTGGATATGAATTTTTTCCTTTATGTAAATTGAAAATTTTCATACGTACAAACATGAGAGAGTCATGAGTAAAAATGCCAACATATTCCATTAGTATCAAAAGATAAAAAGTCTACAATGCTTTATTGGGCATTTCAAGCTGCAAATCCATTAATACATCAAAATCCCAAAATATAAAAGATACATGAACCATGATTTGCTCAAAATGCAACTAAAGCCTTGTTTTACAAAACTTGCTTCAAATATAAGATAATCAAAACTACGAGTGCTGCCTTGCCCTTGTGACCTACTCGATATCCTGCTTATCACCTGAATGTGTGGGAGGAGATTGAGGGGTGACCTTAAAGCTCGAGGGTAATAATTTTATAATTTGTAACAAGCAAAACATTTATATGTTGTTTTCAATGCAGAATTTCATGTGAATGTAAATCATGAATGCATCACTCCTATCAACTTGCCATGAACACGTAAACAAATCAAATGGTTTGGGTAAGTCCAAAATATGACGCAATACACATTTCCAATATAATGGTCCTGTGTAGTCATGAATTCTTAAGGAAGTCCTTGAAGGAGCTCCATGCTACTAGAGGGCAGGCGGGAGAAGCCTATGCTTGGGTCAACGTGCACGTGACAGTTCTTGAAGGACTACCATAAACCCACATAACACATAGATTTCCAAAATCTTGAAATCTTGATGCCCAAAATGGAACATTCTCTTGAAAACTCGTTTTTCACATGCTTGATATATCTTAAAAACCATTTTCAACAGTATGGTTTCATAATCATGCATCATTTCAAAGAGTCATTTTAAAAATAACTTTTCAGTAATCATCACACAAATCGGGAATAAACATGTTGCACAATCTTATAGCATTTAAAAACAAAACATTAAATGCACATGAATGAGGTAGTTACAAAATTATTTATTGTCATTTCTTGACAGAAAACTTTTGTTGGCTTATTACCAACTATAAAAGTGAAACCCACCTTGAAGTCCTTGATTTTAGCTTATTCGAAAATGCCTCTACTCTTGCTCGTCTTGTCTTTCTTGATTCCCTTTTCAACATAAATAAAATCTCCAAATCAATAGGAATTTTCATATGAGAAACCAAAGAAACTAACGTATAAATTGATCCTAGAATTCTTAAATCCATGCATTTACTAAGCTCTTGAGACCAAAGCCCCTTTCAAAATTTGAAAGATTAATCATACATTTACTTTAAATCTTCACCAAAATAATAACTTGATTGGCTCTAATTGAAGCTTTATTTTTCCTCTTCCTTTTTCCCTTCTTGATCACTCTCAAAATCCCTCTTGAAGGTTGAGAAAAATCAAAACCTAGCTCAACCTCTCTTTTCTCTCTAAACCTACGACACTCTCTCTACCTTCTTTCTTATTTTTGTGCTTTCTCTCTTCTATTTTTCCTTACCCATGTTTTTGGCTTTTAAAAAGCAAGCCAATAATTTCCTCTTCCCATTTTTGTCCCTCCTTCAAAGCCTTAAAGCCTTCCCACTTAAGTGATCTCCCCAACATATCCCTTATGCAACTTATCACTTTAACCTTAATCAATTCACCTTTGTAACATAATCTCATTAACATTTACATGCTAGTTAATTCCAACATAAACTAACCTAACAAGATCCCAAAATTAATCTAATCATGCTTATTTATCAAGAAAAAAAATTTAGGGGCCAACAATTCTCCCCCTCTTAAAAGAATTTCATCCTCGAAATTCTTACCTGAGCCACTTAAGAGTTGTGGATACTTCTCCTTCATGATTTCCAAAGGCTCCTATGTGGCCTCTTCCATACAATGGTTTCTGCACAAGACTTTGACTAATTGGACTATCTTGTTCTTGAGGACCTTCTCCTTGGTGTCCAAAATCTTCACCGGGATCTCCTCATAACTCAGATCATCTCTCAACTGAACCTCCGTAGTCTGAATAATATGGGAGGGATCCGACCTATACCTCCTCAGCATGGAAACATGAAAGACATCATGAATCTGTGATAATTCTGATGGCAACGCCAATCTATAAGCTAACGGTCCAATCTTCTCAAGAATCTCATAAGGACCCACATATCTTGGATTTAACTTGCCCTTTTTGCCAAATCTCATGACTCCTTTCCAAGTAGATGTCTTAACGAAGACCCTTTTATCGACTTCGTACTCCATCTCCTTCTGATGTGCATCAACATAACTTTTCATTCTATCCTAAGCCGCTTTAAGCCTTTGCTTAACTAAGTTGACCTTGTCCACTGTCATCTGAAGTAACTCTGGCTCTATCAGATTCCTTTCTCCTTCTTCATCCCAATATATTGGAGTTCTACATTTCCTTCCATATAGTGCTTCATATGAAGCCATTTGAATGCTCGCATGATACGAATTATTATAAGCAAATTAGACCAATGGAAAATGCTCATCCCAAGCTCCTTTGAAATCCATCACACATGCTCTAAGCATTCCTTCAAGGGTCCGAATGGTCCTCTCATATTGACCATATATCTGGGGATGAAAAGTTGTGCTAAAATTTAACTTAATTCCCAAAGCCTCTTGTAAACTTCCCCAAAATCTCGAAGTAAATTGAGGATCCCTGTCTGAAACTATAGAATCTGAAACTCCATGCAATCTCACTATCTCATCAATATATTTCTTTGTCAGAACATGCAGAGAATCTGTCTGTTTAATTGCCAGAAAATGGGCTGAATTTATCAATCGATCAATAATAACCCAGATGGCATCATGCTTCCTACTGATTTTGGGCAAACCCATCAGAAAATCCATGGTTATCTTTTGCCACTTCCATTCAGAAACAGACAATGGCCTTAACTTGCCTAAAGGTGCCTGGTGTTCAGCCTTGACTTGCTGACACACTAGACACTTACTTACATATTCCACTACATCTCTCTTTATGGCTTTCCACTAAAAATGTTCTTTCAGATCTCTATACATCCTGATGGTACCTAGGTGCATGGCATAAGGCGCATTGTGTGCCTCATCTAATATTTCATCCTTCACCCCCTTGACATCTGGAATACAAAGCCTGTTTTCTATAACCATAAGTCCATCATCTCCCACTACTACCTCAGATTTCTTGCCATTCTAAATTTCTTCTCGGAGCTTACTCAATTCTGCATCTTGTGCTTGTAACTCCTTAACTTTCTCCCTGAGTATTAGTCTCGCTCTGAAAGTAGCAATAATACATTCAGGTTCCTCCTATTTCAAACTTATCTTAAGTTTAGCCATCTCCTCCAATAGCGGCAGGTAAACTATTTGAACATAAGCTATAGAGGATTTCCTACTCAAGGCATCCGCTACTTGCTCAAGGCATCCGCTACCACATTCGCCTTTTTCTGATTGGTACTCAATTAACAGGTCATAATCTTTGAGTAACTCTAACCACCTTCTTTATCTCAAATTTAATTCCTTTTGGCTCAACAAATACTTAAGACCTTTATGATTAGTGAAAATCGTTGTTTGAACCCCATACAAGTAATTTCTCCAAATTTTTACGGCAAAGATCACTGTTGCTAATTCCAGATCATGGGTTGGATAATTCAATTCATAAGGCTTCAGTTGCCTTGAAGCATAAGCTATCACCCTGTCCCCTTGCATTAACACACAACCTAAACCCTTTCTTGAAGCATCACTGTACACTGTATAACCCTCCTCTCTAGTAGGCAAAATCAAAACTGGAGCACTGGTCAATCTGCACTTGAGCTCTTCAAAGCTTTTCTGACATTCCTCACTCCAGATAAATTTTTTATTCTTCTTCAATAACTTAGTCATCGGAGCGGCTATCATAGAGAATCCCTCCACAAACCACCTATAATAACCTGTCAGTCCCAGAAAACTCCTTACCTCTATCACTGTCTTGGGTGCATGCCAATTTACCACTGCTTCAACCTTTCTTGGATCAATATGTACCCCATCTTTCGAAACCACATGTCCAAGGAATATCACCTCACATAGCCAAAACTCACATTTGTTGAATTTGGCATAAAGCTCCCTCTCCCTCAATGTCTGCAACACCATCTTAAGATCCCCCTCATGTTCCCCTTCATTCTTGGCATACACAAGAATGTCATCGATAAACACTATGACAAACTGATCCAGATACTCCCTAAAGACCCTATTCGTAAGATCCATAAAAGCAACTGGAGAATTGGTCAATCTAAAAAGCATGACTAAAAACTTATAATGTCCATATCGTGTCCTGAAAGCTGACTTATTTACATCAGACTCCTTGATTCTGAGTTGATGATAGCCTAACCTGAGATCAATTTTGGAGAAAACCCTTGCTCCCTGAAGCTGGTCAAACAGACCATCAATCTGAGGCAGAGGATACTTGTTCTTAATAATCACCCTGATGAGTCTCTGATAATCAAAGCACATGTGCCATGTTCCATCTTTCTTCTTAACAAATAGAAATGGCGCTACCCACAGTGACGAACTCGGCCTTATGAACCACTTATCTAGCAGTTCTTTCAACTGTTTCTTAAGCTCCTTTAGCTCCGCTGGAGCCATTCTATAGGGTGGTATAGAAATAGGTGCAGTTTCGAGAATCAAGTGGATGGCAAACTTGATTTCCCTCACTGGAGGTAAACCAGGTAAGTCTTCTGGGAACACGTCTAGAAATTCCCTCACAACTAGAACATCCTCTAACTTCCCTTCATTTCCTTCAATGTCCACAACACATGCCAAGAAGGCTTCACACTCCTTTTCCATCATCCTGTCAGCTAGCAAAGTCGAAATGATTTTTGGTGCTAGTGTTTTCCTATCCCCTCTGAAAATCACCTTTTCACCATTGCCCAGGTCAAATTCCACCTCTTTATGGCTACAATCTAACTTTGCATGATACTTCTCCATGACATCCATTCCCAATATGATATTTAGCCCCTTTAGATTTAGGGGTAGTAAGCCTACTACTAGCTGAGTACCCTCGATAAAAAGCTCACAATCTCTATGCACTTGACTTATAGTCACATGCCTCCCTTAAGGAGTGCTAACAATTAAAGGACTACTCAAAGGCATCAAATCAACATCATGTAATGTCATACTTGCATAAACAAAAGAATGCATAGAGTCAGAATCAATCAACACATATACTATAGAATTAAATAACCGAGCCATACCTGTGACAACTTCAGGTGCGGTTGTAGCTTGCTCTCTAGTCATTGCAAATACCCTGGCCTGTGTCTGACCTTTTAGCCTCCCTAAGGGAATAGTCTTCTTTCCAACTCCAGAATTGCCCACCTTAGTAACTGGCCTGGTCCGCACTGTTTCTGCTCTCCTGGGGGCTTGCAACTTGGGGACAATCCCTGATCATGTGTCCCTTCTCTCCTCATCGGAAACAAGCGCTAAGTAACTTAAAGCATTCTCCTTTGTGGAGCTTCCCACAATGCTCACATTCAGGGTTCGTGAACTTGCTCCTCCCCGTCCTTCCAATGCCTCCCACATTTGAGGCTTGCCCTGAGACTGCTCTTGCCTACTTGTTCTTGATAGGTCCGTTGCTTCCCACTTCACTCTGAATATGGAAACTCTTCCTACCCCATTCAGGCAATTGAGTACTCGCCCCTTTCTTGGAAAATTGTTCCCTGTTCTTCCTCTTCCTGCTTACTTCATTTTTTATATTCTCCAACTTCTCAGCCTGTAGTGCGGCATCTACCAATTGTTGGTAGTCACAGAAGTTGTGGATCAGGATTTTCTCTTTGATCTCAAATGCAGTCCTCCCTCAAACTTTCGGCACTTATCCTCCACCTTAGCAATAATGTTGGCAACATACCGGGACAGCTGAGTAAACTTCAGCTCATATTCACTCACACTCATATCCCTCTGTATGAGATTCAGAAATTTTCTGGTTTTCTCCTGGATATAAACTCTCGAGAAGTATTTCCTCCTAAAGGCTTCCAAAAAGTCTCTCTATGTAAGCATCGGAGGCATAGCCTGACTGTGGGGCACTTATTCCCACCAATGAAGTGCAACCCTTTGTAGCAAACTAACTGCATAATCTAGCTTCTCTTCGTCGAAGCACTTCATCTGAATCAGGACTCTCTCGGTTCTCTTCAACCATGCTTCAACCTCTTCAGGATTAGTGATTCCATTGAAGTCAACAGGCTCATACTTGCGGAGCTTATCATACTGGTCACTCCTCTCCACTAGAGCCTGCATCAGAACTTGTGACCCTTGGCCCATGACATAAGTGAAAGCCTGGGCAAAGGCCTGAAAGAACTGTGGGTCCATAGATGGCATAGGAGGATGAGGTGGTGGCACCTCATACTACACATTAGGTGCCTCAAAATCAGGAGTAGGGTGTGTCCTAGCATCTTACGAGACATGAGATTCATCTATACTCCCTTGACAAGAGCCAAATCGAGTTAGAGCTCCTCTAGTTCTCCTTTGAGGCGGAATTTATCACTCCTTCAATATAAGATCAGTGAAAAAACTTTAGTTTATGTAAAATAATTTCAAATCATATCAAACAATTTAAAACCATACAATTTTGCTTGCTAAAAAATAATGCATATTCATTTCATGTCTTAAACTACCCACCAAAAGCCTAGGATACTACTAAACCTAGTTGCTCCGATATCATAAGTGTTGGACACCCCGCCCTTGAGAGTCATGAGCCCGACGTCCTAAGTGACATCTGAACACGTATTCCACAAGAATGGTGTGCCCCCACCAAGACAAACTCTAAAACAAATTACACTTACTAACTTCGAACAGATACTAATCCTAATCATTTGCACTAGTCTTGGGACACTTAGCATAACGATCAATTGGGATATCAGTTTAAGATCCTATTAAGACGATTTTAAGGAGAGTTTTGAGATTTACAACTTTGAGGAATACTTTGAGGTCTGATTCTATCTTCAGAAGGACTAAAAATGGAACTAAAGGTAGAATAAGCAAAACATAGACAAAGTAAAACACAGAACAAGATGACATCATCATAATAAAACACAGAAGAAGATGACGTCATTACAAAAGAAGTAAAAGGCAGAAGAAGCGAATCGGCAAAACACAGTAGATAGCAAAAAACAGAAGAAGTTCATAAATAGTAACCCAAAAGAAGTATTTGAACAGTAACCCAGAAGAAACAAAAGACAGAAAAAGCGAGTCGGCAAAACACAGAAGATAGCAAAAGATAGAAGAAGTTCATAAACAGTAACCTAGAAGAAGTTTATGAACAGTAACCCAGAAGAAGCAAAAGACAGAAGAAGTGAGTCGGCAAAACACAGAAGATGTAAAACCCAGAAGGAACAAAACCTAGAAGACGACATGTCAGTAAAACCCAGAAGGAACAAAACCCATAAGATGACACGTCAACAAAACACAGAAGGAGTAAAACCCAGAAGGAACAAAACTCAGAAGAAGACACGTCAACAGAACATAGAAGGAGTAAAACCCAAAAGGAACAACACCCAGAAGGAGTAAAACCCAGAAGGAACAAAACCCCCAGAAGGAGACACGTCAGAAAAACGTAGAAGGAGTAAAACATAGAAGAGATAAAACCCAGAAGGAGACACGTTAGCAAAACACAGAAGAAGTGAAACTCAGAAGGAACAGTACACAGAAGATAAAAAGGCAGACGAAGCAAAACACAGACGATACAAAAGGAAAATGATATAAAACACAGAAGGAGATGACGTCATTACAGAAGAAGCAAAAAGGCAGAAGGAGTAAAACACAGACGATGATGCAACTATACTCTTGAACATCTTTTCTTATAAGGGTCCTAATTTTAAGCTCGGATGCCCAAAATTTTCATATCATATATCGCTAGAAAGCTGAAAGAGAGACCTACAATTTACAAAAGACACAATTGCCTAAATAGGCCTAGATTAATCCAAATTTTTCCCCCAAATTTTGGAAATGAATTTTTCCTTTATGTAACTTGAAAATTTTCATACGTACAAACATGAGAGAGTCATGAGTAAAAATGCCAACATATTCCATTAGTATCAAAAGATAAAAAGTCTACAATGCTTTAGTGGGCATTTCAAGCTGCAAATCAATTAATACATCAAAATCTCAAAATATAAAAGATACATGAACCATGATTTTCTCAAAATGCAACTAAAGCCTTGCTTTACAAAATTTGTTTCAAATACAAGATAATCAAAACTAAAAGTGCTGCCTTGCCCTTGTGACCTACTCGATATCCTACTCATCACCTGAATGTGTGGGAGGAGATTGGGGGTGAGCTTAAAGCCCGTGGGTAACAATTTTATAATTTGTAACAAGCAAAAATATTTATAAGTAATTTTCAATGCAGAATTTCATGTGTATGTAAATCATGAATGCATCACTCATATCAACTTATCATGAACACATAAACATATCAAATGGTTTGGGTAAACCCAAAACATGATGCACTACATATTTCTAATATAATGGTCCTATGTAGTCGTGAATTCTTGAAGGAGTCCTTGAAGGAGTTCCATGCCATTAGCGGGCAGGCGGGAGAAGCCTATACTTGGATCAACGTGCATGTGACAGTTCTTGAGGGACTACCACAAACTCACATAACACATAGATTTCCAAAATCTTGAAATCTTGATGCCCAAAATAGCACCTTCTCTTGAAAACTTGTTTTTCATATGCTTGATATATCTTAAAAATCATTTTCAACAATATGGTTTCATAATCATGCATCATTTCAAAGAGTCATTTTAAAAATAACTTTTCAGTAATCATCACATAAATCGGGTATAAGCATGTTGCACAATCTTACAACATTTAAAAACAAAACATAAAATGCACATGAATGAGGTAGTTGCAAAATTATTTACTGTCATTTCATGATAGAAAACTTTTGTTGGCTTATTACCAACTATAAAAGTGAAACCCACCTTGAAGTCCTTGATTTTAGCTTGTTCAAAAATGCCTCTACTCTTGCTCGTCTTGTCTTTCTTGATTCCCTTTTCAACATAAATAAAATCTTCAAATCAATAGGAATTTTCAGATGAGAAACCATAGAAGCTAATGTATAAATTGATCCTAGAATTATTAAATCCATGCATTTACTAAGCTCTTGAGTCCAAAAACCTTTCCAAAATTTGAAAGATTAATCATACATTTACCTTATGTTGGACCCTGAACTTTTGATGATAATTAAAAATATTAAAATGAATATTAATGAGAAAGAAATTGATGAGACAATTTATGAATTTAAGAAAATTTGCTGAAATTAAGAAAAATTTATGAGAAAAGAATTGTTTAGTTTTGAGG
>JANZLD010000009.1:17745838-17757008 GCA_026413575.1 Erythroxylum carthagenense | reverse complement strand
TGCTATTTAATGCTATCATCCTAAATAATGCTAACTCAATTACTTAATTAGTCTAATCATGCTTAATTAATTAAAAAAAAATTTCGGCTAACATTTAGATCCGAAATATTTCACTGTACATATAATGTCTTCAAGCTTTCAAAGCAATGGCTATTTTAGCAAGTTTCAAATCACGTATCAAATAATAAACTCACGAGACTTTTATTGTCTCTATGCATACAAAATTAGTTTATTATGTTGCAACAAATTGCATCTTAATTTCTGATGCGAAACATCATTGTATATTACAAAATCTCCAAATTCGTTATTATTGTTATGATCATGTGCCTTTCAAATGCAGATACAGATACTAGCCCTTTGGGCTCAGCCAGAAATAAAAATCACAGAGTAAAGCTCTACGTATAGAGTTCTAAGCTTATACCTCTTTTAAATTGGCTACTCTATTCGCAACACCTTTATCAGAACACGCATTACATGAAATGCATCAAATAATAGAATATACCACGTATAGCTTTCACTTATAAAGCATAGACAGAATCTCATATTCATTCAAAACCATAGATTTTCTTAAGTAATTAATTCCTCAATGAGGTAGCAATATCTCATGTCATTTTCAGTTCTCCCAATTGACTCATTTTCTCAAATGATTTTTTCCATTCATTCGATTTCTTCTGATTTCACATTGACTTATTACAACATCGAACCAATTCTTACTAGTTTCACCACTTATTTCAATTTATTCACAATCTTAACTTCCTGCGTTTGTAACACATTCATCAAATCCAATTTGTATCTCCTGAACATATTTGCATATAATGTACTGTGGGCCTACGTTCTCCTCACATTAGTAAGAGGGTCGCCTCAAATTCAAAAATCCAATCACATAATTGGATTCTTTACATGAAACAAAATGCATACACTCTCAATAGCATATTCTACATCTTATGCTTGAGTCTTCATTAGAATAGAACCCCAATATTCACTTTTAATTTACTCCATTTTCTTTCATTCTTAAAAGTAAACCATCTAGTCTACTTAACCTTATTTGGTAAAATTCTTCTTCCAAAGAAGATTTCTCACTACTATCAACTATAGTTTTCCTGTAATCCTTATCAATCAACTGTTCCCATCATTGCTTATTAGACATTCTTAGTGCCTCAAAAAGATCAATTTCTATTATTTCTTACAAGGTCACAGTGTTCTATTTTCCACACTTGATGAAGTAGTAGACATGATTTCTGTTGCATATACTTAGGTGTGTATCTTTAAAGTCATCCCATTCTATCCAGAGATTTATTTATGACAAATCACCGAGTTATACTTTGTTCTTAATTGATCCTGGGCAAGAATTCTCTTTTATTCTTTCCTTATTTCTATCTCATCTTTCTATTGTCATTTATTTCATCTTCCATATGTATACATTCGATCAATTTAGAATTATAGATACATATTCATCACTAAGTTTTAATTTCAATTCTACTAACATATTCTTATAGTGAATCATAACTCTTATCACAGAAACCAACATCCAGTTCAATTCCGAGTTCATCTTCTTAGGATCTGCTTGTATACTTTAATCTCATCATTTCTACTTATTTCTCTCTTTTCCTCAAATACTCCACAACAATGAATTCACATCTATATCATATTCAGGGATATATTACCACAGTGCAAAATTGATATCGTATTCCATAATACATCCACCAATACAAATGCATTACATCATTATTTGTCATATATAACAAGATAAAATTTCCCAATTCTAAATATCCACAACTTTCATTTTCCCATATTCAGACAGATCATCATTCTAATTATTTGACACAACTTCCTGAGCTAAATTCACATATATAGAATCAAACTTGGACTTTTTAAACATACTGACATAGAATTCATTACAGACCTAAATCCATCTAACCATAATAAGAATGTGTACATGAACTTTTAATAGTCTATTTAACTTCCCTTATCTGAATCTCATACTTATCCGACTCCAATATTCACACCTGATTTGTTCCATACTCATTCATTCATTCTTATTCAATATTCATTCATTCATATCCAAACATCTATTACATTTGTTCACCGTAACATCATTCGCTAAAGCAACCACTTTATCAGATGTGCACTCACAATAACTGATCAACTTAATCTTCAAGGCTTCTACATATATTACTATCATTGACTTCATCTTACTTGAATACGTACTCAATCAATTTAGAAACTTATGATACGTAACCATCATTAAATTCTAATATCAAACCCATTGTTATAATCTTATACAGAATCACAAACTCTCAACAAGATACCTCATCAACAGCCTTATGAGATCTTTCCATACGGAAATTCTAGAACCAAATCATAGGACAAACTGTATTAGGCTAGACACAACTCTTATATTTAAGTATAAGCAATAGTTAAGTATTGGTTAAACCAGAATCGCCTAAACTATGTTCTGATACCAAAAAATGGTTAGTCTCATACATTATATTACATTGAACTGAATACAAACTTGTTCCAAACTAAAACCAGCCTGAAAATAGTTGTTACAAACTAACAAAAATTCAAAGTGATACACTTTAGAAAGAAGTCAAAATAAAATCAAAAATACATTTTTACCAAAACAAGACTAAGACTCCATTGGCCATTGTGGTTGACTCGTCCCAATGTTTATAATCCTCGCTCTAAACCTACACGGGACAAATCCACCGTGTTAAGCATATAGCTTAGTGAATAATAACTAATCTATATATAAAGTGATAACTCATCATACTGAATCATGTAATAGCATAAACATGCATTAACAGATTGTTTAAACAATAAATTAGACATAAGGCATTTCAGAACAGATTTTATAGTTAACAAAGCTGAATATCCAAAGAGGGTATAAACCCTTCAGAATTAGAACACAATTTTGTTTTATTAGAATTAACATATATCAAAATACAAAATCAAATGACTGCTAATTCATTTACAGAAGCCAGTAACGGGACTTTTACAAAAGAGACCAAAGTCTTGACACCGAAGTGTCCAAAAGAGAACAAAGTCTCGACACCAAAGTGTCAATAACAGAAGAAACCAAAATGTCATTAACAAAAGACACCGAAGTGTCACAGAAGCAGCTGTAGACCGTTCTAGGCATGCCTATTTACCCACAACTAGGACTCAACAGTTTTAAAACTAAAACAAAGTCAATTCAAACATTTCATGTGCAAAGCAAGTAGTCAATCATATTCACATGCAAGTAGCACTTCCAATAATATGTTTGAATTAAAAAACCTCGAATAATCATTGCTTGAAATTCATAACACAATCAGTATAAACCAATTCAACAACAGAACAAAGTAAGATGTAACCGTCTAAGATTAATCACAAAAGCTTCCTTATTGCTTATTACCTCGAAGTGCTGACAATATTTGGAAGTGGTCGCTCTAAGCGTTCATTTGTTTTAGAAAATTCTAGCAGTGAGAGTGAGGAGCATAGTTTCGGTGGATGGGGGAAGAAAACAATAAGAAGGCAAACACAAACACTAACTGGGTCGAAAAGTTTGCATGTAAAGGATAACACCAATATTTTGGTGATGAGGGTTCAGTGATGTTCGGTGAAGATCAAGCAATCTGAAAGACAAACAATGAGCTACAGTAATTTTCCTTCCAATACATATGTGTTGTTATTATATTGACACATGGCTCTATGCATGACTCCCATTTTCGTTTCATGCAAGTTACCACATGTCTCCAACATGTCAGGCCATTTGTCACATAATGAATGATGCCAAATGTCAATAATTCGTAAGCTTAATCTTACTAATTTTTATGTACCACTTAACTTGTCACTTGATAATTTTCCTAGTCCAAAATCCAAAATACCCCAAATTTTCAGAAATTTCCTAAAATTCACCAAAAATTTTGAAATAATACTAATAGTCTCCAAATAAATTTTTAATGCAAATAATCCACAATTTGCATTTTAATCAAAATTTTAAATTAGTTATACTTGGAAAATGTCAATGAAGGCATGTACAAATTTTTTATCAGAAATCAATATTCAAATGTGTGTGAATATACAATGATGCATGAGCAAGAAATAGAATTCTAGTACACTCAATTCACTATTCTGGGGTCTAGTATGGAAGATGGGATGTTACAATTTTCCTTATTTGTGTATGTGTGTGCTAAATTGCTTGACTTGAATCATTGTGATGGTTGGAATATGCTCTAAGATGTATTATCATGTTATGTCTTGAAAGATGTTACAACACTTTGTATAATCAAAAGAGGAAAAAGCATAAGAAGCATGAAAGTATGAACATGTGATGAAATGAATTGAGCATAAAAGTTTGCTTATGTATGGGCAAGAGAGATATCATTTCGTTCTTCACGTGCAAGTTGACTTAAAGCCTTCTCCTGACTGCCCACTTATGGCATATGAGCTCCTAAGAATCGATCTCATTTAGTTTATGGTGTAAACTTCGGTTTCTTCATTTTAATCCATGGGACTCTCAAGCCATTATGTTTATGCGTTTCATTTTTGATTTGTGAAGCATGATACGGAATTGGGTGTTATGTTTTGATGGTTAAATATACATGATATGCTTTATGTGATAACATCCTTAACTATGAGTCTTTGAGCTAGAATTGTTGATGATTTAGCTGCTAGATTAAAATGATATATATATATATATATATATATATGTCTGTATGTATGTATATATTGTGTGCTCATTACCAATGACTATAAATATATTAGCCAATGAGCTTCAAAGCTCAACCCATTATATTTCACTCCTCACATGCAGAACGAGAAAGTTATTGATCCTTACAAGGAATTGAAAAACTCTAAGATAACTATCTTTTGTAACTAAGTTAGTCCGACTTTATTGTTGAGTAGCTTTATAAGCATATCAAACATGAGCATCCATTTGTAATTTTTATTAAGCTATTGATGTGGCTGTTGATATGTAATTAATGCTATACTTAAATTCCGTTTTGTTTTAGTAAAGAGATTAAAAATTGAAGAAGTTTCCTTTGTATATGTTCTTATCTATTTTCTTTATTGAGTTGTTAATTTGTTGTTGGAAATAAAATTGTATGTAAAATTAGTGTTGGATTGTTGGGTTCGGGTTGTCGATTTGAAGGTTTCGCCATGGCGAAGGAATGACTTTGGCCATGGCAAACCTTTCCTGAGAGGTGCTTTTGCTTGATTTTGAAACTTTGCCACGGCGAAGCCAGACTTTGGTCGTGACGAACATTTCTTGAAAGGTCCTTGGTAATATTCACTAGCTTCGCCGTGACGAAACATTTACTTTGCTATGGCAAAGTTTGCCAGTGCTGATGTTGTTATTCTGATCATAATTTGAAGCTTTCAACCTCGCTCTCACATGATCCTTACCTGATCGTCTCATATTGTCATCTTGTAATAAGTACTAAGACCCGGGCCCAATATGGTAAGTCATATTTAATTTATTTATAGGTTTTTGCAAAGTTTTCATAAGCATCCGAAAAGGTTCGGATGTGATTCAGTAACAATCAAAAATGAAAAACTCAAAATAAATTTGGGCTAGGCACATGGTAAGGAGTCAAGGGGCACACGATGGGTTTAAAAATGTCTAATCAAATAAGTCTAGAAGCAAATCACACGATGTGGAGGATTTCTTGCCCATCTTGTCCCCTGCCTAAAATCATACCTACACTTGTTCCATAATTCTCATATAGAATATGCTCAAATTAGGCTTAAAGGTCTTCTAGTCTTTATTTTCCATAGCATGAAAAATCAGTCCATTTTGGCTTCTAAATCATGAGATATATGTCAAACATTGTAAGATGTGCTAAAATAGGGACAACTTAAGTTACAGTTTTCAATCTCAATTTCCAATGCCATCAAGCCACAATTAAGTCTAGGTCTATTCTAGATGTTTTTAGTTTTATGTCTTAAGTTTCATCTCCAACTGGAATCACTCAATTCGGTGGTCTGTAGGCCAAGTTATGTCTAAAACAATGGGAATAGTTGAGGTGAACCTATGATAGAATTCCACTAAACTTTACTCTCTTATCACATTCAACCAATCCCATGCAAAGCAACACCTAGACACCATTCTAGCAACCATTCCATTTCCTAATTAATCTTTTTACACATTCAAACATGTATAAACATAAATTAAATTAAATGTAGTCCTAAACCTTAAAATTGGCTAACTGGCTCGACTAGTGCTTTTCCTTCTCTTCTCCTTTAGGTTTACTTGATTTATGAACTAGAAACATCACAAATACATATCTCAATTTCATTTATGACCTTATAACTCCAGTTCTTCATGAGTAAAGTAAGAAAAGATAAAGATGAGGAGAAAAACCTACTAACTTTTACCTTTATTTTCTCTTAGAATTAGTTTGATTCCTTATACATGCAAAATGATTTGATTAAGAACATAAAATGAAGAGGAAATTTGAAGAGGAAAATTTGGAAATAAAACCCAAAATGCACTGTCTCTCTCTCCTTTCTTATATACTCATTTCATGCAAATTTTGGAATTATACACATGCTTCAATCCTATTGGATCATGTGTTAATTTTAGGCAAATTTCACATTTGATCTTTCTTCCTTTAGTTCCCACATTGGCGTATAATATCTTCAATTAATTTCATTCTAATCCATATTTCACATATAATTATGCATGTCAATGCTGAAATGAACAAATCACCAATTTACCCCTGTCTTTTAAATTAATTACCAATATGTACCTTACTATGCTTAGATGTACTTATCTTTATATTAACATCTTAATACACCCTAGACATGCTATAATGCTTCTAGAGTAAATGTTGGGACCTTACATTGTTAAGTCAAAATGACTTTACGATTAATTTTGATGAAAACCAAATAATGATGAAGCGGAAGCAAAAATGAGACAGAATGTTGGGCACCAATTTCCGGAGCCCAACTTCGGATACAAAACGTGAGCTTGATCCTATGGAATTTCCTTGAACATCATCAATTCCTCTTCTTGCGGAAATCATAAGACTCTCAAATTTTTTCATCACTCTTTAATACAATACTTACAAATAATTTCATCATTCCCATTTCAAATAGCCTCAAACATAGTCCGAAATGTCAAATTAAAAATGTTACAAGAACTACAAAATAGTAATGAAACAATTCCTTTAGGCTCTCGAACACTTGATCTTCTAGCTATAACCTGAGGATGGGATAGAGAGGGGGTGAGCTTGAAAGCTCGTGGTTAACAAGTTTATAAAAAAAGGTAAGGAACAACCTTAAAAACAGTTCACTTGTCTTAGAAAACTTTCAATGAGTTTATAAAACACATGTTTCTTAGGCTTTGAGTCAAAATCCATAAGTTGCAAAACATGAATGCATCAAACTTGATCAAACATATCATGAGCACATAAACACATCAGAATGGTTTGGGTGACTCCAAAACATGATGCACTACACATTTTCATCGAAATGGTCCTGTGTAGTCATAAATTCTTGAGGGAGCTCCATGCCACTAGCAGGCAGGCAAGAGAAGTCTTTAACTTGGGTCAACGTGCAAGTGATGGTTCTTGAGGGACTACCACAAACCCACATAACACGTAGGATTTCAAAAATCTTGTAAGCTTAATGCCCACAAAGGCACATTTTCTTGAAAATTGCTTTTCATAAGCTTGTTATATCCTATAGACCATTTCCGAAAGTATGGTTTCAAAATCATGCATCATTTTAAAGAATCATTTTAATAAAGAAAATTTTTATATGTATCCACCCACAAATCATGTAGCAAACATATAGCAGATTTAGCAAATCATTTATGAACAATAATGCAGCACTTATGACACAAATGAAGTCAGAAAACTTCTTTAATATAAAGAAAGTAGTAGTAGCTTATTTACGCTATTATAAACATGTACCCACCTTGATTTCCTTTCTTAAAGACTTGACTTGCTCAAAATGTTTTTTCTCTTGTTCCTCTCGTCTCTCTTGTTCCCTTTATACAATAACAAAATCCCTCTTAATAGGGTTTTCAATTTAAAATCCCTCAAAGCACAATCACTAAAATTGGTTTCAAAATACTTAAACCCAAACATTTTCTAAAATCCATGAACTAAAATCCTTTCAAAAACCCAAAAGTTTAAAAAATGATCTTACCTCCATTCTTCACCAAATGCAGGGATCCTTATGCTCAAAAGAAAGCTCTTGTCTTCCTTTACCTTTTTCTCTTCTTGAACAACCTCAAAATATTTTTTGAAGGCTAAGGGAGTTAAAACCCTAGCTTGTTTTCTCTTCTTTCTCTCTTTCATTCTTTTTCATGTTTTCTCTCCCTTATCTCTTTTCTTGTCCACACATTTTGCTTTTCCAGAATCTTCTCATTCGTTGTTCCTTTTATTTATAAGCAAGATAATATTTCTTCCAATTATGCCCTTAATGAGTCTAAAAAGTCCATTTCACCCTTCCTTATAAGCTTATGTTCTTTGAAACTTAAGTGTCTTGCCACAAATACCCTTGAACAATCTAACATATCTCTTTCTTCTAGAAAAGGTCTACCATTGCCTTAAGTTTCCAATGCCACCGAAATCATTCCGTTTGGCTTAGTGATTGAAAAGATTTACTTCAAACATTTTTGGACTGCTCTTGTCCAAAATAGTATACTATGCACAACTTCCATATGAATTTTAAACATCTTAGGGACTGAATTACAACTCACTTCTTTTAGACACTTTGTAGCTATATGTCTCTAGTTTAGCACAAATAAGAAATCATCACATTTGGATTCCTACAAATCAAGATATCATCAAAATACGGAAGTATGTTCAGTGGGATAACATCTTTTAAGAGCACACTCACTGTATCCATCCCACCTTTTCCACTCAATCTTTCTTACTTCATTTTAGACAGCTTAGATTGTTATTGGAGATATAGAGAAAAGTCTTATGAATTCAATGGTTCAAGAATCAAGTCATTTGGAGGTTTAGTGAAGAAGTTATGGTCAAAAGAAGCAACCATGTTTATGACCTCAATCATACTGAACTTATTTCGGGAAAACAGTCATAACTTTCTGTATAAATTTCTGATTTAGGTGTTCTTTGATTGGTTCAAAAGAAGATTTCAAACTCTACAACTCTCATGAAGAGATAGAAGGCAAATTTTTTCATCTGAGGGGTCGGAAATGGATCAGATGATATGAAGTCATTTTTGAGACCAAGTGATGTCATCAGACGATGTAAGATTTGGAAAATTACCATAACTATCCCTACAGGTATCGGATTAAGGTGTTCTTTATATGGTTGAAAAGAAGAATTAAATAAATAGAACCCTCATGAAGACCTTAGAGACAAATTCGATTATATAAAGGGCCAAATTTGGATCAGAAGATGTTCTAGTCAAACTAAGACGAAACAAAAAGTCAACTTAAGACGAATTGGAAAAATGGTCATAACGTTTTGTATAGAAATCAGATTCATGTATTCTTTAGATGAATAGAAAGAGGACTTCAAGATCTATAACTTTCATGAAGACCTCAAAGGTCAGTTCTATCGTCTAACTTCAGTATCGTCTCACTTTTTGCATCGTTCACTTTTCTTCCGTCTACTTTCTATCATCTGCTTTTCTTCCTTTTACTTTCTATCGTTCACTTTTCTTCCTTTCAGTTTTTATTGTCTGCTTTTCTTCCTTTCACTTCTATCGTTCACTTTTTTTTCGTCTACTTTCTATCGTCTGCTTTTCTTCCTTTCTCTTTCTATCATTCACTTTTCTTCCGTCTACTTTCTATCTTCTGCTTTTCTTCCTTTCATTTTCTATTATTCACTTTCCTTCCTTTCACTTTCCATCGTTTGCTTTTTTATCGTTTGATTTTTTCCCAGAATATCTCCACTTATAAGGATCATACCTTTTGACTCTGATATCTACAATTTTCATACTATATACCATTGAAAATATAAAAGAAAGATCTACAGCTTTCCAGAAGAAACCTTTGCCAAAATATATTTATATCAATCCCAAATTTGCCCCTAAAGTCCAGAAACGAACTTCCCATTCATACACCAATATACTGCACCAAATTTTTAACTTCATGACAAATTTTGAGATTCTTAGGGACAGAATTGAAATTCGATGTCTTCATAAAAAATGTAGCCATATATTTCTATTTTAATCCAAATTAAGAATCACCTCATTTGGATAACTAGAGAAAAATCTATGGCTAACAGACCGAAGCACACTCAGTGAACATTTTCTAGATCAACTACCCATTTGTTTCAAAAATCTTTCCTTAACACAACTCATACTAAGATCATCTTTTCTACGTCATTCACTCTTCATTCTCAAAACAATCACATTTAATGTCAATTATACCCGGAAGTTGTCAATGAATGCATGTACTACTTTTTATGCGAAAAAATTCCATATCTATATACATATGTGCTAACATGATGCATGAACAAGAAAATGCATTTTCATAGTTTCTCCTTAAGCTCGCTTGTGCTAAAATTTCGGGTCTTAACCCTTAATATGGAGATGGAATGTTACAAAATCAGTCTAGATCAACCCAAAAATTCATAGAACTTTCAGATCAAAAATCCAACTCTCCACTATTATTCATTCCCAAAGTTTTCAGGCCTAAATCTTCAAAAACTAACATTTCAAACTTCTATTTCTAGTTTACTCCAAAATATACAAGCTTAGTCAAAGAAATCATCAAAACCCAAAATTCATAATCAACTTGTTCATGCTTTGTCACTTTTCCGCATTTTAAACTTTCATGCTCAAACATTATTCTTCCTCTCAACTTCATTTCAAATCAATGTCCTTCATAAGAAAAAATCATAATCTATGACCAATCATGGGCACCAATGTCAAAACATACATACATATATGTATTCTTCGTTAGCTTACTGCATAAATGCAACTTCATGTTTGACTTTCATTTTACTTCTAACCTTTACCTTGTGTAACATCCCATCACCGATGGGAAGGATAAAATAGTAATTTGGAATTGGTTATGAGTGTGTAAACTTATCTCGGCATGATCATGCATAATATGGCCTCCATATATACATGAATAGAAATTTTTGAAATTGCACATGATTGTACATGCATTCATAACATTTCCCGACATATGTGTTTATAAATGTGTTTATTGTGAAAAATATGATTTTGTGCTTGAAAATTGAATTGGAGT
>JANZLD010000009.1:17639154-17650600 GCA_026413575.1 Erythroxylum carthagenense | reverse complement strand
AAATCCCTAAAAATGTAAAACGATTTATGGTGCAGTCCAAATAATTTTCCAAATTCAATTACTCCATTAATTTCACACAGAAGTTCAATTTCAACCCTATGCCGGAAAATGACATGTATGCATGTATACTATGTGCATGTGCAACCAATCATTAATCATAGAGACTATATGCTGTATGTGCATACCGAGATATAATTTAATATCCCGAACTCTTCCTAATTACCAAAATGCCCTTTCCTATAGGAGAGGGGATGTTACAATTTGCTGAAACCTGTATGAGGTTTTGTAAATATTTATTTAATGGAAAACAGTGTAAGCTTTTGTGAAAGAATGCAATGAATGGTTTTTAAAGTTTGATGACTTTTAAATAAGTTAGTTGATGACATGTGTAAGTTGGATTTGTTTTGTTCTAACATACCATTATCAGAGGATATGTACTTGAATGTCCATAGATGTTTGGGTATATACATTATGTTAGTGGGATGTTATATTTCCTTGCTCCCAAGTTGAAGTTGTTATTCTTGTTGTCTTCATTGTTTCCAACACTAGAGGATGAATTCTGATTATTAACTTTGTAATGTTCCTTTTATTTTAATTCAATTCAACTTTCAAGATAAAATACAAAATCCTACTTAATAATATTTTAACTTATAAATCTTTTTTATTTTATAATTTAAAATTTTTGGATAGGAGTAGATGATTGGTTTGATTACAATAGCCATCCTTAGTTTGAGCCATAAATGGCTCTAACTATACTCTTTGAACACTTCATCTTTACCAAAGATTTTGATATTTCGCATTCTCCAAATATAGTGCACAAACATAACAAAACTAGTTTTAAAGAACCTTTTATCTCCTCTATTAGCCCATCTTAATTTGCTAGCCAAAGCCAATGTATTAATCAAGCTAAGATCCTTTTCTTGTAAGACAAATATATTGAGAAAAGCCCTTTATAGTTCTATGGTTTGATGACATCTGAAGAATATATGATCTAGGGTTTCAACTTCCCTAAAGCATAAAGGGCAATTTGTATCCAAAATTTGGAACCTAATACTATCTCTGGTTCCCAATTTATGTAGAGTAGATAACCATAAGATGAAAGAGTGAGCTAGAGCCATACTTGATCCCATATTAATTAGTAGGGTGGAAACTTCATCGTAGGTCCAAGCAATAATTCTTTGCATGATTGACCTATAAATTTGTGAGACTTGTGAAGCATCCATTTGATCTCATCTTCTTGTGTTTGGTTTGGGGGATATTAAGGCCATTGGTCAACAACAAAGCTAACTCCTTTGTATATATGGAAATGTCATTGCCAATTGTTATTCTGGATCAAAGCTTGGACTTTAGTATCTCCTAAGATAGATTCTATTAAAGCTGTAAAGAGGTTAGTGTTTGATAAAGGCCCTAAGGCATGCCAATTATCAAACTAGAAAGATGTGCTCTTCCCATTTTGAATATGATGCTTGACATGATGATGCATGAAGGACCTTGTATGTAAGATCTATTGAAATGTGTCATATTGAAAAAAAGTTTGAGATAGACCACATGCTTTTCTGCTTGATATGAAACATGTGTACCCATCTTACCCATAATCTTTCTTTGTACCAGTATATCCTCCATATGTTGGATTGGAAAAATAAAGCATGCATGATTTGGATAAAGCAGTAGATTTCAAAACTTTTTAGAAATAAAAATTGCAACAGAAGTAATATAACCAAATCAACATGCATAGTTATACATGATATGATATAAGGATAAATAATTGCATACTAACAAGATAGAATTTTTTACCGAATCCTTAGCTACAGCTTTAACTGCTCGCTGTGCTATCTTATCCTTGACAATGTATCCTCTTCTCGTTATTGTTTCCTCTTCTTAATATTGTATCCTCAACCAATCCGATCTACCACTTGTTCTTTTAGGATAACTTGGTTAACAAGATGCTTTAGTGGGAAAGGAGAAGAAACACATGAAGAGATTTTTTGTTAGAAGAATGAAGCCAAAGATGAGACACCTCTCATGCAATTTTAAGCTATACCATATAAGATAGGAGAGAGAGAGAGTCATAAATGCAAGGACACCTTCTCACTTCTTCTCAATTTCGGTTAACATCAAAGGAAAGAAGAGATATGCATCACTTAATTCTTTAATCAACCATAAAGAAGCCAATAAAAGATACTCTTCTTGTCTTTAAAATGGCTATATGAAAAGACTATTAACCTAATTGAGACGTATCAATTTTGGTTTTTGGTGATAAAAGAAGGATGATGGTCCATCAAATGCACCTCTTTCTTCTTTAATCTAATAAATGCTAATAGGTTACATGCTATCTTTAAAAGACCACCACTAAACCATTTAATGATAAGATCATTACTCCATTTAATGATAATAAAGTATGTTAAAAACCATCTTAAATATAGCAAACTAATGTTAAATGTACAGCTGCATAATTTGTCCATTAAAATTAAAATTCCTCCTCCATTTACCTTTGATAACTTTGTTTTTAATTTAATTATTCTAATTAATCTAATTAAACCAAAGTCTAGCCCATTTCTAAATGTTTATTTGGGCTTCCAATTAACAATTAATTAGTCTAAGCCCAATATTCAACCATATGCTTTAAAATGTCTATTTGTATTTCTTACTTTGCTCGATAATCTTTCCAGAAGCTAAAAGGGGAATCTAATTGGACTTATATAATTCAAGCTTTAATACGCACGAAATTAATTTAATCTCATTAGAACTAATTCCAACTTATTAACTAAATGTCATTGCACTAAAGACAATTAGTTGAACTCTTGAATTACTAAATATTATGAGAACATATGTTCCAAATAAGATGTTCAATTACAAACTCTAATATAAACTATGTTATAGCCATCCGTATAATAAAGAGTAAAATTACCATTTTTTAGCTATGTTGGTTTTTCCTTCTAGATCTCCGATTTTACTCTATATGGTGATTAGCATACGAGATCTCATCTTAGTGTTAAGACTTGATGAGTAGCTAGTCTGTCAAACTACTGGCGCCAGCTTAATCACCAATTTCCATAAAACATTTAGAAGTGATGATATCACTATAAACTCTTTATTTGAGTAAATGTTCCCTGATACATGTTTTAATTAATAATTTCAACATGTAGACACTAGATTGATATTCTGTAAAAATCTATTCCGATCATATCAAGAATTATAATGAAACACATATGAGTTCACCACTCATCAAGATTGTGGTCTATAATGAACGAAAGCTTAAGTTGTATGTTTTAAGATGAAAGTATCGACCCACCTTATTCTTTAAAACATACTTGATTCCATATTCATTTAATAGTGACATTATCGATAGTTAACTGCTATCATGATATGAAACTCATCATTTCCTTGAAGAAAACTCTTTTACTTACTCAGAGATAAATCACAACACCACAGTCTAAACCATAATCAAGTGACCAACTTGATTATTCAACTATGAATCAATTATTTTAGATTCTAATAATATACATGTTTCCCATACATCTCTATATATATGTATATTACTTACAAAGAATATTGGTACCTTATGACTAGATATATAATGCTTATACAAATAAAACCAAACTCTTTTGTCTTATTAATAATAAATATTTTCATTACAAAAGTAGCTGAAAGAAAATTAAGTTATAAGTAAATACACTTGCTTTCCAGGGAACTATATTTACATAACTCCAACAATCTCCTACTTGCCCTAATGCAAGTTTGACATATCCTTCATTCTTATCCCTACTATGTGGCTCTAAAAACTCTTTTAAGACAACATCTTTATAAACGGATCAGGAAGGTTTTGCTCTGTGGGAATCTTTACCATATTTACCTCACGACGTTGTATTATCTTCCTTATTAGATGATACTTTCTCTCAATGTGTTTGGCAACTTTATGGTTCTAAGGTTCTTTTAAATTAGCCACTGCCGGACTATTATCACAAGAAAGTGTAATGGACTTTTTTGCCTCATGAACCACCTCCAAATCATTTAGGAACTTACGGAGCCAAACTGCTTCGTTTGTTGCTTCATAATCAGCAACATACTCAACCTCTATAGTCAAATCAACAACACAAGATTACTTGATACTCCTCCAGACTATGGCTCCACATCCTAAAATAAATATAGAACCAGAAATTGATTTCTTTGAATCAACATTTGATTGGAAATCAAAATCTATGTATCCTGTCATAATAAGGTTACTTCCAGAGTAAACAAGCATTAAGTTCTTCGTCCTATGAAGATACTTTAGCATGCACCTACGAAGATACTTTAGCATGCACTTCACTATAGTCTAATGCTCTATTCTTGGATTAGACTAGAATCTACTTACCAGTCCCACTGCGTAACAAATATCCAGTCTAGTGCAAAGCATAACATACATTAAAATTCCAACTGTCAAAGCATACGGAATATTATGCATACATTTGACCTCCTCGTGGGTCTTAGGTGATTGCTCCTTTGAAAGTTTGTCTCCATATCTAGTAGTTATGAAACCCTTCTTGAAATCTTGCATGGAAAACTTTTTGAGCATGTTCTCAGTGTAGGTTATTTGAGACAAGGCTATCAGTTTGTTCTTATGATCCATTATAAGTTTGATCCCTAGAATATAGCTAACCTCTTCTAAATCCTTCATTGAGAACTATTGGTTTAGCCATCCTTTAACCATAGATAACATTCCTACATCATTCCCAATGAGCAGAATGACATCAACATACAAGATTAGGAAAATAACCTTGCCTTCTTGAATCCTTTTATAAACACAAGGCTCATCTAGGTTTTGTATGAACCCATAAGTTTTGATAGACTTATCAAACTTAATGTGCCAAGACCTAGATGCTTGCTTAAGCCCATAAATGGACCTTTGCAATTTGCATACCTTATGCTCATTTCTTGGATTAATGAATCCTTCTGGTTGGGCCATATAAATGGTCTCCTTAAGATCCCCATTAAGAAATGCGGTCTTGATATCCATTTTCCATATTTCATAATCGAAATAGGCTGCTATGGCTAAAAGAATTCTAATGGACTTAAGTATGGCAACCAGAGAAAATGTCTCCTTATAGTCTATACCCTCCTTTTGAATATAGTCTTTAGCTACCAATCTAGCTTTAAAGGTCTCTACCTTTCCATCTAATCCTTTTTTCCTTTTGTAGATCCATTTATACCCTACGACTTTTACATCTAGTGGTAAATCTATAAGGATCCAAACTTCATTGGCGTACATGGAATCTATTTCTGATTCCATCATCCTGAGCTATTTTTCTGCATCAACATCATTAATAGCCTGTGTAAAAGTAATGGGATCTATTTCTTCTTGGTCTAAGATGGCTATAATGCCTTCTCCCAGACCTAGACACCTGTATGGTTATCTCACAACCCTCCCACTACATCTAGGCATTACTTGATGTTCAGGTTGCTCTTCCTATTTAACTCTTGAATCCATTTCAGCATCTTGTTATGCCATATTCAAACCATTTCGACATCTTGTTCTGCTATATCCAAACCATTTCGACATCTTGTTCTGCTATATCCAAACCAACTCATAGTTTGGATGAAATAGGTAACTCTTTGATTACTACTTCACTTCTTCCTTTGTGATTTCTCACAAACTCTTCTTCTAAGAAGGCTGTATTTTTCGACACAAATACCTTCTTATCCTGAGGACTATAAAAATAGGACCCTTGAGTACTTGTAAGATATCCTACAAACAAGCATACTTTTGAACTTGGTTCCGTCTTTGCGGATTCAGGCCTTAGAACATAGATTGGGTAGGCCCAAGTCCTTTAGTGCTGCAATAAAGGCACTTGGCATTCCACAACTCCCTAGGTGTTTTAGGCATTGATTTGGATGGAGCAAAGTCAAGAAAATAAGTTGTCATTTTTATGGCATATCCTCAAAACGATTATAGAAGACTAGCATAGGACATCATTGATCTTGCCAATTTCAATAGAGTCCTATTTCTCCTCTCAGCTACACCATTCTGTTGAGGTGTTCGAGGAGCTGACAGGTTGGATACTATTCCATTGTCAATTAAATATTGCTGGAACTCTCCAGATAAGTACTCACCCTCTCGATTTGATTGAAGTTGTTTTAGTGGCTCGTTAAGCTGCTTCTCAGCTTCAGCTTTGAATTCTTTGAACTTTTTGAAGGACTCACTCTTTTTATACATCAAATACAAATAACCTTATCTAGAGTAATCATCTATAAAGGTTATGAAGTATTCATAATCTCCTCTAGCTTGTACATTTATGGGCCTATACACATTAGTATGTACCAGGTCCAACATGGATTTAGATCTGTTTCCTTTGGAAGGAAATGAGGCTTTGATCATTTTTCCTTCAATATAAGATTCACAGGTGGGTAATGGATCATTATCCAAGCCTATAAGGATCCCATCCTTTATTGACCTTTCAAGTCTTTTATGATTGATATGACTCATTCTTAAGTGCCACAGATATTTTGAATTAATGTTAGAGACATTGGATCGTCTTGGTTTTATCAATTGTGTGGTGTTTAGTGAGCCTATCATAGGTTCTATAAAGAACAATCCCTATTTAATTATCACATTACAAATAAAATCCCTATTCTCATATATTGAAACAACATTTTCAAAATATAAAGAATAACCATATTTCATTAGACAAAAAAACAGGAATCATATTCCTTACAATCATTTACCACTACCAAAAACATGGATAATTTAATCTTTATTGGTAATAATCAAAGGATGTTTAAAGAATCAAAAAGCAATGACTAAGGAATTTGAAATGACTAACACTGGCCTTATGGGCTACTATCCTAGCTATGAAGTAAGGTAAATGAATGATGGAATTTACATTTGATAAGAAAAATATGCTAGAGAAGCAGTAAAGAAATTAAATATGAAAAATTTCAAGCCAATTGCTACACATGTAGAATGTAGATTAAATTTGTCCAAGAAAAATGAAGGGAAAATAAAGAATCCAACACTATATAAAAGGAATCTTTAGTGTTTAAGGAATCTCACCTGCACAAGGTTAGATATTTTCTTTGGTGTTAGACTTATAAGTCTCTTCATTAAAACTCCCAAAACAACTCATTTAAAGGATGCTAAAAGAATCCCACGCCATATTAAAGGCACTATAGATTATGTGATCCTTTATACTCACACCAATGACTTAAGCTAATCTAATATAGCGATAGTGATTGGGCTAGAAACATCAATGATCACAAATGGGTTTCTATTATTTATACGAAATTTAACTTTCACTTAGATTTCAAAGAAGCAACCAATTGCCACACTCTACTTGTGAAGTTGAATATCTTATAGCACTACTTATTTTTGTCATGCACTATGGTTAAGGAGTTTAATAAAGAAGCTTAACTTGCCACCAGAAGAAGCAGCAGAGATCTATATTGACAACAAATCTGCACTAGCTTTAGCAAAGAATCCAGTCATCTGTAAAAGAAGTAAGCACATATACACACGCCATCATTTTATAAAGGAATGCATTACAAAGAAGGAAGTATAATTGAAGTTTGCAAGATTTGAAGATCAAATTACTGATATCCTTACAAAGCCTCTCAAACAAAGAGATTTTGAAAATTTGAGAAGCATAATTAAAATCATAAAAAACGTGTGGGGGGTGGTTGTGATAGAAAAATAAACTTGATTTCTAGGCCCAAAAAGTGTTATGTTTTAATCCATTATTTTTGTAAACTATGATCCACATTTTAGCTCATTATTTAGAGTCTATTATCTATAATTATCTAATAATTAGAGGTGAAGTGTATGTTGTATTAAATGATGGAGATTGGAAGAAGTATTAAATGTCAATATAAGGGAGTTGAATATAGAACTCTCATATGAATCTTATAAATAGGGGATGTATTTCGCATTATAAGTCAAGCCAAAAATAAGAAGAGTTTATAATAATAAAAAAAGCTTCATTTCCTCTTAAGTCCTTTCCTACTCCACTTTCCTAAATTTCTCTTCCAATATCCTTAATCCAATAATATGATATTCATAAATTATAAAAGGAAGCTTGATTTTAAGCATCACCCACTTATTCAAGTGACCATTGTAAATGATTTTGATTTTTTATCCTTTTTTCTGATTTTGTTTCACTTTTTCCATTCTCTCTCTTAAATATTTGGTTCCAACCCTCTCTCCATTTCTCATGGAAAATGCTTCATTCTCTTATGTTTATTACATCCATTTATTCTCTTTAACATTTTGAAGATCCTTTTTATCTTTTGTTATTTTCTACGCATGGGCGTTTCTCTCTTTTAGTTGTCACTTCCCATTCTCGTGTGCTCTTCTTCTCTATTTTGGATCAGTTTTGTTATTTTCTTGTTGGTATAGCAGTGCTCTAAAGGTAATAACCTTTAACACTTATTGTAGAAATCATTTTATGTTTAATAAAGGCATTTTTCATTAAGTCTATGTTAATACATTTATAGATTTGATGTTGATCTTAAATTGATTTAATGAAGTCCTTAATACAAAACATAGCATAGAAGAAATCATGATGAGATCATGATAATGAGATTCCTATCATGTGTAATTATATTAGTATCTACACTTTCCCTAGTCACAGGATTAATGAGATGGGATATCATTAATCCGGATAGACTAGCACATGTTATACTCCTTGATTGGATCAAGCAGTCGATCTTATAAGCTGTAGATATGAGATGTTTAGAGTTAACATATGGATACTTACTAAGAGTAGTAAGTATATTGGATTGACCTACTATGAGATAGTCATACGAATATTTTATTCCAGTGTCAATGATAGTCTCATCATAGTAATGGTGCAAGTATCCTTTGACTTGAAGTGCTTATGGATATCTCGGATACTGATCCTGTACTTTGACTCCATTCATTGGTGCCATTAAGGGTTTAATCATAGGATGATGATTGGGTACAACTTGAGGTATTTGAAGATAATTAAGTAGCCAATAAAGGATTCGCCACTCCTGATATAAGAAGATGATACCCAAGGCCTCTTATCGGGGTCATTACTCAAGAGTCTCTGGCCAGAGTAGATATGTTTCATGAAGAGAGTCTTCAATAATATATAAAGTAATTAGATCCTCATGACAAGATCCAATATCATTTGGATTAGATATGACATAGTTAGACTAGTGGGAGTTAATACTTTAACCATACTCTGAACCAAGTGAGGTATAGATGGTGAAAGGATAACTTGCATGACAACATTGCGTATGGAAGGGTTCATAGACAAACTACCGACTTTTCGGTCAATTGGAGGTCACAATGTGTTGCTAGATACCGCTCTTGACTTACTTAAATTAAGTATTAATTCAAGTGGTCAACATAACGGGAAACCCAACGAATCACACACATAGGAGATCCTAAGGATGAGTAAAATGGTCTTGAATGGTGATTCAAGATATGAGAAAGTGTTTCGAGATTGTATCGCGATGTGATTGTGGTAGAAAATATTGCATGGAATGGATTAGAAACAAGTATTGTTGGCTGCCAAATTGGTTATTAACTTCCCAAAACTTCCATTAATGCATGTTTTTCATAGTCATAACTTCTATTAATGCACGCTACTCATGACCATTAACTTGCCATTAATGATGGGGGTTATGGGAGGTCAAAGAGGGTAGAAAATAATCATCATTTTCGTGTATCTTGTGTAAGACACAAGGAAAAGAAAGGTTCTTTCTTACACACACACTCTTTCTCTCTTTAACTGTCACAAGAGTTCTTGTCTTTGCTAGTATAAAGAAAGAACTCTCATAAAGAAAGAACTCTAGTCATTTCCTAGTGAGGTTTCATCCTTTTATCTTCATGTGGACATTCATTAGAGACGGTCTACGTTGATTATTGTGGTTTACGACAACTCAACGCGGAGAAGATTAAAGAACGAAGGAGATCGTCGGAAAGGTAAGTAAACATCTTACATTTCAAAATTTTGTCTTCTATATCTATATGTATGAGCAGATATGGTTTTTGAGGTTTCGTTTTATTTTTCACTGAGTATATTTGATATATATTATATATGAGATACATGATCGAAACCTTACACTCGTTGGTCTTAGTATATGTGAGTTCCCAACTATTTTTTTATCCTTTTTTATTTTTCATTTTGATCTCCAATCTTGTTTTCATTTGCAAATTAATCCCTCTTATTTTAATTTTGATTTATAATTTTACTTTTGAATCATTTTATTTATTAATTTAGCCATTAGAATTCTCTTTGTCATTTATAAAATAACTAACTCAAATTTTAGACAGAAAAGCTGTCTTAGGAAAAATTCATCATACTTATAGCAAATTAGAAAATTAAATTAACATAATACAAATATAATAATGGAAAAATAATTGAAATTAATGGCTTAAAAGTGAAAGTAAATAAAACAAGACTAATAAGCTATTTATTTTGTCCAATTTAATCAAAATACTAAAAAAGACAAAAAGCTTAAACATTGAAATTGAGAACAAGCAAATCAAACTTAATGAAAAGGTCATGGAAGTAAAATTGTTCAAATATTTTTTTTAATATTTTAGTTAATTTTTTTAAAATAAAATATATAAATTGTTAGAGAAAATTAACTGTAATTAACCAAATAAGGAGGAAAAAAGATGAGAGCGACTAAAATAAGATAAAACTTTCTTATATTATTCTCTCAAATTCCTTAATAAAAAATCTAATTTTATCGTCGCTCTTTAACAATATTTTAGAACATATCAATAAGAAATAAAAAGGAATATAATTGAGATACGCAATCGACAGATCTTTCGGCAAAGCAGCGTCCACACTCAAATTGCTGAAAGTTGATACTACAGTCCAATATGGATCACCGTCCGTGCCTTGTCTTTTATTATGACGCGATTGCAACATGGCAAAAGTTAGAAGTCTCGGATGATTTAAAATCGTACTTTCAAGAATCAAGAGCATACTTTAAGAACTCGATTGCATTTGATTGGACAAAAATAAATTTAAACAAAAAACGTCGATTTTCCGCTGCTCTAACGTCATGCACTTCCGTCGTGGCACAATTGCATCGATTTGGAGAAGAGTAGACAGATTTTACACGGTAAGTGTTCGTCAGCTTGCATCCATCTCTTTCCTGAACTTTGCAATTTTTGGCTTGTGAATCTCAATGTATAATTAATAGAATAGAATGAAATCAACAGGAATGTAATAGTTAATGATAGAATGAAATATAATATAATAAAAAGTTATTTATAAAAAATGAAATGGTTGGTTATGTAATATAGTTAAATGTTATTTGGAAGATTGATGAAATGAAATATAATGTATAATAAATAATTATTATACCCCTAACATTAAAATGATTGTTACAGGAGGTTTAACGCTATAATTTTAAAACAAAAATTATGTCCAATTAAAAAGTCACGGTTCGAGTGACAATTATGACAAATAATTTTTTATATTTTTCA
>JANZLD010000009.1:17585934-17598399 GCA_026413575.1 Erythroxylum carthagenense | reverse complement strand
CTTAAAGCATAAAAACATCTATAACACAATTCATATACAAAAACACTCATTTAATTTCATTTTAATATTTCTAATTTCCACTAAAAGTTCGGGGTCTAACAAGTGTTAATTATAATAGATTTTGTATATTTATGATTTATTTTTGCTTCGTCGCTTATGATGTAGCTTGACTTTGTTGAAATGTTACTACTATATGAATGACGTTGAATAAATTAAATATATTGAAAAATTATAATAAAATAATATTTTTACTTAATAATATAATAATAGATATTTGATCATTTGGAACAATCTCTCTATTAATTAAGAGTAAAGTTGCGTATTATTAGACATTTATAGATCTCATAAAACAGCAAGATTCATACTGAATGTTGTTCTTGTAATATAATAATAGGTATTTATGTTCATAAAATCTAAATATAATTTAAAAGAATATGTGAAGTTTTCGGGAGCATTTAATGGCTACGTTCATCACATGATGCATAAAAGTTGAACAAACCACAAATAGCTATACTTTTTTTGCTTCCTATCCAAATAATTTGAGCCAAAAATGGGCATTCATCTTTCTTGGTTTCTGTCCAAGTTACTCAAGCCAAATTCTCCAAGAGAATTGTCCACCACGTGAAGCATGATTTGAAAGGATTCTATTATATACCTAAGATTTCGGTGATTTTATAGAAATTATAATTATATTAATTATAAATTATTCATTAATACATAAATATTTAGTTAATATAGGCATAGATGCAAGAGAGCCACATGCCTCTCAAACTTCTTTTAATTTTAAAGGATGAATTATATTAGACTTTTATGTAGTTTAGCCTTTTTTTTTTTTAAATTTCGAACGTATTCGCCTAACATCATTCTATATTTGATTCTACTGAAAATAGGCAAGCAATGTCATATAGTTTGATTAGGTATTACGTTGGATAACACCTACCTTACTTGTAGACGTAATATCTAAATGAGTTTGTTCCATATATATGTTATACGACAATCAAGCCCACGTAACGTCATTTGCCCATTTTTCGTCAGGTTATATAGATATAAATCATAATATCATATTAGGATGTCGATACAATTTTCTATTATCACCTGAAAGTTTTTAATAATTAAAACCAACAAGATTAATTTATTAAAATAATCAGATGTCAAATTTCTAATGTACAAAAAATTCTGGATTCGTTTGCTTATCCAAATTTTAATTGTGATACAATGCAAGTATAAATAACAATATCATCTTCCATCTTGCTTTGGAATGCCACTGTTAATTTCGTTTGGCAAGAAAAGAAGTCAGTGGTATTCAAGCAAGAATTTCGGCAAAGAGAAACGATGCTTCGACGTGTTGAACTAACAGTGTGGAGTAGATTGAAAGGAGCAACAGAGCTGGACAAACGCCTGAAGCTTAGTCATCAGATACACCTGCTAAAAACATGGGGTGCACATAGGAAGTAACGACATATAGGCCTAGAGCTTACTGGACCTGTAAGCCTACATAAGCATTAGTTTATCGGCCTCCGAGCTTGGGTTTGAAACGGCCTGCATGCCAAGTTCTTTAATTCTTTTCATTTGTAGATAATGGACTCTGCAAATATTTTGAGTAAGAAGAGCAACGCTAGATTTCGAACATTATCTTCCATCATTTCTAATAAGTACCTTTCCAATCCCTCCCTACTCGATTTCCATGTATCAACTATGAATTGGATGTGGAACAAAGCTTATAATGCAGAACTGTCACAAGCTTAAGTTTGTGTTACTAAACTAATAATTAACTCGAAACGATCGAGCATGGGTATCCTTACGTTAGTGGTTTCATTTCTAAATGACTTTGATAAATATAATGCCAGGTAATATTAAGTAAGGTACTTCCCTGAGACTATTTTTTTTCAAAAAAAAAAAAAAGGGTACATAGTTCATATGTCGAAATTGAAATTCAAAATTGTAAAAATTGGAATGTGTCTGTCTAAGCAGATTTTAGAGACAGCATATCGAAGATTACTTATGGTCATATATGTGAACTTAAATCTCTCGGTACAAATGTATGACATGTGTCTTCCAACCCTTTCTTCATCCTATTATAAGTCAATCTCAGAAGTACTTTATCGTCACCAAATAATGTTAATCAATCGGTCGCAATGAAAACACCTCCCTCCCGTTTTCAAACAAAATACATGTACGTTTATATTTTTCATTTGATTGAGCCACAAGGGAAAGCCAGGTGGATAATTGGCTTTGTTCATCTTTATGTCGAACAACTGACATGATCCAGAATAGGTTCATCTTCTCGGATTATCTATATTTCTTTAATGGACAAGTTGTTAACTTGTGGTTAAGTAATAGAATATTGCCAAGGGTTACTAGTAGCTGCATGTATATACGTATGACATGCTTAAAAAAATGTTGAATTAATCTATTTACGTAACACATAAAAAGATGTCCATGAAGGGCATAAAGACTATAATAACCCCAGCCCACAAAAAACCTAAGGTTCTTCCTTGTCAAAGTTCTCTCAAGAGCTTGATACGTATATCGTGTAAACACATGCAAGTGAACTGCATGAAATTATAATATCGATTCCTTAAAAAAAAAAAAAAAAAGGATTATGCATACTATTGAATAAATTCAAAGTTTGTTGGTAAACTCGTGATCTTCTCCAACAAGAATTTAACAAACATTTGTATATTTAAGCACCGTGTATGTATATGTGTGGGTGTAAATGTTGTCCTTACTTCTATCCCCCGTATTATATTTAAATAAGTCAACTGTAAGACACAAGTGAATTTTATTTATAACGCCTACACAAGCAAACCCCAGAAACACGACAAGGGTACAAATTATGTAAGCAAATCTCCTTTATTTAACTTATAATTCTTAAACGCTTTAATTAAACAAATTATAGTGACAAAATGTACTTACGTGAAGTTTCAACGATGTGGAAGATCTAGAAGGTGGCTTCGCAGCCACGGAAAGTTGTTTCATATCTAAGCCATATGATACAAATCTTAAAGCAGCCATGCTTGCTCTCCACATATGCAGGCAAGTGTCCTCATGATAAAACTCAGATGTCACGTAGACACCAAACAGGGAGACAGAAGATTAAGATGATCTTATACTATATATTAAGTTCAACATTCTGCTTTGGGTAACACGATGAGTAGAGAATTTGAACTCTATAGGTCATGGCTTGCAAGTTTTAGAACCAAATGTCCGACAATTCTTGCATACATCTGGTCTGACGTTAACTTTTTAAAGGTTAATTCGGAAAGAAAGGTCAAACTGTAAAGGAAGCAAACCTTGCCGCAAGCCAATATAATTTTACCAAATGATCACTTTTGGTTGTCAGAAATAATATAACAACGCAATTGACAACGACTCTAACTGTTAGATGAAGGGTGGATGGGAACTATCACCTGATTTTCAATGACTTTGAATTTGGTTCCAATGATGCAGGTAAAAGCGTCAGGATCATACGCTTGGCCTCTGATGGGCATTTGTTAAAATAAGAGTACAATTTTTCAGAAGAAGCAAGGGAGTTGACTTTCCTCTTGGATGTAGAGAGGACACATGTCATTTTCTGCTTCGTGGCCAATTTCTTCTTGCCCTTTTTAGATTGGATATAGATTGTACATGCAAATACAAGTCACAAGCATCATTAGTTTGCTTCTTTCTGTCATTAATAAAATCACCAGCTTAAGATGCTTCAATATTATATGGTTTAACTTGAGGAAGGTGGCCATATTCAGACAATTGATTCATTTGTTCTTTGCATATAAGAAGTTGATATATTACGTTCTTAAATGTAAGGTTTGATTATGCTGATTTCTTACCATAGAAACAATCAAACAACCTTTGCACACAATCTTTGCCCATTTTCCTTCATGTTAAGAAACTCAACTCCTCTAACTCCAACGACCTGTCTCTGTACCACAGTACAACCGACATTTCTTTAAACTGAAGTTATCTTGCATCTACATTGTTTTAAGACCTGATCATGGCTAGTAGGGTAAGTAACGAACTATGGTTCATACTTTATAAGAAATAACCCAACACTTTATCCATCTGACTTGATTATTGGATACGAAAGTACTAAGAATATGTTCTTTTAAATAATTTATACATTTTAAAGTTCTTCTGCCTATATATAATTGGTTTAGAACTGCCGGTGATATCCAACAAGTAGAGCTTACAATTTCAAACGGAGACCAACCAGAGAGGAAAAGAGGAAACGTGTTTCTCTGATTGATATGGTTTCCATCTAACTACTTTACCGTCATTTCATTTTCCCTTTGGACTTGTAAAAAGAAAAGGTCAACCACAAATATGTTTGAATTTCCCACTATGATCCAATTTCATTTATTCCTAGATTCATAAGCATTCACATTACGAAATAATCATAGTATATGGGCTATCTTGCTCTGATATAGACAAAATGAAGACACAAACATAAATAAAATAATACATGGACAAATTAATATGAAGTAAAAGTAAGTAATACAAATTAGCTAGAGATGAACATATTTATTTTACAAGTCCTTAATAAAATTTTTCATTAGAAAAATGAACATAATCTTCACTTGCACTATTATTTGATATTGAAGGTATTAACATGCAAAGAAATGTATAACAACACATAACTTTACGACATCTGCGTAATAAATTTAACGCTAAGCATATTTTCAATACAGTATACAGCGAACGGATCAACATATATTAGTTGTAAGAGCATTTTTACAAAGCAGGCTATGCACTGCACGCCCCTATAACAACATAGCTAAGCAGTGTCCTCATTATTTTGACACTTAACTATAGCTTTATTCCTTATTTATCACGGCAGATTTACGTTGCAAGTTCAAAGTGACAATTGTTAAATGTAATCTATAAACAATATGGAAATTGTAGATGGTTATTTCATTTTTAATGGTTAATTATAATTTGAATTTAACAGAAAAACTATTTGGTAACAGATGTCATACATTGGGTCTAAGTTACAAGTGAATGAAGAATCCAGACACATTTGTAAGCATTGACTTAACGGCATTTTAGTGTGCCTTCACCTTCACGACCATGACCATTGCAAGATTATGCACCCACCCAGTTGTTGCTAGATGTGATTAATTTCGTATCTTTTATGCAATTTTGATTGAATTGAATCTACTTGTCGTGATTTAATAAATTAAATTTTCATGTGTAAGTAACTCATTGAGAATTGGAATTCCGGTCCCTATATAAGATAATAGAAGAAAATAATATCTGAAAAATTCTTAAAATTACTTGTTAATTACCATGAGACCCAACAAAATCACATTACAGATGTCTATATCACGTGTCGCTTTGATTGTTATACAACACATACGCCTACGTAATACAAAAACTCTCGTCAGATTTATGTTCATAATGGAACACAAAATCTGTGAATTATGTAATAGACACTAGGTAGACCCGTGGCATAAGGACGGCACCAAATCTTTTTGACTTGGATTCAATTACGCAGTCATTTTCTCACCTATAAATACATAGACGTATCTTCCCACTAACGTCAAGTACTCACGTCCCTCCAAGCATATCTCTCATCACCCATACCATAGCAATCTAAACCGGCCGTTTTTGCTTTCAAGTATTTCTGTTGATTTATTGATCTGAAAAAATGGGAAGGGCACCTTGTTGCGACAAAAATGGACTGAAGAAAGGCCCGTGGACTCCGGAGGAAGATCATATGCTTATTACTTACATTCAAACGCATGGAGCTGGCAACTGGCGCACCCTCCCCAAGAATGCTGGTATACAGAATCATTATTTGAACTTCTTGTTTGTGTATATATATATATCTGTGAACTTACATCCCTTGATTGATTTTATAGGGCTCCAGAGATGCGGGAAGAGTTGTCGTCTTCGATGGACCAATTATCTGCGTCCTGATATCAAAAGGGGAAGGTTCTCTTTCGAAGAAGAAGAGACAATCATCCAATTGCACAGTCTTTTGGGGAATAAGTAAGACTCTCAACCATTTGGTTTCAGTTTAAAACTTACGATCTTCAGGACTTAGGATTACGCATAAAAAGGGCAAAATAATGAAAATCACCCATCTATTTTGAATTTTTACATTAGACTAACTACTTCGTTTTGCAATGGAAGATGGTCTGCCATAGCAGCACGTTTGCCTGGAAGGACCGACAACGAGATAAAAAATTACTGGAACACCCATGTTAGGAAAAGGCTACTTAGAAATGGAATTGATCCTGTGACTCACGCCCCACGTCTTGATCTTCTTGACCTATCCTCCCTTCTAAGTTCAGCTTTATGCAGCCAATCTTTTCTGAATCTATCAAGCTTGCTAGGAAACCAAGCACTGCTTAATCCTGGTATTCTAAGGCTAGCCACAGCCATCTCATCACTGAAACAAGAAGACCCAGAGCTGCTTTGGCAACAAATACAAGAAAACCAGCATTGCAGCTCTATGCTTGAAAACCAAATTCCAATGTCGCAACCTAACCAGTCGCATAACCTGGGTCATGAAATCTCTGCCTGCAGTGCACCTATTTCTCAGTTTTTAAATCAAACACAACTGATGCAAACCAATGTGGAGATGTTTCCTGGAAACACAACAAATTTTACATGTCAGGATCCTTTGGAAACCAATATGCCGTCAACATTGAATAACAATTTGACTCCACAGGCAAACTTAGTTTTTTGCAGCACAGATCCTACTGTTTATGAGCTTAAAGAAAGTTCTAATCTCCATTCCGCACCTAGCAGTGGCTACCAGAATCTGGGTATAGATTCGGTCCTATCAACGCCATTGTCAAGCCCAGTTCAATTGCATTCATCATCAACACTTGTAAACAGCAGCGGCAGCTCTGAGGATGAGAGAGAAAGCTATTGCAGCAGTTTGTTGAAGCTCGAAAATATAGGGAATTTAAACCTTGAGGACTTCCTGTAAATGTTCTTTAAGAACTGTTGAAGATATTGTAGGCATTTTACTGATACTGTGTTTTTAAATTAAGGATTTGCAGTTGAATTTCCTGTAAAAATATGTAAAATTCTTAACGCTTCTCCTACAGGGTTATGTACTATCCCCTAAATATACACCCACACGTGAGCTTTCCCCACTCACTGAAAGCTTCTCTGTGAAACCATTCCTTCATTTAATGTGGTGCCTTTGCTTTGATTCCATAATGTTCGAAAATGGACCGATTAGGTTAGTGGAGCAATTAATTAAATTTGATTCATTTTTACGTGGTTCATTTTTTAATGCATGTATTTTTACATTCAAGAACATATAATTTTTAGGAGTTAAGTTGAATTAAATAAATTCATTGTATCACTTGTATTATGAAGTTTCTTGTACAACTATAAATACCTCATGCACTATTGCATTTGAAACCAAGCCAAAAATCCAAGAAATCAAAGTAAAGTGAATTTACAAAAGAAGTTTGAGTGTTCCCCCTTCTCTACTTATCTTCTTATTTTCCTACATAGTGGTATCAAGAGCCTAGCTATTTGAAAAATGTCTAATTCTATTATTACTATTCCCAAACTCACAAAAGAGAATTATGGTAATTGATGTGTTCTCCTGAAGGTAACTCTTGGCTCTTAAGATGCATGACAAAATGGTAGAGCAAGGATATTGTAACATCTTATTACCCATGTTAAGGCTAAAATTGTGAATTATGATAAAGGATTGAGAAATTAGGAAAATGCACGTCATACGTAAGCTAAACATGACATGCACAATTTTGCACATTCATATGATTGCACATTCATTCATGACATTTTTTCGGTATAATTGAGTTATTAATGCGATTAAAATGTAATTTGGCAATTTTGGTATGTTTAGGGTATTTTGAAATTTTTGGTAAATTTTAGAAAAATATTGATTTATGGGCTAATTATAATATGACATGTGGCAACATATGTATATGACAAATAACGTGTATGTATGGTGATAAGTGGTAGACGTGCTTAAGTGACAGATGTGATACATGCAAAATAGTCACGTAGTTCAGTGTTAAGCAAAACCATTTCTGCAGCTCTCTCGTTCCTTTCTTGTTTGTTTCTCCACTGAAAACACCATCACCAAAACAATATCTTGTTTATCCAGCATTCTATGCATTTGATTCACCCTCATTGCTGGAACTATTTGCTGAATCAAGTAAGTGACTTTGATGATGTTTTATTGTTGTTGATTTTGTATATGAATTTATTCCTGAATGGTTTGAGAAGTGTGATTTCGGTGATAAATGAATCAGATGAAAGATTTGTGATATAGAAATATAAAATATGACCTGTTTTGTTTGGAATGAGTTATGGAAGAGGGCTGAAAAATTGATGAATATACTCTTCTGGTTTAGAGAAAACCAAAAATGGGTTGTTATCATTGTACATCCATAAATCTATTGAGTATCAGTTGAAATGAATTTAAATGAGTTTGATGATAAAGAATGAAAATTGGGTAAGGTCGTGATATATTGAAAAGTGGAAAATGATTCAGATGAAAGTAAGATAAATAAATAAAATGTAGAAAATTGAAAATTGCATGTGTAAGAATCAAATTTTGATGTTTAAGTGTGAATTTTGGATTTTTGAATTGTGTGCGTGTCGATGAGCTAAATATGACTTAGAAGAATTGTTTTGAGAGTTATTTGAGATAATTGCTGTAGAATTAACTTTTGGAAAATTTACAGTAGAGAGAGAGGGTGAATATGAAGTTTCAGATTCTTGGTGTCTGGGTGCTAAACTTGAATCTGATTGTGTAGAGCTTGTAGTTGGAGTTAGAAATGTAGTATAGATGAATTAGGAATGAGTAAGTCTGGAAATAAAAGGAGAATGGAAGGAAAAGAAGAAAAGAAATTCGGTGAAGAAGAAAATAGAAACGCACGATCATGCTTTAGCACGACAGTGATTTCTCAAAAATAGCAAAGTTGCGATCACGCTTTTGCGCGATGGCAAGTTCACTGGATCAATGAAACTCGCGATCATGCAAATGCACAATCGCGACTTTCAATTTATTTTCTTTAAAGATATTATTTCTAAACATCCTTCAATCTTTTTATTATAACTTCTTCACTCAATGTTCAAATGACTTGAGAATTAAACCATTGGACTTGTAATACATTGCTCTACCTCTCTACCAAAAATCATAACAATCTGAAACCAGTTGAGAGAGATAGAGTGAAAAACATGGGATGGGTCTGACATAATATATTCGCAACATTTTTGTCCTTATCTGTCACACCCGTGACTTTTGTTCCTTACACCCGTGAGTCATGCACACCTGTGACTTTTCTCCTTCACCCCCATAAGTTTAATTTTTGGATTGATGTTTATTTGTCACATCAAGTCACTGTGCTCTCCAATAGTAACCTTGACTTGATTTTTGATATGAACACCTGAGAGAAATTGCAAACTGAACAGTCCTGTTTCTTTTGACCATAACTTCTTATCTTTCAAAATGAGATGATCTTTGAGTTCAAGTAAACTAGAGACATAGGACTACAAATCATATGAAGAAGTCGAATTGTAATTCAGTCTCTAAGATGTTCAATTTCTAGATGAAAGTTGAGTATAGCATACTGTTTCAAAATAAGAACATTCCGAAAACATTTGAGGTATAGCTTTCTGATTACTGAATCAAATTGAATGATTTGGTTGTCATTAGAAACTTAAGACATTGAAGAACAATTTTCTAGAAGGAAGTGTTACCTAATTTTGTCATTTATCCTATCAAAATGATTATGCAAAGTCAATTCGAACGCATGTTGTTAGAAAAATTTGAAGTAGTCAATTAGGTTATGAAATTGGTTTCATATTGTTTTATTATGGTCTAAATTATAAGTACAAATGGTATTAATGAGGGTTTTGATATCTGAATGAAATGATGACAAGATCGTAATAAAATACCTGGGATTGTCATTGAATATGCATTGTGCATACTTTCTATACATTGATGTGCATAAAAGAATACTTAGACATTTATGCAAGAGTGTGATATTTGTAAATGTGTTTTGTATGATAAAGAGGAGCTCATTGGATGCCAGTTGCTGGACCATCCATCCAATAGCATATTAGAGGGTACTGTGAGTCAACCTAGGTGATTTTCCTAGGATTAATTGAATTTGTTTGACTTCCAATTATGAATTATTTGTGATTTATTATGAATTCCGAACTTTAAGTATGAGGAGTTTAATATTTGGGTATGTATTGGAGGTGCTCTGAATTGTTTTGAAATTCTGAATGATATTTGTATTCTCAACGAAAGTTGAATGCTGGACTTAGGTCCGATGATTATGAGGTTCTAACTGTGTATCATATATGACTGTCATATGTGGCATATTCGGTATTTGATACATTTCATAAAATACATGCTTAGATAAAGCGTTGTGACCGGAGTCACTGGTATGAAAGTGCTTGCATGTAGAGCTTTGCTTTGTGATTTCTGATTCTGCACGTAGAGTTTTGCTCCGTGATTTTGTTATGACTGAGCCCAATATGCCAATATCTATATATAGATGTGAAAGGCACTCGGTCTCAACAATAATAACAAATCTAGAGTCTCATATGCATCTGTATTTGTATTTATATGTTCTAATTTGCAATGATTACATGATGTGCCATGATAATGTGAGTATTTGGACATACATGTTCAGAATGAATATTTGTGAAATATGTGAATTGTGTATGTGATTTGGGTGAAATCATCAATAATGGTTCGCTCATTAAGTTCACAAACTCATAAAAATTACAACGTGACTTTTCAGGTATGAGATAGGTGACTTAGTATCTTATTCTAGATTAGAGAAACATTTTGGAATAAGTTATGGTTCAGAGGTCTGTCAGCTGACATAAGAAGAGTTATAACTTTTATTTGTAATTTTTGTTGGAACCTGTATAATATTTGTTTAATGGAAAATAGTGTAAGCTTTTGTGAATGAATGTAATGAATGGCTTTTAAAATTTGATGACTTTTAAATAAGTTAGTTGATGCCATGTGTAAGTTGGATTTGTTTTGCTCTAACATACCATTACTATAGGATTTGTACTTGAATGTCTATGAAAGTTCAGGTATATACCTTATGTGTAGGACCTCGGTCTCTCAGGCCTCGTGTCCACAGGGCCTCGGCATCTCGAGCCTTGCACCCACCCGCTTGCAAATATTGTCTGCTTTGGACCTCGGCCTCTAGGACCTTGCGACCTCACGATTTTGTTTTTCCAGGACTTCCCCGGAGGTCACCCATCCTGGTACTGCTCTGGCCCTTGTATGTTTAACTTCAAAGTTCTGATGGGATCCGGTGCGTTAAGGCATGGAAAACGAGTCTGCAAGGGAAAGATTTCCATATCCTTATAAGGCATGCTTCGTTCTCCTCTCTAACCGATATAGGATACTCCTAAGTATCCACCCCCTTTCAGAAGGCCCAGCATCCACGTTGGCATATCGCTGGGGTCCTGTCTTTGATACCAATCGTAGGACTTCGACCTCTCGAGCCTCACGTCCACAAGGCCTCGACCTCTCGAGCCTCGCACCCTCACGGTTTTGTTTTTTCAGGACTTCCCAAGAGGTCATCCATCCTGATACTACTATGGCCCTAGCACGTTTAACTTCAGAGTTTTGATAGGATCCGGTGTATTAGGGCATGAAAAACGCTTCTGCAAGGGAGAGGTTTCCACATCCTTATAAGGCATGTTTCATTCTCCTCTCTAGCCAATATGGGATACCCCTAAGTATCATATGTAGCACCCCACTCTCGCAGGACCCGAAACCGACATCGTGGGTGATATCCGAGTCCATGCCCCGCGAAGGTGGCATGCTAGAACAGTCAACCATTTGACATTCGGTATAATTTTTTTAAAAAATAAAGCAATGCACATGTATGCGAAAATTAATTATAAAATTGGCCACAATTTAATTCAAAATATTTGCATTAACAACATTTCAACCATTACATAAATCATCAAAATTTTCCTTTCCATTTGGGCCCATTACTGAGACAAAACAGTTATAATCATAATATTAGTATACTTCATAATCAATTGCAAACCATTCCACTGTGGAAAGTGATTACAAATAGAAATCTTCAATATATATATTACAATAATTGCAGAAACTCAAATCGATACAAAAATAAGAAAGTACAAGTGCAGATGCAAACTGATCCCGACCTCTATCCTTTACTTGTATACTGTAGGGATACTCTCGTTTATCTAACGGGGTATTCTTCTGATCCTGAAAAATAATTGCAAATTTTTGGTGAGTTTTGCGAACTCAATGAGTGATCATCATCAATCGCTCACCCAGTCACATTGTAATATCCCGTTACTGTTAGCAAGGGCATTTTTGGTAAATTGGGACAGACTGATAGGTTGCATTGCATTCACTGATTTAGCATGCTACTGACCTCTAATCATAGAGGAACAGGTTTACTGCATATGCATTTATTTATAAGTACAAGCGTTCATGGTTTCCGGTATTGA
>JANZLD010000009.1:17317700-17343103 GCA_026413575.1 Erythroxylum carthagenense | reverse complement strand
CATAGATTAGGAGTCAACAAATGCATAATTACTAAAGAAAACGGGCCTAATTTATAGTATAAATTTGGTCCAATCAATAACTTATGCTAAAGATACCTTAACCTCATTTGATTCTTGATAACATTTCTTGTTTTGTGCTTGTCCTGGATCGTGGAGTCTAAGCCATGATCGTGCCCTTCATTTTCTTCCTCGTATTAACACACATACTAACATCAATTCTACTCTAATTTTTCATAATTTACCTCCTCTAATGCTACATCATTTTATACTAGTTCAACTACCATATTCATTGCATTGACTCTTTTCATTTGATTTATCTTCTTTTTCTTAATCTCATTCATACATAAAATCCTATCTTATATGCATTTCTAAGTTTCTACTAACTACATATCATTCATCTCATGTACAGTCATTTATATCTACTTCATTCCCTTTTGATTTTTTCGTCATTTTTGTCTCACTTCCTATTATTATTTATTTCATCTTCCTTATATATATCCTCAATCAATTCAGAATTATAAATGTATAATCATTATGAAATTCTGATCTCAATTCCCCTAATATCTTCTTACTGTGGATCATAACTCTTGTCATATTAATCAAACAACCATTTCGATTCCAAATTCATCTTCTTAAGATCATAACAAATTTATGTTTTCATTACATTATGCTTGTACACTTTAATCTCATCATTTCTACTTATATCCCTATTTTCCTCAAACAATCCATGATGATACATTCACATATATATCACATGCGGAGATATATCACCATAATACAATATTGGTGTCATATTCAATAATACATCCTCCAATACAATTGTATTTGAATCTTTATTTATCATATGTAATCATATACTATTTCCAATTTCTAATTATCCACAACTTTCTTTTTCTTACATTCTAAAAGAGCATCATTCTTCTCACTAATTTTATCAACTCAAATCTTAACATATGTTCATACGTATGACTCATGCACATGTGACTCAGACTAGGGATCAGTTGATACTGTCTGTTATGACATAACTAAAATGCACGTAACTTGACATATATTTCGAAAAACACCCATGTAAGATACTAATTCTGGGCTCTGATATCAAAATATAGCACCTCACTCTTGTAAGACACGTACCCGACTTCTTGAGTGATGTCCGAGTACGTACGCTACAAAAGCAGCATGCTAGAATAGTCAAACACTGAAAACTTAATACAATTTTTTTAAAATTTATCATACGTATATATGGAAAAAAATAATCAAATCAGGCCCACTTTTTTTCTTAAACATTTCCCTTCATAAGTGTTACCAACATTTTTCAAATCATCAAAATTTTATTAATCACTAGGGCCCATTATAGATACAAAACACTTACATTCATAATGTCATTACAATATAAATGCATTCCCATACACATTGTACAATAATTTCGAAATACACTCTTCAATATAAAAATTAATGGAAAATTTTATGTAGACATAAATTGATCTTGACCTCTATCTCTTACTTGAATACAGTGGCTATATTCCCATTTGCCTGAAGGGGTAACTCTTCTGAGCTTAAAAAGATATTGTAAATTTTAGGTGAGTTTTACAAACTCAGTAAGTGACCATCCTCGATGGCTCACTCAATCACTTAACACATATCAACACTTATAAACACATAATTCACATCTTTTCATTTATAATCATTTCAATCGTTCAAACACTTTTCATGTTCAGAAATCATTCAAACTATTTAAAAAATACATATCATATGCATATGCGGTGCTTATGGGACTAACTTGTAATTATTATTGTTATGACCGAGTGTCTATAACTATCCTGTATCCATTGCGGATACTGGGCTCATTGATAACTATCCCGTATTTATTTGAGATATTGAGGTTATTTTACATTGTGAGCCTTTGGGTCTTAATCACATTCATATTCTGAGCTTTACGCTCTTTTTCACTTTCTGAGCTATAAGCTCTTTTTCAGTGGCTGCTCCAGTCACAACTGCCTTTATCTTTTATGCATTCATGAAATGAAATGCATCACATTTATTCAGTCAGTTGAAAATGCTTAATATCACACAATCATATTCGCTATCACATTCTCATTCACATTTGTTATCGAACCTTGGTCTAGAATTCAACATTAAAGTTGAGAATCACTTATTTAGTCCAATTCACATTCAAGGATTTTCACATGTATCAAACTCGTCAGACATTCAATTTCTGAATTCAGAACAATCACATTCACATTTCATAATCATTCAATCCTTAATACATAAACAAAAAAATAAAAAAATAAGACCATCTAGGTCCACTCGCAGTACGCTTTATATTAGCATTAGCTTTCTTGATATGGAAACGTCTGGATGTGGACATTTATCCTGCACATCAACATTATGCAATACACACATTGCACACACATTAATAACATAGCACAATTATAAGGATTCATTTATAGAAAATTGTGTATATAGAATATGTACAATGCATGCTCAATGACAATCCCAGGTATATTATCAAATTTCACAACATAAGCACATTCTCATATTTTAGATTATTTGTTCTCATAATATCAAATTCTTATTCACTTTTACTTGATACCCATTACTCATCTCCTTTGAATCACAACTACAATCATATGAACATTTTTCATCCCCATTATATTCATGTCTTTGGTACTTTGAAATTAACAATTCATTCACTAATGTTATTCTAACATTATATAATCATACAAGATCCAAACTCTCATTTCTTCTTATAATATCTCCAAAATTTTGGACCATCGGGTCAATTGTTCATGAACATTTTGACAAGAAAAATGGAGTAATTTGGCAACACTTCCTTAATGACCCCAAGTTCATGTAATTTGATTCAGTATTCCGAACATTAAGCTTTGAATATTTTGAGTTATTTTTAAACTAAAACAGTATGTTGTACTCAAATTCAATTTAAATTTTATAATTCTAGAGATAGAATTAAAATTTGATTTCTTCAGAAAAATTGTAGCCCTCTGTCTCTAATTTAATATAAATTAAGAATCATTCCATTTGGATAACTATAGATCAACATATTGCCAAAATACCAAAGTATGTTTAATGAAAATGCTCCATTCATCAATTTTCTAGAGTTGTTCATCATTTTCATCCTAAATTTATCACTCAATCTCTCACAAATGATTTCAGAAGATCATAATTTTTTTTTCATTCCCCATTTTGGGCTTCCATTTAACTCAAAACATCGACAAACAAAGCCAAAATCCTATATTAAAACTCAAACATTAAATAGAAAAATTCAAAGAGAATAAAGCTGTGCAGGAAAGTTGGTCATGGTGAAGCCAGGAGTTGTCCGCAGTGAAAGTGTCCCTAGAGGAATCCTCATAAAATCCTGCAATTTGGCCAAAATGAAACAAAGAGTTGGCCACGTTGAACTTTCACAGAATCAACAAATAGGACTCATCTTCTAATTTTCAAGATTTTACACCCAACACAACTTGTACAAAGATCGCTTTTTCTCCTTCATTTACTCTCCATTCTCAACTCCATTTCAACTCAATATCATTCACACATAAATTATGATCTATATTTGATCATTAACTCAAAAATAGAACATGTGCATATACCATTCATCAATAATTTTCTGCACCCATCCTAACACCATTACGATGATCATTCTACCTCAAAAACATATCTATAATAATATATGAATTATTACTCATCATACATATCCAAGAGCAAGACATTTAGATCAATTTTTTTCTTCACCCATGACACTTACATAAACATTGCACAATCAAGTCATCAAATCTCAATTTACTCATCATTCTAGCTTCATTTAACCATACCTATGACATTTAAACCATAACTTACTTGGTTTAGCTTCAAATCTTGAAAAAAAAAACACTTAGCCCTAGCTCCTTAGCTTCATACGATCTTCATGGAGGTTAGAAGGTTTAAGTTTTTCTTGTGTCAAATGGAGAACACAACATGGTGGAAGTGGCAAGTGAAAGATGAGAGACCTAGTTTCAATATTGGTGAAAGTTGGCAAAAAAATTCATGAAGAAGGTGAAGAGCTTAAAGAAAATGGAGAAGGTCACGTAAAAGAGAAGAAAGCAAGGCAAAAACAAGAAATAACTTGGTCTTTCAATTGAAAGAAACTTGAGAGAGAGGAGTGGTGAGTGGTAGTGACACTTGTCACTACCACTTGTCACCTTTTTATGGTCCCATGTGAACCCTTATTAAAAACTAGTCTTTCTATCTCTAATTTCTAATCCAATTATCTCTAAATTTTCAATAACACTTGTAATAAATCCCAAAGTCATTTATCAAAATTTCCATTTCCATTTGATAGTTAATTCTACTGCCATTTATTATTTGTCCTGTCACTTGGCATTTTTCCTAGTCCAAAAATTACCCAAATTTTCATAAATTTTCCTAAAATTCACCAAAAATTCTAAATCACTAAATACACTCTCTAAATCAGTTTTTAACATATAAAAACTACAATTCTCAATATAATAACATTTATAAATAACTATACCCAAAAAATGTCAATGAATGCATGTACAGTTCATTGTAATATGGGCAATAATCAAATTCACTTTTGTGTATGCTAACATTATGCATAAGCATAAAATGCATTTTCCTAATCTCTCATTGATATTTTCTCAATTACTAAAATCTAGGGTTCTAACTCTTAGTATAGAAATGGGATGTTACACCTAGGTGCTGGCTTGATTGCGTCTAGCAAAGGTATGTTTAATCCTATCTTCAAGAAAATCTCCAATATCTCCTTATCTTTTCCCTCTTTGTTTGATTTTTCTATTCTGCTAGAAAAAGGTGGAGGATTAGACTTAACTATATTGTGGTTTTTGAAGTTTACCTTTGTGCTAGATGAGGGATTTCCTTCATTTCCTAACTCTTTGTCTATCTTTTCTTCATTGGCAATCCTTAGCTGGGTCCTCTTGTGAACCGTAAGCTCCTTTCCACTTCTTAAGGTTATCGTGATAACATTCTTTGGGTTCACCTGGGGTTGAGATGGAAACTTCCATCCATTTTACGATTCTAGGAGGTTGATAGCTAGCACCATCTGACTTACCTGGCTTTCCAAGTTTTGGATGCTCAATTTTGTATCTTGTTGGAGTTATTTTACATCCTGCTAAAATTACAAAGTGTTAGTAGCAAGAGACTTAACAAATTGGCCATGTGCTAAATTAAAATCCTAGCCTCCATGGGAGTCTTCTCATATAGTGTTTCACCATTTGCTATATCGACCAAACTCCTTTCTATAGGCAACAATCCCTCGTAGAAGTATTGGATGAGGAGTTTCTCTAAAATGATGTGGTGAGAACAACTAGTAAACAACTTCTTGAATAGTTTCCAATACTTGTGAAGGAAATCTCCATTGTATTGCTTTATATTGTAGATCTCTTTTCTTATGCTGGCTATCATTGATGGTGGAAAATATTTTTGAAAAACAACCTCTTTATTTCAATCAATGTGTTCATAATTCCAGCAAGTAAATTAAATAGCCAGTCTTTTGCTACATCTTTTAGTGATAATAGGAAAGCTCTTAATATGATCTGTTTGTCTGTCGCTCTTAGAGTTTTCATACTCAAACATACCACTTTAAGTACCTTGAGATGCTTATTTGCATCGTCACCTGCAAGTCCACAAAAGGTAGGCAAAAGATGAATTAACCCAGACTTAAGTTCAAAAGTAAAATGTCTAGCAAAGTTAGGAAAAGTAATGAATAAGGGTCTTTATGTCAAGTCTGGTGTAGCCAACTCCCTTAATGTTCTCGAATTAGCTATTGTTTCTTCGAATTCAAGCTCTTATTGTACTTTTATAGTTGTTCTGATTTCCCTTTGCAACAACACCAAATTTCTTGATGCGTGTCTAATGCACCAGAAAATAAAACCTAACTCTGCATAACTAAATTTATAATATTGGTGAGTAAGGATCGTACCCACAGAGAGTGTTTGTGTAGCTTTGGTAATGAAAAGAATCAGTGTTTAGGATATAGAGGGCTTGGTTGGAATCAATAAGAAAACAAACTAAAATCAAACTAATGAAAGCAAACCAAATTAAATAGCATAAAAGTGAGAAAATTGATGAATGAGTTTGGAATCTGGTTCTTGGTTCAATATCAATCTGCACCAAAATAAGCATATTAATCACCTTGTTTTTTTCAGACCTTTCTTAGAAACTATTAATTGTAGATTAAAAATAAAATCTATTAACCCTGACTCTCCTTTAGGTTGTTTTTAATGAAAATAGGCTTTTTAACTAAACCTAGCTATCAAACAACCTAGAATAAACTCTCTAGATTTAGTAGGATAGTAGTATTATGGACAAGGAAAACAAATTAATCTAGGTAAAAACCACACAAGCTCGAGCCATTTAACATATTCATATTATCCTTATTGATTCATAACCATTAATTTACCATAAATTAATTGAAAATATAAATATTATATATTGTATTCCATATTTTGGCCATAAGTTCATACATAAACAATCTATTGAGAATGGAAATATTAATGATTCATACATGAATAACTAAAAAATTAAACTAATAATATCATAAACAATTTCTAGAGAGTGAAAGAATCAATAATACATAATGAAGAGATGAACAAATGTGTTCTTCGGCTTCAATTTCCCTTAAAAATTGGAAGAAGAAAGATTAACCCTCTATAAACCCTAAAGAAGCAAGGTTTCTACCTCCTTTTGTGTTCTAAAAATAATTCATGTTACGTTTGGCTGCTCAAATATCTATTCATAGAAAAAATTAAGTTTATAAGGAGATGCACGATTGGATGCAATGTTATGAATCCAAATATTTATCCTAAAATGTGTATGATTCAAATTTATACAAGGCTGTGTAATTAGATGACGACCCTATATCTTGCAGGTTATGCTAAATTCTTCATTTGCTTGCATTTTCTTATCCCATCTCCCTAACCCATCTCCTTCTCATTCAATAAAGACAAATGAGTTTAAACATTAAGAGGATGGCTTAAAGAACATGTTTTTTAACTCAAATTTGTTTATGTGCTTCCAAATTGTAGCTAAAACCAAATATGAACCAAAATGAGTATCTTAAACATTTCATAACATTAATCACTAAGTGCTGTGGAGTAAATGTATAAACAATTAAGCAAATATAAATTAGCCAAGAGACTTTGTGGATCCAAATCACTAAATGTATAAATAATTGAATTAAGTGTAAAAAATGATAATAGGGACAATTCTATTATAGGTGTTATATCACATTTTCTTTTCTATTACTATTTACTTACTTGTTTAAGTCTATTAGGAGGGTTAGGTGCTTACTTTATTATCATGGTAACAACTCTCTACTTATCTCTACTCTATTGCAAAATGATAAGTCTACTTTTCTATATTTTTATACTAGGATAATATATAAAATAACAATAAAGTTTGAGAATTATATTGTCAGGGATAAACTTCAGAAAAGTGTTATAATCAATCTTTCTACATTTCCTATTTTATGTATTAAATACTTCTTATTAGAGAGCTTATATCTAGAACTAGGTCAAGGATCAAGCATCTAATATAACCACTAGGGATTTTAACTCCATCCTGAAGCTGGATGAAACTAAAGGTCCTAAATCTATGGGAATTCTTTATATAGATTTAAGGAAGTGTGTTGAAGAAGCTCAACATGTTCACATTCTAGGTAGAGATAATTATTTTATGTGGAGTTGATTGAACCCAAGTTTCCTATATCATTTGGTAACAATTTCGTGTTTTTTGTTATACTTTTTGGCTCTTATTATCGGATATTATGCTTAATTTAGCTCATAAATACTTGTTTTAAATTCATGTAGTTTGAAGGTAAAATTGTCACAAATAATTAGTAATTGCATTAAATTGATTTTTAGAACAATTGATACTACAAACTACTATTTTTCATTGTAGGACATTTAAGAAGTAAAGCCAAAGAGTGAAGACTAAAAACAAAAGTCAATGAGGCAATAGGCAAAGTTCTCCACGGCGAGGATGATGTTTCGCCACAGCAAAATTAGAAAATTTTCAAAGACACTTAATAGCCAAAGTTCGCCACAGCGAGGATAATTTTTTCGCCACTGTAAAATCAAAAAATATTTGAAGAAACCTTTCGGGAAAAGTTTGCCATGGTGAACTCATCCTTTCGCCGCAACGACACATTCGAATCATTACCAAACCCGAACCGTTTTTGGAAAATTTACCAACTACAGACCCGATCCAACAATCCATTTTTGAAAAATACCTATTTTGGGATAACATACAAAAGGGGAGAGAGAGCCGACATATATTGCATTCATTCCATCATCATCCCACCACTATCACTCTCTTATATCCATTTCATTTTTGTTCCATTTTTCATTGTCAACCTTTACCATGGGTGCCTTTGATTGCTTCTCAGTTGTGAAGCTTCTTAGAGCTATGTGTGGCTAGGCATTTCTTTCCTCTTGAAGATGTAGCAATGGCTAGAGTTCAATGAGCTTAAAAGGGGAGTAGCTTAATCCATGGTGTAGCTATGATTTATGAATTCCTAGGTTTAGAATTTGCAATTTGTAGTTTAAGATACTTGATTATAGTTTAATTAACTGTTGGATATTCAATGTGTGGTTTGGATTTATTTATGTAGAAATTTGAGCTTAAATATATGAAGTCCCATATATGTCTATTTGTGATCTTGTTGATTCTCTTTTATCTTGCATAGTTGTGTTTGATATTGAGTTGATTCTAGATTCCAAAGTGACCTGTTGCATAGACTTACCCACTACACACACTAAGAGCATTTAACAGGGTTTTAAGAAATGGAGTCCAACTGATTAAGATCTTGGACTTAAAGAGTTCTTTAAGGTTTACCCATTTGAAACTTAGTGATTTCCACTCTCATAAAAAATTTTTTCAAACTATGATAGCCAAAGCTCATTTAAAGAGGATCCTATCACTCTTTGATCATTTGTCTTAATCTTTCCATTTTCTATTCCCAAAAATCCAAAAATACATTTTACATATTTTTCTTATGATTCAATTTAGTAAAGTTAATGTTTTCAAAGATCAAAACCTCCTTCTTACTAAATTAGCTTGCATTTCATGACACATAAGTTAACTTAGGTTCATTCATTTCAGGTTCTGATTAAGTGAAATGACCCAAGGTTGCATCCTATATTACAATCCTTGGATTATTTTTGTGATTTGACCTTTAAGGGTATGGACAAGGTCCGAATCAAAATGGCGCTGTTGCCGGGGAACCAAAAAATTGGTTCTCTAGGTTAGCTTTTGTCATTTTGCTGCTAAGTGAGGATAGGAACCTTTTCTTTAGATTGCACTATAGATAGTTTAGCTTCATTCTTGTCAATAGTATGGGATTTCATTTTTTTAGTGTCAAAAGTTTGAAAATACAAACAAAAGGATACTGAACTTTCTGCACTTTTCATACTTAGCATTTTTTTCATCCACATAGTTTTGAACATTTCTCTTCATTGCTTTTTGATCCATACATACATACTTGCATACATACTTTTATACATACTTTCACACACCTACACACTTGCATCCATCACATCTCATCTTTTTATTTCACTTTTTGTGCTTGCAAATCAAATTTGTTACCTTTCATTATTGTATGAATTGTTCCCTTGCATGCCCCGAAAAACCAAACTTCTACCTTTCTACCCTAAAATTGAGAGACGTTTGAGAAAAATTAGAAAGGAGAGGAGAGAAAAAGAGAGAAGCAAAGTAGTTGTTGAAGAGGAGAATATCTCAGCAGAGTCTAGTCAGCCAAGTAGTGAGAGTGAATCATTAGAAGGAGTGATAACGGCTAAAAACCTTGCTTTTCTGCAAAACCCTAACCTTAATGCTAACTAACCTAGGAATAGTGATAATGGAGGTAATGAGGAGTAGGAGCGAGTTGGTAAGAACAATGGAAATCATAGAAGGAGGACCATTAGGGAAACTTCTACCTCTGACGTGAATTATGATTCTTTTACTGCTGATTGCCCTAATTATGATCCTTCTTATGATCAAGTGCTATGGAAAGTCTTTCATCTATCCTTGGAGGGTAAAGCAAAGGAGTGGTATATGAGCTTTTCAAGACATGTGGCGAATGCCTACCACAGTTGGGCCAATCTGCAAAAGGCATTCTTGGAGAAGTATTTTTCGGCCTCCAGAACTTCATCAATGAGGAAGGAGATTCACTCAACATATCAAGATTATGATAAGTCCCTCTATAACTATTGGATCCATTTTCAAGATCTATTGTCTAGATGCCCTCACCATCATATACCTGATGAGTAGTTAGTACAGTACTTTTATGATGGACTGAAAAGTCAAGACAAGGGTATGTTGGATGCGGCTTCAGGAAGTTCTCCGATTAACCTCACAGCTACAGAGGCATGGGATCTAATTAAGAAAATGGATTTAAATCACCAACAGTACATTGTTAGAGACATTAGAGGCGTACGTGAGTTGGGAGCTTTAACAGCTCACTCTAAAAGAATGGAAAGTTTGGAGTCTAAGGTTGACTCTTTGGAAAGTAAAGTGACTTCACAGTTGTCGTTTATTATTGTAGAGTTGAAAAATATGAGTGTGCATCATCCACTGCCTTCTATGGATCTTACTACACCTTGTTGCGATACCTGTGGGTCAGTAATGCATATCTCTAGTGTCTGCCCCAGTTTCTATGAAGTGGCATCTGCCATTTATCAAGGTTGGCCCAATTAGAAGTGGGATCCTTATTCCAACGCCTATAACAAGGGATGGAAAGCAAATCCTAGACTTAGTTAGAGAAATGAAGAAAGAATAAGTCCAAATAGATTTCAACAAGGTGGAGGGGCTAGTTCTTCCACAAAGCAATTCCAAAACGAATAGTAAGCCTTAACTGTCCCACCAAAGGAAGACACTAATCAACTCTTGCATAACATGATGGCGTTGATGAAGGAGGAGAGGACTTCTAATAACAAACAGTTCAATGCCATAGCCTCTTTGATTCAATAGGACTCTTCTAAAAATGCTACTAGGTTCAATGCTCTAGAGAAGAGAATGGAGCAATGGGAGACGAAGGCTGAGAATATCAACTCTTATGTCACTCAATTATCTAACAACATGAGTAAGAACCAAGCTAGGAGTAGTGGCACTATTCCCTCCAATACTATTATGAACCCCAAGAGTTTGAATGCCATAAGTCTTCGAAATGGGAAGCAAGTGAGGTTCAACAATCAAGATGAGGGAGTAGATGAAAAGGAGATTGAATGTGAAGAAGTGCCTTCAACATCTACAAGAGTCAAGAAGTTTGAAAGCTCTAAGGAAAAAGGACTTTTAGCTGACAAGGAGTCCAAATCTTTAAAGAGCAAGGAAGCAAATTCTGAAAGCTGCCAAGAATCAAGCAAGTATGGAGCCCATAAAGCCAATGATAAGGAGGTAAATCTTAAAGACCTTCCTTTTCCTAAATCATATTTGTTGAGCAAAAGGATGATTGAAACTAAACATGAGAAAGATATCATTGATTTGTTTGGTGGAGTAGAAGTCAATATTCCTTTGCTTGATCTTGTGAAAAGGGTTCCTGCGTATGCTAAGTACCTTAAAGACCTGTGCATCAATAAAAGGAAGTTTAAACCAAATGAAAGAGTGCAAGTCATCTCAAATGTGTCTGCTTTTTTTAAACCCCAAATTGCCCTAAAATGCTAAGACCCTTGATCTTTCACTATCCTTTACACTATAGGTAAAGTTACCATAGGAGGAGCCTTATTAGATCTAGGGGTGGGTATTAATGTTATGCCTAAGTCTGTCTACACATCATTGGGAGTCAAGAATCTTAAGTCTACATCCGTAGTTCTCTAATTGGCTGATAGGTCTCTTAGGCACACTATAGGCAGTATAGAGGACATTTTGGTCTAGGTTAAGGGTTTGGTCTTTCCCGCTGATTTTATATGCTTAACATGTCTTCTAAAGTTATGCAGCACACTACATTGATTCTTGATAGACCTTTCTTAAGGACTGCTAGCACTTGATTAGCATGAAAGAAGGTACCATCACCATAGAGGTAGGAGATCAAAAAATGTGCTTTAACATGTACGAAGTAATGAAACATCCTCATGAGGATTATTCACTTTTGGGAGTTAACATGCTTGATATTGCTAGTGATGATGCATACTTTGAATTTGAATTCCAAAATGCTTACTTTAGCTCTACACTATACTCATTGGATTCTTCGATTGTCAATGATGACCCCATAGGAGAAAGGCTTTCCGTTGATGTTTTAAGTGAATCTGGAATTGCGGAGGCTGACACTGACATGGCAAATGGTAAAATTGTTTCACCATAGCATGGCTATCTATCAAAGGTTCACCAGGAGAATCAGGAACCTCCACAAAACTTAGGTTGTTTCTTTCCTTCACTTGTTTACTGACTCTTGCTTTGTGATTGATTATGAGATTGTTGGGTGTATTAGTTTGTTAAATAAGTGTGGGGGAGAAACCATTTCAGTAGAAAATTAGCTTAGCGTTTAGTTTAATCAGTAGTTTTTCAATTCAATAATTCTCATGCTTGTTCTATCTCCTGTTTTATTTTGTTGTGCTTGTTGGCCTGATGCATGATATATCTTTAAGATTGACGAAATTTATATGATTAATTATGTTGCACTTTATTTTCTTAAGCTTATCTAGCGCCTTATGACTTTGTATATGCTTTTTAAGGTTACTAAGTACCTAGCTTGTGTCCTTTGTTTGTCAGTAATGTTTCTTATTCCTTTGTTGAGTGTTTATTTCTGTCTTGTTTGATATTCCTTTCGGGTAAACTTCGTCGCGACGTACTTACCTTATCCCTTCATATTGCTCTCAAGTGAAATTCGCCGCAGTGTGAATTCCACATCGCTGTGGCGACGTTGCTAATTTTTAGTTCCTCGCGACGAAGTCAATTCCTTTCATAAAAAGAAAAAGACATTTTCTGTTTTAATTCCCTTATTTCAATACTTCTCCCAAATTAGATTTTTCTCACTCCTGTGTCTTAAAGATTTTATAAATTTCTAATTTGTCCATATGTTTTTGGAAAACCGTCTATGTTTTTAAATGACTGTTGATTTTGGTTAATTCCATTTTCAATGTTTTCACGAGAGGCAAGTGAGGGTACGCTGAGAAAGTAGCACTATGCATTTTTAAACCTTGAGATTGCTTAATTGAGATACCAACCTTATTGGAAGGATATTTGGGCCTGAATTCTTTCATTTCTGTGTGTATTTTTTTAATTTCATATCTCTCTAGAACTTGTTTTAATTCTTGGGATGAACTACAATTTCGTTAATATAATAAAGGCTTTTTTTTCAAAAACCTTACTTACCCAAACACTTAACCATTGCTAGCCCCTTTGAGCCATCTTTTGAGTGCATTCGTATTTCAAAATTAATGTGAATATCCCATCTCCAGTTAAAGATGATCTAAAAAAAACAAGGGTTTCTATTTCTTGGGTTCATTTATGAGAAAGTGATTTAATTGATTCTCTGCTCTCTCTTTTTAAGCATGGTTGGTATTTTCTTTTACACTTATGTCTCTTTGACTTTTATAAGCTTTGACCAAAAGTACAAAGGTCGAAGTGTGGGGGAATTTGATTGAACCCAAGTTTCCTATATCATTTGGTGACAATTTCGTGGTTTTTGATATACTTTTTGGCTCTTATTGTGCTTGTTTTGAAAAAATTGTCACAAATAATTAGTCATTGCACTAAATTGATATTTAGAATAATTGATATTGCTAACTACTATTTTTCATTGTAGGACATTTAAAAAGTAAAGCGAAAGAGTGAAGACCAAGAACACAAGTCAACAAGGCAACAGGCAAAGTTTGCCGCGGTGAGGATAATGTTTTGCCGCGGTGAAATTAGAAATTTTTTTAAGACACCTAATAGGAAAAGTTCACTGCGATGAGGATAATTTTTTCACTATGGAGAAATCAGAAAATCTTTAAAGAAACCTTTTGGAAAAAGTTTGTCGTGGAGAACTCATCCGTTCGCCGTCACAACACATTCGAATCAACACTAAACCCAAACTGTTTTTGGAAAATTAACCAACCACAAACCCAATCTAGCAACCCATTTTTGAAAAAAACCTATTTTAGGATAACATACAAAAGGAGAGAGAGAGCCGACATATATTGCCTTCATTCCAACATCTTGCCGCCACTATCACACCGTCGTCTTCTCTCATATCCATCTCATTTTTCTTCCATTTTTCACTGTCAATTTCTACCCTTGGTGCCTCTGATTGCTTCTCGATTGTGAAGCTTCTTAGAGCTATTCGTGGCTAGGCGTTTCTTTCCTCTTGAAGATGTAGCAATGGCTAGAGTTCAATGAGCTTAAATCCATAGTTTAGCTATGATTTATGAATTCCTAGGTTTAGGATTTGCAATTTGTAGTTGAACATACTTGATTATAGTTTAATCAAGTGTTGGATATTCAATGTGTGGTTTGGATTTGTTTATGTAGAACTTTGAGCTTAAATATACGAAGTCTCATATATTTCTATTCGTGATCTTGTTGATTCTCTTTTATCTTGCATAGTTGTGTTTGATATTTAGTTGATTCTAGCTTCCAAAGTGACTTGTTGCATAAACTTAACCACTACACACACTAAGAGCATTTAACAGGGTTTTAAGAATTGGAGTCCCATTGATTAAGATCTTGGACTTAAAGAGTTCTTTCAAGTTTACCCATTTGAAACTTAGTGATTTCCACTCTCATAAAAAAAAAAATTCAAACTATGATAGCCAAAACTCATTTTCAAAAGGATCCTATCACTCTTTGATCATTTGTCTTAATCTTTCCATTTTTTATTTCCAAAAATCCAAAAATACATGGTACATATTTTTCTTACTTTTCAATTTAGTATAGTTAATGTTTTCAAAGATCAAAACCCCCTTCATACTAAATTAGCTTGCATTTCATGACACACAGTTAACTTAGGTCCATTCATTTTAGGTTCCGATTAAGTGAAACGACCCAAGGTTGGATCCTATATTGCAATCTTTGGATTATTTTTTTTATTTGACCTCTAAGGGTGCGAATAAGGTCCAAATCAGGAGTAATAAGCAACATGGGTTGAATTTCATTAGGAAAAAGCTTGATTGTAGTCTAGTTAATATTTAGTGGATGTTAAAGTTTCTCAATTGTCTTTCTTTTTATCTTACCAGTAGTTTATCTTATCACTAACTTATTATTTATCAAAATTGTGATGTTAATCCCAAAAATCCTTTTAAATTTAACAATTTTCTAATTAAGCTAGTAGATTTTGAAGATGCAATACATTCTATTGAGGCAATTGAAGATTATTAAGATGGAAATGAAGACACTATGTAGGAATAACATTGGAAATACACACCATCCGTTGAATACTGATAAATACAATTTAGGAAGCATTTAACAACAAGTCTATAACAATCCTGGATCTACTCAACTATTGGATATAGAGAAAATAGCTATGTATAATTGTTGAAAAGACCTATGGTTTGATTAATCTTTTATGAAGGAGAGATCAATGCTCCAGTGGATAGAAAATTGGGATAGAAGCACCTTTGTATTTTATAGATCTATCATTGATAGGAAGACTGTCAACAGAATTATTCCACTCAAGATTGATGATTTACAGCTAAATTCCAAGATGAGTAATTGGAATGGGCTTTTAAATATTTTTCAAAATTGATGAGCGAACCCTTTAATACTCACTCTTCTGTTCTTCTCCAACAAATTTTACAAAGTACATTATCTTCTCAAGAGGTTGATCTTCTTATCTAACCTATTACTATCAAGTAGATTGTAGTATCACTAAAATCCCTACAACCTAGAAAAGCCTTTGGCCATGATGGATTTAATGTGAACTTCTTTTTAAAGACTTGGCCACTAATAAGAAATATGGTAATTGAAGCAATCCTAGTATTTTTCAACAATGGTTCCCTTTTGACTACTTTTAATAAAACCTTTATCACTCTTCTTCGTAAGAGTGGGGAACTCAAATACTTCTCTAACTATCGACCCATTTCATTCTATAATTCTATTTATAAGTTGATATATAAGATATTAGCTCACAAGCTCAGGAAAGTGCTTCCTAATCATATTGTAGACTCACAGGATGCCTATATTATGGGTAGAAAAATTGTGGATAATGTATTCATTATATAAGAATTGATAAGATAATATTCCAAGAGAAAAGGGAAAGCCAATTTTTACATCAAAATAGATCTAAAAAAGGCATATGACAGTGTGGATTAGGAGTTCATTAGAAACATTCTAACTACATTGAATTTTCCAAGCTTATTTATATAGTAGGTCTCTCATTGCATTTCTTCACATATTTTTAATATTCTCATCAGTGGTTAGGATTCAAACACCTTTACAAGTTCCAAGCGGATTAGACAAGTTTATTGAGTTATGCAAAGTCAATTAAATTTAAATAAGATATTAGCCTACTAACGTGATTAGGATCATCTTTCTAAATAGTAGTGAGTGATATTATTTCGATTAAATTAGCAGGAATAACCAAAAAATAATTGAATTCATTATCATATTTGGTTTTCATGACATATAACCAACTACTTTTTTATATTTATAGTTTACTTTAAATAGAAATTACCTTTTCTTATTATAGTTGATAATAAGTATTAGTAAATCAAATTTCACAGACACATGTTATCTTTAAGAAGAGTTCTTTATGTTAGATAGAAAATTTGCATGCTCGTTTTGCAATTTTGTTATGAATCCCTATTGAGGAATTGATGACAAAATATTTGAGATTTGCCAATATCATATAGATGAAAAAATAAAATGACATTTTAAGTTTACTAATATCTTATAAACTTTAATGGCATCAAGTAAGATGTATGTCAACACCCTAATAGTGTGATGTAAGAGATTGCATCAAGTAGAGTTAAAATGTATAATACCTTAATGGAATTATTCCACTCAATTAAACCTACCAAAAGTATTAATATGGACTATAATTAATGGCATTTGTTATAATATGATAATAATTGTCATTAGAAGAGAAAATGATTGCATGATTTTTCTTATAAGTAAATATATGTATATATATATATAATTTCTAAATCATGCTTTTGAGTATTTGATACTAAAGTTGGATTCAACATTATTATAATGTTCAAAGCATGATAAAAATTAAAATTTTGATTGAAATTAGTTAATTTAAATAAGTAGATTGTATTTGTTGGATCAAAGGAGACTTATGCTTAACACAAATAGCAATAATATATAGTTAGATAACCAAGACTATCATTTATGCCATAGTGGTAGTTAGATAACCAAGACTATCATTTATTCCATAGTGTTTAAATCAGCATAAAGAGAATTATACATTTCCATAATAAGATACATGTGTCCTTTTGATTATGAATCATATAAATATAACTAAATCAACCTTTAACGTAAGGATGACAGTGGTATTGAATTGTTAAATTTTGTACTTATGATATGTTAAACATAATAATAATTCATAAAAGGATGATACTTGTATTTCATTAGATTTACTAATGAATTTATATGATTCAAATGTATTAAAGGAAATATTGCTTTAAATGTTTAAAATTTTAAAATTATTTAAATCTAAGTAGAAATTAAGTATTGAGAATGCCAAAATATTTTAACGAGATCAATATGTTGAAGTATAAATTTTTTTTATTATTTATAAAGAATGAGATTCTTTAGTGAATACCTTCACAACTAAATTCTATAATAGTTCCTTACTATAATATAATATTAACATTGTATTTTTCTTCTCGAACAAATCCTTACTATTATAGAATATGACATATTGTATTTTTCTTCTTACACAAATCCTTATTATTATAGAATTTATTGTATGATGCAATATTTATTTCTTGTATAGCTATACCTAATACGACAACCTACCTTTGGTTAATCCAATTAAATCAATTATCAAGGTTTCATATTAAGTATGAAGTAGTAAGACTTTGGAAGAGGCAAATTTGATGATTTTGGAATGTCATGCATAATTGAAATATGTGTTATTCAGTAAGTTTAGAACTAAATTGGATAATAGAATGTTATAGAATATCTAAAAGATTGGATATAATCTTACATAACCCATTGAACAAAATTTTTTTTAAGGAACATTTCTAGAAGAGGTTCTCAAGATAAGTAGAAGGACTAAGATGGAATTTGAAAGGTCTAAATATCTTAATAATACATCTAATTAGAACCAATGCCTTTATTGATACATTTGATGTATAACTAAAAAATTGTAAGACATTGTAATATTCACTCTCATGATCAATTTAAAGAGTTTGTTTTTGAGATGATTGTGAACTTTTTCATGCCTACAAGTAGGTTAGTGGAAGAACATTTATCTTTCTTAATACGAGTACATAGAGATATCTTACCTATAGAGAGAATAATAATTTAATTTTCAATTATTAAAGATTTGATAGTTCAAAAGCAACTCTTATGGGATATAAAAAAGGTAATAACTTAATTATGAGAATTAAATTTGTAATGATAGATATAGAAGTTATTTACTTATTCTAAATATGAGTATATAGATAATGTACTAAAAGTGTTTAGTATTTGAGATTATATGATACCTATGAAGTATTAAAGATATCCATTATTCTATGCATGAGTTCATATTTGAGTTCAAAGTTATATGGACATTAGCTTTCGAAGTAAATACTTATTAAGTTATATTTTACTTAGAACAATATTATTTTCATATTGAAAAGTTTCCAAAGTAGAATTAATTGCTAATCAAGCCAAAAATACATTTTTCCCTTTGTGAAAATGATTAATTTTATTAAGAGATTCTTTAGCAAACTCTATATAGATTATCGCATTATTAAAGACAATAATATATTGTAGAATAGTAAAGCCATTCGGAATGTAAAAGAAGCTAAGGTCTCATAAAAGATCTATATATGTATTTAGACAATACCTCTTAATTATAATGATAATTGAGAAGAAAGTTGTAAATTTTAAACAAGTGCTCATTTTAGAGAATCTTGTATAATTCTTTCACTAAACTACCATCTTAGTAGTAAGATGATTGTCATATAGATATATGGTATAAGATACTTGAATTGCGAGCTTAGTGTAAGTGAGAGATTGTTCGTTTATGCTTTACATTTTGGTCGTACTTTAGTGACATAATTATCTAAAGACATTCTTTATCATATACTTATTCAGATGTATATAATGAAGTCTATAGGGTAAATACATATTGAAATTGAAATTATAATGAGATCATAATTCTGAGATTGATATTACATTTATGTATTATCCCTAAATTGTTCCTAATAACTTTTTTTTATTAAGACTGAACATTAACATCACATAAAAATAGTTGGACACATTATGCTTTTTCCTAATGAAGTATTTAATCTCATAGACTAAAGTATGGAGATGTTCCATTGGTTTCAATTAGTATTAATTCAGAAAATTCTCAGCTAAGTTGGAATGACGCTTTGTGAATAGTTTACAAATGTTATTAATAAAATCGATTAATCATAATAGAGAACTAGCCTTATTAGACTCTAATTAAGGAGACATTAATTTTATGCTCTATGTGTAATTAGAATATTATACGATAAATAGATTATAGAAAAATTCATGCATAAAAAGGTTAGTCAAAATCGCATTGATATTCCTAAATATTTGGATAGTCATAATGCATTATTAGGTGACAATCTTAATAGATGGCTATAAATTATTTAATTATAGAATTAAAGATGAATTAAAGAACTTTAATTTATCTAATCCTAAACATGAATTATGGTTATTAATATATATCCACTGTAATATATTAAGGAACCTAATAAGTCACACATAAAAAACAAGTCAAAGAAAGAAAAAGTTATTTATTCATATTTGACTTAATTGTAAAGTTTAAGAAACTTTGAGATTAAATAAGAGGTATTAAATAAATAAGGAATAATATCCTCTTCAGACCTAATTAGTATTTAATTATAATTAATTGATATTCTAATTAAATTTTAATTTAAATTATGATTTTATTTCAACTAAATTACTAAAAGGTACAAACCTTATTATAAAAAGGCTAATACTTCTTGACTATCCCTCTCTGCAATATTTATAGAGTCCTCTCAACATATTATTTAGATACCATTATAGTTCGAATAAATTCACGAATATGGTAGTTAAGATGAATGAGAGATGGTGTGTGTCGAAAACGCTATAAAATAAAAGCTAACTCAGCTATACTAAACTTTTATTAGTGGTAATAAAGGATTATATCTATAGAGAGAGTCTAATTAGCTTTTGTAATGATCAAATTATTACATAGAATTGGGCAGATGGAAGTTTGTTTCAATTCAGTTGATGTAATAGAATAAAATTAACCTATGGAAGACAAACCAATTAAAAAAACAATTGCAAGGATTAATCACTGGATTTTAAATCCAAATCTCAATTCAATCTTAACCTTCATATAAATGTGCATAATCAATAATAATGTTTTTCTTATACCTCTCTTTAAAATTGGTAACCATAGACTAATAATAAGCTCTGTTAATCTTAGTTTTCCTTTAAATTGTAACTATTTAAGATAAGCTCTTTAATTAGGTCTAGCTATCAAATAACCCAAACAAACTATCTAGATTTAGCATGAAAGTTATATTATAGATTAGGAAAATAGTTTATCTGAGCAATAATCCCACAAACTTGAATAATTTAAATTGGGTTATGTTGTTTCTAATGATGTACAACCATTAGTTTACCACATAAGAATAATATAGTCAATGTTAAAGGAAAGTTAAAAACAACATCAATATGATTAATCAATGCCCCAAAATGTTAAACAGTCTCAATAACCCCTTTGAACTTGAAAGGTTGGCACTCAAAGCTCTTAAAAGGGAAAGGAATATGTCTCCTTTTATGTATCTAATCTATACATATCTTAAATGGCCTCATAATTTCCCTTTTATACTGCAAAATTAGGGTTGCATGATGATACACAGTTAGCTACATAAACATGTAGGTGCCATACATATCAATTTTCTAGAAATTGTGGAGTTACATGTTCATAGTTGGACACATAGGTAAGATATATAGTCTTGTATCTAACTTACATTGCCGTATAGGTCTCTGCATATGGGTGTAACCCTCTACATATGCATGTAGGTCACAAATATGATTGAAATAGTGTCTTTGAGTTTATACACATTTTTAGTGGCTTAAACGGTCCCAAATACTGCCCTAACTAATTTGCTTTTCCCTCAACAAAGGAAAACAAGACCAAATATTAGTATAACTAAACCAAGGATGTGAATTTAGCTTATTTTGGTTTGTTTTCCTCTAAATTGTACCTAAAACAAGAAATTAACCAAAATAAGTATCTTAAACACAACATACACATTAATCACTAATAAGTGCAATGTAGCTCATAAAACAAAGAATGACTATATCATTTTCATGTTGATGCATTTGGTAAAAATGTGGTCTTGAGTACAAAATCAAAGTAAAGTCAAGATTTACATGTTATGAAGGTGACATATGAAAAAAGACAATGAGACTAATACGGATGTGTCAATCTAAAAGGCTCAAATTCTCACTGGTTTGTGTCTACCTATTATTCACTATTCTTCTAAAGGAAACATACATTAAACAATCGCAAAAGTAAAAATACATGCCCAAGTTGCTATGATTTTTTCTAGTTAATTTCAATCTTTAATTATAAGTGTAAAATCCTAGAACCAATAGAAAAATAGAGAATTTTTAAATAAAAACATGCAAAAAGAACTTAAGAACACATATAAGAACTAAATTCCCCTCTCTACAATTACAATTTATATTATTCCCAATGTAACATCAAATATAAGAGATGTAGCATTCAATAAAAAATGGAAAAATGTAAAATAAAATAAACAAACTCCCCTTGGATAACCTTCTAAGTAGTGCCTTTATTTACTATTGTTGGCTTAAATCAATGCTTTTTTTGTCACGTGATAAAATTTTAATCTTCAGGTGTCACCACTGTTGCATTCTCCATTTGAAATTCTTCATGAAAGGACCTTAGACGATGACCATTCACCTTAAATATCTTCCTTGACTCTAAATCTTTACTACACCATAGGGAGAAACATTCAAGACTACAAAAGGACTAATCCAACGAGAATGCAACTTACATAGAAACAGTTTAATTCTATAATAGCAAAGAAGAACTTTATGTCTAACAATAGAGCTTTTCTTTAAATCATCTTGTCAAGGGAAGCCTAATTCTTCTCCTTATTTAAAATTTCTTCGAATTTAGCTTTGCACTCTCTTTTCAAAACATCATGTGCTAAAGTTTCAATCGTATTAATCACAAAAAATGTAGTGGTCATCTTAGGGTGTTTCATGGCATCAAAAATATTAAAATGAATAACTTTCCTTTTAAATTTTATTGTGAGGGTACCTTATAAACATCTATCTTAGTTTGGGTTGTGTTAAGGGGCAGTCTCCCTAGTAATATAGGTGTCAGATTATAAGAAGTATCGTCATCCATATTCACGTCAACCTTTAAAAAAGGCTCCCAGATCTCCTTATTTGACTTTTTTAACTTAATAGACAAAGGTGGAGGGTTATTCTTGTCCATGTTTGGAGATTCAACATTTACCTTTGAACTAAATAAGGTATCTCTTTCTTCTTCAAGCTCGATCTTAATTTCCTTTTCACTAGCCATCCTTTGTGTGATTGAACTAACATTCTTTAGATTTATCTTAGGTTGTGATGGAAATTTCCTCTATTTTTAGCTTTTAAATAGTTGATAGCAACTTCCATTTGACTTACCTAGTGCTTTAAATTTTGAATGCTAGACTTTGTCTCCTGAAATTAAGCTCTTGTCTCCTACTGAAACTATTTTACATCCTACTATAATTGTAAAGTGTTAGTAACCAAAGACTTAGCCATAACTTCCAATGATATACTTGATTTAGGGGAGGTTGTTTATTTTTTAGGTTGAAATTTATATATACCCCATTACCTATTTGGGAAGTAGTTATGTTGCCTATTCCCTATATAACTCAGGATCAGGTGATCTCTCCAACTTGAGTTATAGGTTTGGGAATATAGATTGTAATTTTTGGGAAAGTTTCATCCTATAAGATTAACCTACTCCATGTTTCCCTCTTGTAAAGCTAGGAACCCATATGTTATATGGTTTATGTTGGCATATATCCCGCAAACTCTCACCTGTGCCTACCCTATAGCAAACTATCTAACAAAGGATTTGAGTTAATCTAAACCGTGTTATATGGATGAATAGTTTACCTCATTTACTCTACAAACATCATTGCAAAAGACAAATTGTTGAGTGTTTGCTACTGTTGTGAAAATTTTACCTCCAATAAAACCATAAATATCTACAAATATACGAATTGTAAATTTGTAGTATTAAAGGTGTCAAACCTACGAGGAAATAGTTAAAACTAAGTGAATCTAACTTTGTCTAAGGTATAAAAATGTGATATGAATGACTATGTTCAAAGTTAAACTAGTTCCATCAAGTTATTGCCATTGACACATTGACACAATTTACAAATATGCTCACACCATGTCAATCTAATTAAAAACTAACAGTATGGTATGTAAAATTCACACTCATGAGTACAATGTCGATGCAATCCTTCCCACAATTGGATAACACATTGTTCTTAATTTTAGGGAATAAACACCACATATATAAAGTAACAAGATATAACATAAAAGAAAAAGGTAAGAGCATGAAACTCTTTAAGGTGATCGAGGTGGTGATGGTGTTAGAGCACCTTAAATTGCCAAGTATTTATAGATCCCCTTGATTTCATGTTGTTCTTATCGTTGTTCTTGTGCCATCTCCTTTAACAGTTTATTATTGTTCGAAACCATATTAAATACCTCTCCCATCCTGCCTCTTCCTCAACCTCAATCTCTTTAGTAATTGAGTCTTCATTCACATGTGTTTTGGAACTGAAATCTTGAAGTTCCATCTATTGGACCATCAAGATCTCAACTCTCCTTAGATGGTGGTGATTAAGAAACTTAGGTAAAACAATAGTTAGTCCATCAACACTCACACCATAATAATCAGCAATTATGGTAACCAGGTATCGCATGCCAAGATAACTGCTACTCTTCTTAAGTGTAGTAGTTATAGTATTAAAGTTATGAGTGGTTGTGTAAACTTTAACGTCATTATCTATGCACCAAAAAATGAATAATTCTTTCAAGAACATTTTTTTACTTTCATATTTATCAAAAATAATGTGACATATAAACTTATGAAGTAACAGATGCTTGAGAGTATGAACAACATTATTATGGACATTCCTAACATTAAAGTCAGCCAACCTTGTTAATTGGGTCCAGTACCTTTTGGCACAAAAATTATCACGTGAATCAATTATGTTTGAATCCAGAAATCCAACAATTTCATACAAAACATCATAATTCAATTGATATGGTTGAACCTGTAAACAAAATCAAAATTCATTTGGGTTTTGCAACTTAAATTGAAGAGAAGTATAAAATTCAAGGGTTAATTCTTCATAGACAAAAAGCTTAAAATTAATAACTTGTCCTATTGAATTTTATTACTCAAATTCTCAACCTTATCTTTCAACCCAAGATTTTCCAAGATATAAAAATCAAAATACCTAGGCACACAGACACTTCTAGAGTGAATGGTTTGGCGTCTAATACCTTCATCTTACGAATATATTAGAAAAGGTGTTCTAAAGTTTGCAGCCCTATTCCACATACCTCACCTTGCTACTTGCGATTTCCTTTTTGTTATGAACATTTGGCAGTTTACTTGATTCATGGTTCCATTGTGAAGCATAAATCTGTAAAATTGAATAAAACAAAAGAAAATACACCAACACTACCCAAAAATGTGAGGGAATAGAAATAACACCAAATCGTGTGGAAATCAGTCAAAGAATGCAAGATTTGTGTGTAAAATGCAAAATATAGGAAAGAGGGAGGCAGATTTGATTGAAAGATGGAAGAGAAACAATGAAAACTTAAAAGGAGAGTAGAGAGAAGTGAGAGAGATTTGATGATGGCTAAAGCTTAGAGAGAGAAATGATTAGTGAACAAATGGGAAGAAGGATGAATATAAGGGTTTAGGGTTGAAGAAGAAGGGGTAAAATAGGATTAAGGCCTTGAAATTCACGTGTTCTTCCATTCCCTCATGATTATGACAAACGCATTTTTAACCTAGGTCACTATCATGACACTTGAGTCACGGTCGTGACAGAAAGGGATTTGAACCCACGTACGGTCAGACATAGCATGCACGATCGTGACATCTCAAATATTAATTGTTGGACCCCATCTCCGAGGCCCAACATTTGGAAGCACACAAGCATACATAAGCATAGAGGACCCAAAACTTAACACAAACCGACCAC
>JANZLD010000009.1:17224917-17239924 GCA_026413575.1 Erythroxylum carthagenense | reverse complement strand
GTGTTTGGAGAGACGTGCTTCAATAATTGCAAGTTGATGAGAAGGACATCAATGGGATGATGAGAAGTGCATTAATTGGGGAAGAGAAGTGCTTTACATAATATTCTGAAGATTATGAGAGAAGTACTCTATCCTTAAAATTTTGAATTAAGAGGGAATGTCGAGAATTAATTCAATATTTTAAAGCTGTTAAAATTCCTTTAGAATAGGACTTAGATTATCTTAGAATAGGTCTTAGATTATCTTTAATCTTATCTTATAAGCTAAATTTGGTGACTGAAAAATCTATTTTAATTATTTGTTTTTTGCCTATATAAGGCAACCAAGTTCAATAATAAGCTATGACTGCTTAAGTGAGAAAACAAGAAAGTGAAAAGATGATGGATGAAACCTATCTAGCAAAGATTCCATCATCAAAGAAGAAAAGAAAATTTCCTCAGTGTAACCATTACAAGAAGCCTAATCATGAAGAGGAATATTGTTGGCATAAAGGAAAGTCTCGATGCTATAACTACAAAAGATTTGGTCATTTACAAAAGAATTGCAGATCTAAAAAAGAAGAAAATGCAAATTTGGTGGAAATGACTAAAGAAGAAAATCTTTTTTAGATTTGTTAGTGAGAAGTGTATCATGCAGTGAAGAAATTCTTTTTTGAATTAGTTGATAGAAGTGCTCAACAGTGGATAGTCGGTGAGAAGTACACCAAGATGTGTTTGGAGAGACGTGCTTCAATAATTGCAGGTTGATGAGAAGGACATCAACAGGATGATGAGAAGTGCATTAATTGGGGAAGAGAAGTGCTTTACATAATATTCTGAAGATTATGAGAGAAGTACTCTATCCTTAAAATTTTGAATTAAGAGGGAATGTCGAGAATTAATTCAATATTTTAAAGCTGTTAAAATTCCTTTAGAATAGGACTTAGATTATCTTAGAATAGGTCTTAGATTATCTTTAATCTTATCTTATAAGCTAAATTTGGTGACTGAAACATCTATTTTAATTATTTGTATTTTGCCTATATAAGGCAACCAAGTTTAATAATAAGATGCATATGGGAGTGTTACGCATTATTTAATCTTTATCTTATCCCATCTTTTTTATCTTTTATTTTCTTTAAAAATTCCAACAATAGTTACTTAATCAAGAATAGGAGTATTTAGGCAATAAATTGCTAACACTCACTCCATTACTCCTAAAGCCAATCTCAAGATGAGGGACAAGCACAGAGAGGACTTTATTTTGCTGATAGGTAATAGGAGGAATGTTAATTTTTGGTATAATAACTGGCTCTCAGGTGGACCATTGATTAACTCCAATGTAGTTGAAATCCTAAAGAGCTCAATACCATTAGATGCGTCGGTTGCTATAGCATTACAATGCATGGAAAAAATTGGAAATTCTACATTTCCCAGCTCTCTAGCTAATGAAATCTGTGGAACTTATTGCAACATGAAGAATATAAATACATTTGGAGACACTCATATGATGTAAATTTTTGAATTCCTCCTACAAGAACCTAATTTTTAAACTACTTCCCAAGCTATCATAGACTAAAGCCACTTGGTCTAGTTAGCTTCACGCCGATGCAGCATTTACTCTATAACTCCCGATAAAAGGCATATAATTAAAAATAGTTGATAAGATGGCCAAATCATGTGAGCTCACTAACTAGTGTTCACTACAAGAAAACTTTGTAGTAGCGACGGAAAATCACCGACGGAATAGTTTCCGTCTGAAATTAGCGACGGAACAACCAATTCCGTAGGTATTTAGTTACCATATTTGGAGGGAAAGTTTCCCACAAACTTTTCCGACGTTGTTTATGCAGAGAAATGAAGGAAACTAATGCGCACTTATCTTTCAAATGTCATTACATTAAAGACATATGGAGGGAGCTTCACGGCAAATGCACATTAGCTACTGTAATTGATAACCTGGACAACATCCGAACTTGTCAGTTGAACTACAGAAACAGCACCGCTCATAAATGCTTTTGGATAGTTCTTTCTTCGACACTCATAACTATATGGAATGAGAGAAACTTCAAGACTTTCCAAGACAAAAGCAACTCTCAGGAGCAGTTTTACAAACAATTGGTACGACAAATTAGGCTCCAAATTAGCTTATAAAAGCAGAAGTTTCAGCACCCACAATACTTCTTTGTACAATGGAATGTGTAGATTGCACTGCGCTGGTGGGAATTTTAAAGACGCAGGAAATAAGATGAGTGCAGCGGCTCACCTGGTGGGATGCTAATTTGCCAAATCACGTTGACATAATAGGTAGACGTTAACAACATGCATAGTGGAGATCAAGTCGACATAAAAGATGGGAAGCAAACAAGACGCGTGGTGGCACGATAACAACGACTGGCACGTAATTTTCTGGGATTGAAAATGGATGTGCCTGCAGCTGGAACATATGCTTTTAAGTTCTTTGTATTCCTACTAGATATTCAGCTGAAATGTCCTTGGTTATTTCCAAGTAGAATTGCTATAATGATTTCTAAGTTGTAACAATTAAAAAAAAAAGTTTTAGGAAGGCCTCGCTTGAACCATTGCGACTCCTACCTACACGTTAATCACTACAGTCCAATTTCTCATTATACAACTTTTTTGTGCTTAATACAATTTCAGTAATAGTAATATGTTCCTTTTATGTTTATGCTGTTAAAAAATTGTCTTCAAAAAGTTATTATCGTCAAGTGTCATACACTGAACAAAGAAGAGATATTTGAAATTCAAGGCAAACTCTTTTTTTTCCTCTTAGATGGATTCATGCAAGCATCAATGGCCAAGCAATAGCTAATTCTTAAATTGTTTCTTCTAATTAATGGAATAATAGTGTAATTATGCTTCAATGCAATTTTTAAATTACTATGTACAATTATCTTATGGACTTCATTATATACATCTAAATATGTATATGATAAAGAATGTCTTTAAATTATATTATCACTAAAATACATCCAAAACGATTAGCTGCACGACATAAACCAATAATCTCCTTCTTGCTCTAAGTTAATCGATTAAGTTTTTCATACCATATCATCATATGACAATTATACTACCGCTGGATTAGGATCTCATTCGAATATAATTGATCTTGAGTTTACTCAACAAACCAACTAAACCTATATTATAGGTGGATAATAACTTTATCAATCACGTCTCATGTAACTCCTAATTTCGTTAGGTGACAACTCTTGCTAAAACATATTTTATATGTTATTTCTAACCCTGCCTATAAATTTATGTGATCATAAATTTGCTCGTCCAATTTATACAAATTTAGTTAAGTTAAACTTATTGTTATAAAACTACATACATTCAGGTTAAAGCGGTCTTGAGCTTGGTCAACAGGCCTACAATAAACAAAACGTCGGTTTATTCTTATAACAATAGAAGACAACTATCACGTTCTTAACGTGTACTTAATATTCTAATGAAGGATTTAATTTTATTTATCTCATCTAACATAAAATTGTATGTAAAATATAACACATACTGAACATACAATTTTAACATGCATCCAATATATATATTAATATAAATAAAGTATACAACTTATGCACTCGTAATCAAATTATATACGTAAAAATCAAGTTTTATTTGATTCTAGTTATTGATTTTCATAATTTGAAATAATGTTTCCAACTCTTTGGAAAATTTATATTAGATTAAACCAATTGATTTCTAAATAAACTAAATTCTTATTCCAAATAAAAGTTTATTTTAATTTGAAAACAATTTGCAAATTCAATTGGAAACTATTTCCATTTATCTTAACTCCTGTAACAAAATGTAATTAAAACTTTAAATAAATTTTGCTACTGACTTATTATAGTTTAGAAAAACTCTTTTTCTCTCAAAATTATATAAGTAACATATTTTAATCTAATTAGAAAATTCTTTATAATCTCATTAGAAAATCAATATTTCTAATCTCATTAGAAATTGCTTTTTCTTAATTACAAAAATATTTTCTAATATTAAAAGGAAACTATTTTCAAAAATTAAATAAAAAATTTAAATTTAATTAACAAAGTCATTATTTATTATTTATTTAACGATTGATTTTTTAATTAATTAGAAAATAATTTTTTAATCAGTTAGAAAACTATTTTTAAAATATTAAAGAAAGCACATTTTTCTTAATTAATAAATAAAAACACTTTAAAAAATTTAAATAGGAAAAATATTTTTCTAAAAAATCAAGAAACTTATTATTCATAAATAAAGAAACAATTTCTAAATCAATTGAACTCCAAGCAAATAAATTTTAAATTTATCTCAATCAAATTGAAATAAATAAATTTAATTAAGAAACACCTTTCTTAATTACCTAAGAAAATAATTTTCTTTATTTTAAGGAGTCTAATTAATTAATTTCAATCTATTTGAAACTAATTAACTTTAAGTTTAGAAATTACTTTTTTAATTAAATTGGGAATCAATTTAATTATTAATCTTAATCATATTAAGAAAAATAATTACTTTCATTTTGAAGTTAAGATCTCATTTTAATTAATAATTACTGGTTCATTACCAGCCGGACCGGTCATCGAACCGATGATCTTACTGGTTACCGGTTAGACCGGTTCAACCACCGGTCGAATCGGTGTGACGTAATAATTATGCAATAATTATATTTAATTATATATAATATTAAAAATTTTTAAAAATAAAAAATAAAAAAAATAAAAAAATTGTCGAACCGGTAGAACCGAACCGGTCCAACCGGTCAAAATCGGTCGGTCAAAAACCGGTCAATTGACCGATTTTGACCGTTTCACACCTGGTCAATTGAATACCGATTTTGTGGCATAAACCGGATCGGACAACCGACCAATCACCGGTCGAACCGATCAGACCGGCCAGTCCGGTCCAGTTTTTAAAACAGAGACGCTGGCGATACGAGTAATAGCTTAAAATCGATGTTTTTAGAATTAGTAAAAGTAAAGTTAGACAAGATACGGACTCGTAATGTAATTGTCGTAACAAACATGAATTTGTGTGTACGAGAGACTGCATGTTGTGTGATAACTCGTTCCATGTTCTCTCACTAAATTTCGTTCATTTCCTGTCTTCGCGGACCTTACAGGCAAAACGCTTTTCTCTCCATTTCGTTCAATCAGTCCGCTCGCTCGTTAAACATCACTCACTCCCTGTTTCATTTTCTCTAGTCTTCCTCGCTCTCTCCTATTCTCTCTCTTTCGCCAAGAACAATCACAAAAGTTTACGTAAAATACCATGTTGTGAGGACTCTGCAGCTCTTAATTAAGGTTGGTTATGTCTCCTCACTCCTGTATGTCCCCTGTTTTCATTTGTCTATGGAAAGGTGTTGTCTTCCCTGGGTTTCTGTAGTATAGAATTTAGTGTATATAACCATTTCTTTTGGCGGTTCGTTTAGGTATTGATACGAATATACTCGTCAGTAATGCGTGAAAACAGTGCATGCATGTCCAATTCACTTGTTTCTTTAACGTTTCTCGATTGGGTTTCATTTGTTTTTAGCCTTCATAGATCCAAGTACGTGTTTTTGTTTATCCATTCCATTATGTTAACTTCTTAACTTGGATCATTTTAGTTTTGGTAACTTGATTTGTCCAGATAAGGAAAACATGTCTAGTTTTGTGGGCGTGCTTGTTTCTGATCCATGGCTTCAGGGCCAGTTCACACAAGTCGAACTACGAACACTCAAATCCAAGGTAACGTGCATTTTTGATAGCTAGAATATTTTTTTATTAAATTTGGTAATTGTGAAGAAGTGGAACTACGTATTGTTTTCAGTTTGTGTCGGTAAGGACTCAGTCAGGGCGTGTCACGGTTGGGGATCTGCCATCTGTTTTTGCAAAACTGAAGGCCTTTGCTGGGATGTACGGGGAGGATGACCTCAAGGCTATGCTGGCAGAATCAGAAGCGAACATGGAAGACGAAATCGACTTTGAATCCTTTCTTCGGGTGAGTCTTTGAAGGTTAGAAGCTGCGAGTCTTCGTTTGATATTTATCGTAGATGAAATAATCGAATGATGACTTCTTTCTTATTGGAAGACCGTCCATTAGTTTCAAATGTTGTATAGGTAGGGATTTTAGGTGTTCTTTTGTGGCCTAATCATAATTCAATGATGTCAGGCATACTTAAATATGCATGCCCGAGCCACTGCAAAATCAGGTGGGAAAAAATTGGGGCATTCATCGTCATTTCTCAAAGCAACTACAACCACTTTTCACCATAATATCAACGAATCCGAGAAGGCTTCTTATGTTGGCCACATAAACAACTACTTGGCAGAAGATCCATTCTTGAAGCAATTTCTTCCAATAGATCCATCAACGAATGCCTTATTTGACCTTGTGAAAGATGGTGTTCTTCTTTGGTAGCTTCGTTATACTTGTTGAAAATCCACTAGTTGTAATGCTAACTTTCCAAGGAATACTATTATATGATAATATTTTTTTTGCCACTACTCTTCATGCAGTAAGCTCATTAACGTGGCTGTTCCTGGGACCGTAGATGAACGAGCTATTAACACAAAGAAGACTCTTAACCCCTGGGAGAGGAACGAAAACCATACCCTTTGCCTCAATTCTGCAAAGGCTATTGGATGCACGGTAGTCAACATTGGCACACAAGACCTTGTTGAAGCGAGGGTAAGACTACTTCAGCTCCGAACACGAACATTCATTGCAGTTTTACGTATGGACTCATTACCTACTTACGGTTTCTACCCTTTTTCTTTGCAGCCTCACTTGGTTCTTGGAATAATCTCCCAAATTGTGAAGGTACTCTACTCCCACATTTTCTGCTTTATGTGGGATTGAATTTTATCTAGTGAAGAGAAACGGAATGGGGAACGGAAATCGTTGGGGTTTAATATTTGTATATATGACTTTCTTTCTCTTATACTGTGGAAACTTCAGATTCAACTGTTGGCCGATCTTGATCTAAAGAAAACTCCTCAACTTATGGAATTGGTGGATGACAGCAGGGTCAGATATTGTGGATTTTTTATCACATGAGAGGGTGGTGAAATACACAAATCTGACATTATTTTCTTATGGTATGATATCAACTTTCCAGGAGGTTGAGGAACTCATGGGTTTACCGCCTGAAAAGGTTTTGTTGAAATGGATGAACTTTCATCTGAAGAAAGCTGGCTACACCAAGCAAGTGACCAACTTCTCCTCTGACGTGAAGGTAAGAAGCTCACTAACAATGCAAACCGTTCTGTTGCTGGCATATTAAGTTGGTTTACACATGTATGCAGTAACTATTACAACGTAGCTTGTAAACCTTAAAAATTAACTTTTCTTATGTAATCTCCAGCATGTAATCACAATCAGTTTTAGCTTCATCAATACTTAGCATGTACGAATATGTAACGGTAAAATCTCGGGTTGATATTGTTGCTAGAAAATTGTACGTTTCTCTTCTTTCATGTTTGTGACCCTAGGCATTCGCAGGACGGAGAAGCATATGCTTACCTACTTAATGCGCTTGCACCAGAACACAGTACCCATGACACATTGGAGGCAATGGATGTTACAAAGAGGGCGAACTTGGTCCTTGAGCAGGCAGAGAAACTAGATTGTAAAAGATATGTTACTCCACAAGATATTGTTGAGGGCTCTCCAAATCTTAATCTGGCATTTGTTGCACAAATATTTCAGCACAGGTATGTTTTGTTTTCTAATCTTGTTTTTTCTTCTTTCCACATAATCTTTTTTCTGTTGTCCCGTATACAGCTTCGAGAAATAAATCTATAATTAGTTTTGGTCACTTAATACGTTGATCTGCATGCTGTGGGAAGCCAAAATCCTAGGTTACTAGTGTGTATTAATTTCTCCCACAGGAATGGATTGTCTGTAGATAGCACAAAGACGTCCTTTGCTGAGATGATGACAGATGATGCAGAAACTTCTCGAGAAGAGAGATGCTTCAGATTGTGGATTAACAGTCTCGGAGTTGCTACCTATGTCAATCATGTTTTTGAGGATGTTAGAAACGGGTGGGCCTTCATTTTCCCGCAAACAAGTTCAATGCGGTATTAGATATTGGTTGACGGTTTATATATAACTTGCATGAACAGATGGGTTCTTCTGGAGGTACTGGACAAAATTTCAACTGGATCTGTTAATTGGAGGCAGGCAACTAAACCCCCTATAAAGATGCCATTCAGAAAAGTTGAGAACTGCAACCAAGTTGTACAGATCGGGAAGGACTTGAATTTCTCCCTTGTGAATATTGCCGGCAATGATATTGTCCAAGGAAATAAGAAGCTAATATTAGGTAATTTCTTCTTCTTTTTTCATCTCCATCTGGCCTTTTCCATTGGTTTAAGTTAGCTGGTGTATTGATTTCGTATTAGTCAACATCTTTATTTCAGATTGGAAAGTAACAATCTAATGCTGCCTGTTCATAGCAGACGAAAACAAAATATAAAAATGCAACCTTCTTTTACGTTTTTCTTAATCTTTTTCCTTGAAGGTTCTATACAAGGTTTTTGTCTAGATTGTTTTTCACTATGTTTTACGTTACAAACTTGTGGTTATTTCTTTTACCTGCAGCATTTTTATGGCAACTAATGAGGTTTTCAATGCTTCAACTTCTGAAAAACTTGAGATCTCATTCCTCCCACTCCCAAGGTAAAGAGATTACAGATGCTGACATTCTTGACTGGGCAAACAAAAAAGTGAAACAAGCAAGAAGGACTTCTCAAATGGAAAGCTTCAAGGTAATGAATGAAACAAAGACGTGGTTATGATATCACATCTTACATACGATTCACTCATGTGTGATTATTGGCTTTAGGATAAAACTCTTGCAAATGGAGTTTTTTTCCTAGAGCTCCTTAGTGCGGTGGAGCCGAGGGTAGTCAACTGGAGTGTTGTTACAAAGGGAGAAAATGGTACATTACTAATTTTTCTTTTAATTCACAGCAGTACGTTAATAATTTGGAAGTGGATTTTAAATATTGGAGCAAATGGAAATATGCCTACCATTAGAATATCTTACACATAGCTGTAGATATATAAGAAGATACATGAGCAGTTGGTGTTGATATCAACAATATTATTGTGACTTCTTATTGAAATTGCAGATGAGGATAAGAAGTTAAATGCTACATATATAATCAGTGTTGCTCGCAAGCTTGGATGCTCCATCTTTTTGTTACCTGAGGACATTTTGGAGGTGCGCGCCTTGTTCTGAACTTGGGCCATTTTAAAGTATAATTACATTTCATGGTACAATTATGGAGAAAAATGGTGGCCTGTTTTTTCGTTACTGAGATATGAAAGGTTAATAGTAGCACTCACTACTTTCTTATTGAATTAACCACTTCATCAAAGACGAAAAGGAAAGATATCCAACGTCAGAACATGATGGCTCTGATGCCGCTCAATTAAACGGAATTAAGTTTTGTCTTTTGAATGGTGCTTTCCATATTTCTTTTGATGTCATAAACCTTCAGAAATTAGAAAGGTAAAGAAGACTGTCAACTGACATTAGCTGCAAATTGCTACAAATAAAGGCTAAGCAAGGTTAGACTAACTTCCGTCCATATTTATCTCAACTTCACTGTTTCATGCATGATTGTGGCAGGTTAACCAGAAGATGATGCTGACTTTGACTGCCAGCATAATGTACTGGAGCCTGCAGCAACAGGCCACAGAGTCAGAATCTTCTGCTGTTGATGACAATGCTGATGAGGATGGTGAGAATGAGAAAGGTCTGACTAACAAAGTTTCTAGTTTATCTATGGATGACTCTGTTTGAACTTCTTCTCCACCCGAAAGGGTTGAAGAATGATTCCAGAAAATGAAACCATTTTATTCCCTAGTTGTTCATCATTAAACCATTCAAAAGATGAATGGAGAAAAAGGGAAACTTTTGTTGCACTTAGGAGATAGCCATTTGCCGTGTCTAGAGGAAAGGCTCTTGTAGAAAAGAGGATTAAAAGGAGGAACGAAACCAGTTGTGATGAACTGTGATTAAGTAAGAAAGAAACCAGTTGTGAAGAACAGTGATTCAGTAAGAAATGGATGCTGTTTTCAGGCATATTCTTTTCACAATAAAATGAATTCTTTAATCTCAAAATAATATGCTGAGGAGTTTGATATTGATTCTAATTCAGTGTGTCTTTAAGGATATAAGTTTATGGTTAGCTTGGCAAGTTAGAGGTTGGTCCTCAAGGCACCATTATTTGCTTGCTCTGGTACAAGCTCACTAGATCAACATATGTTTCGTTGTCTCTCTGTGCATTGGACAAAACCAGTGGTATATTTCACCAATCGAGTTGATCGATGACCATAAAATTTCACGAATGATGATTCGAGACGTACATTTCGAGCTGCCCATCAAGATAGGGCCGCAAACGAAACCCTTCAGAAGAATACTTTATGATGTTCAAATTTGGTTCCTTTCAATTTTTATTTCTTCAAGTCAAGTTTGAAGATTAGGACTTACACTCGCTGTTGAACTTACTGCCATATTGGAAAAACTGGTAAAATTGAGAGCAAATTGATCTAGAACAAAGACGACAACAATACTACATAATTGTTTTTTTGTTTTTGAAAACGTAATTATCATTAAACGGTCCCCAATCAGGGTAAAATATAAAATCCATTAGATCTGTACAGGCCAAAATACCAAAGAACCTAAAAATCCTTAACTAAGCTCTACAACATATACATGTTTTTTTTTTTTTTTTGGTAATAACATATACATATTTTCACTTTTGCACTAGACTAATTCTGTCAGCTCACTGCGTTGCTGTATTCCTTGTCATGCAAGTGTGTACCTCGTGCTCTCCTTAACTCCATGGCAGTAAAGTTTTGTTGTGGGCTAGTTTAGTATCAATTCTGGCTGTGTGATACCTCTCTAATTCTCCATGTGAATGCTACAGATTGTTACAACTTTTAACTTCTCCTCGAAATTGCCTGCTTCCTAATCCATCGGACCAACTCGGTTCTTACCTATTTAACTGTTTTTTCCTTGCCTTTAAAGCATCTACCATCCTTTCCTCCCAAAGCTTGCAGAGGCTGGAACCAAAGGCAATCGACACTAGAGTTTTATCCCCAAAAGGTATTCTAAATCCCTGTAGCTGCATATGTTATTCATAAGATGAAATAGATCTATCATTGACTTTCATACATCATAGGAAAAAATTACAGGCTAAGAAAATATATTCCAGAGTTTCAATATTATTTTTGAACAAGAATCATATATTCTGCAGATTGAGGAAATGCAATTGGCTTTGAGTAGCTAGCTTCTCTTTAAATTCTAGCCACATGTAGAACGAGATCTTTGGTAATAAGTTCCTATCTCACACAATTGGGCTCTAGGCCTGATGTGCAGCGCCCCACTCCTGCATGACCTGAACCCGACATCAATGGTAATATCCGAGTCTGTGCTCCACGAAAGTGGCGTGCTAAAACATTTAGCATATTCATAAATCAGTATAAAGCTTTTTTTTTTAACCACAACATTTTATGCGGAAATCAATATTCAAATTGGGCTCATTTCATTTATAAACATTTTTAATCTACACAGTAAAGTCAATAAAATTTCAATGCCATTTAGGCCCATTACAAAAACAGAAGACTTGTAGTTATAATTTTATTACACTTCAAAAATCATTTTCTAACATTTCCAATTTAGAAAGTTGATACAATCATTACTGAAAACACAATCTGATATAAATTCAAGAAATAAGAATGCAGACGCGAACTGATCCCGATCTTTATCCTTTACGTATATTGCAGGTATACTCCTGTTGGCCTAATAGGATATTCTTCTGATCTGAAAAAGAATTGCAAATTTTGGGTGAGTTTTGCGAACTCAATGAGTGATTATCATTGATAGCTCACTTAATCACATAACACAACAAATCACATTCACATCAATTCACATTTCACATTCAATGAATAGTGATCTTATAATGCTATATGCATAAGACTCATATTCGTTTTTATTGTTGTGATCGAGTGTCTATCACACACTTATACAAATACTGGCCCATAGGGCTCAGTCAGAATAGAATTATAATTGTAGGGGGGAGCTAAAGGAAAAGGTCACTCTTTGATAAATGGCCTAGTATCTACTTTTTCATCTATTTTTGCAAAAGTAAAACTATCCAAAGAATTGAAATCACTAAGAGGACTAGGAGGGGCGGTAGGGGTACTACGGTTTGGAAACTTAACACGAGGCATTGTTCTGCAAAAATGCACATTGAAGTATAACTTAAACAAACAATTTAAACAAGCTATCCTAAAGAAAATGAAACTAAAAGGGAAAATGGAAAAGAGAAGAAAATAATAATCTTAACCTACCCTAAACAATACAAAATCCAAGAAAAATAATGAAGAGAAGAAAAGACTTACAAAGAGAGAAGAAAAATTGCGAAAAGAGTCGGAAGAGAGGAAAAATCAAGAGCGCCACAGTGAAGAAAGCGGGGTAGAGACGAGAGGGGGGTCGGGGGTGTTATATAGGGTTTTGGGTTGGAAATGACAAAAAGGGACAGAGGGAATGCGAAAGGTTAAGAGAAAATAAGGGTGGAGGGGTAATTTCACCGCGTCAATTTTGCATAGATTAAACTTTCGCCGCAGCGAATGCTGAAATTCGTCTAGGCGAACTTAACCCTAATCATGAATTCCAGCGAAATATAGATGTTTCATCGTGGCGACACAAACCCACACCGCAGCAAAATTAACCCGAAAAGAACAAAGAAGAATGCTGGGAAGTTCGCCATGGCGATGTGGAATGCATGTCGTGGCAAAATAAACCCATAAGGAATAGAAAGAAATGAGGTTTGTTCGCCGCAACGAACTTTACACGAGAGAAATAGGGAAATTGTAAGGAATTTTCGTCGCGGCGACGTGGAATCCACGCCAAGGTGAAATTTTCCCGAGAGCAACATGAGGGAAAACAAGGTAAGTTCGCTGTGGTGATGAGGATTTCATGCCACGGCGAAAATTACCTGAAAGGAAAACAAACAAAGATAGAAATGAAAAAAACTTGCTTTACAAACATGCAAAAGACACAAGCTGGATACTTAGTTCATTTAGAAATCATATACAAAGTCTTGAGGCACCAGAATAATACCTGATGAGTGCAACACAATCAATCACATCAATTTCCTAAAGCTGGAAGATGTATCATGCATCAAGACAAAAAGCATAGCAAACATAAAATGAAAGAGAAATTATTGAATTGAAAAACTGCTAAAACTAAATGCTAAACTTAGATCCTACTAAATTGGTTTCTCCCCCACACTTAGTCAAAATACTAATGCATCCACAATGTCATACTCAGTCACAGAGCAAAAGTAAGTAAACAAGTGAAGGGCAAAAACGACCTGAAGATTACGAAGGGTCCTGGTTCTCATAATAGAGCTTCAATAGATGGCCATTCACTTTGAGTAGGGCTCCAGTCTCTTCATGTAAAAGTTCCACCAGACCAAAATTGTGCACCTTGGTGACTAAATACTGCCCATCCTAACGAGTGTTGAACTTTCCATGCTTAAAAGTGATACGAGTCTTGAATAATAGAACTTTGTCCCCTTCCTTGAAGCTCTTCCTCTGGAGAATCTTGTCGTGCATCAACTTTGTTTTCTCCTTGTAGAGGAGCGAATTTTTGTATACCTCTAGCCTCAACTCCTCTAATTCTTGCAATTGTATTTTCCACTCCATACCAGAAGATTCCAAGTCCCTGTTGCACCTCTTAACTGCCCAATATGCTTTATGCTCCAACTCCACCAGTAAATGACAAGGTTTGCCGTAGATTACCCACAATGCTTCTTCTAAACGTAGGCTCCAATACTTCTTTGATGGCTTTACCATCTTCTCCAAGAGGTGCTTCACTTCTCTATTCGATATTTCAATTTGACCATTGGTTTGTGGGTGGTCGGTAGTGGAGACTTTGTAACTGACTCCAAATTTGGAAAATAGGTTATCAGTGACTCTATTACAAAAGTGTGTCCCTCTATCACTAACCACAACCTTAGGAATCCCAAACCGAAAAAAAATGTTGGACTTAAGAAATTTAGACGCTAGTTGCGCATCATCTTTTCTAGTAGGTACTGCCTCTATCCATCTTGATACATAGTCGATAGCTAAAAGGATATACACAAAGCCAAAGATGGGAGAAAGGGACCTATGAAATCAATCCCCCATACATCAAAGATTTTGCAAAATAATAAAGACTGTTGAGGCATTTCATGTCGTTTACCTAACCCTCTAAAACGTTGACATTTGTCACATGACCGATAAAAGATAAAAGAATCTTTAAAGAGGGTAGGCCAATAAAAACCAGAATATAAAATTTTCCTAGATGTTCTTCTTGTATTGAAATGCCCCCCACAAACCATTGAATAGCAAGTTGAAATTATAACATCGAATTCTTCATTAGGCACGCATTTTTAGATTACCCGGTCACTACACATTCTCCATAGATGAGGAGCATCCTAAATGTAATGCCTAGCTTCGCTCTTTAGCTTTGGGCCTGCCCCTTAGACATAAAAGGAGGAGTTAGTCCAATCATGAGATAATTGACTATATGTGCATACCAAGGTTCCTTAAAAACTGAAGCACATAAAACTGAACCAGGAAAAGAATTGCAAGTTAGTTTAGAAGAGTCCACTCCCTGTGTATCGTCTGGTAGCCTACTCAAATGGTCAGCTACATGGTTTGCCACTCCAGCTCGATCGTTTATCTCATTGTTTGGCAATCAGCTGATAGCTGATAGCTGATTATATCAGCTGGTTTGACCAGCGGATTGCATTAGCTGTTTGTTAAAGATGTTTGATAAAATTAGCTGTTTAGTATTAGCTGTTTAAGTGTAAAATGACTTATAAGGACATGACTTTAAAAAATATAAAAATATGAATATTATATATTTTAGTATGTTAATGAATATTCTTATATAAATTTAGATTTTAGATATTTAATTCTACAAAAATTAAGTTTATAACTCTAATAAAAAATATAGAATATAATAATAA
>JANZLD010000009.1:17195566-17209200 GCA_026413575.1 Erythroxylum carthagenense | reverse complement strand
GAGTTAAGGCAAATGTTTACAAGTGATAAGTGGGTTGCATCTCAGCATGCTAGGTCTAATGTTGGAATGGAGGTTTGCAATATCATACTAGAAGATAGAAAATTTTGGTCGCAATGTCAATTTGTTATCCGAGTTTGTGAGCCTTTGGTGAGAGTGTTTCGGTTGGCTGATAGTGAAGAAAAGCCAACAATGGGTTATATTTTTGATGCTATAGAGAGAGCAACGAAAGCAATCAAGGCCAATATGAAAAAATAGGCCTTCTTTATACATACCATATCTCTCAATCATTAATGAGAGAAGGAGAAGACAACTTTCTTCTCCATTGTTTGCAGCGGGGGTATTTTTGAATCCTAGTGTGTATTTTAGACTGGATGTTGATAAGCAAGCTAAAATTAGTAGAGGAATGATTTTCACAATTACAACAATTGTTCCTAATGACACAATGCAAGAAATTTTAAGCTCACAAATGGAGCTTTATAAGTCGTGTAATGGGGATTTTGAAATGTCGCTTGCGATTCGATAAAGAGGAAAACTTTCTCCAGGTATTACTTATTTTCTATTTCTTATTTGTTGAAAATTACTTATCACTTTATTTTGTTTATAACACTACTTTTATTATCTTATAACTTGCAGTTTCTTGGTGGGATCAATTTGGATGCTCTGTTCCAGGATTGAGAAGGTTTGCGATACGGATTTTAAGTCAATGTGTGAGTATAACTAGATGTGAACGAAACTGGAGTACATTTGAATTTATCCATTCCAAGAAAAGGAATAGATTGGAGCATAAGAGGTTGAATGACTTAGTTTATGTTCGTTACAATTTAAAGCTTCGAGAAAGGTATATTATTTTCATTATTAATTTTGATATAATTTCTTATAATTTTCTAATAATTAAATTTAATTATTTAATAGGAGTCTTAGTAGCACAAGTTGTTCAAATGATCCAATTGCCATTGATAACATTGATGTTTTGGCATATTAGGTTTCTGAAGAACCCAATTTGGTTGATGTGAGTGATTTGAATTTGGAAGATAATCTTGGATGGGAAAGCATTGACATGTCTTTTGGTGTATTAAGTTTGAATGATAATGATGATGAAGCCCCTCTCAATGATGAGAATTTTGTACCAAATGATCAATAGAGTCAATGCAGCTTTAGTGGGTATCCTCCCATTGACGATTGAATTCTAGGTTTTTGTTTTTCCTCTTCTTTGAATTTTAATTGTATTTTATTTTTATGTTAAATTGTATATATGTAATGAACCTATAATATTTTTGTTCCAGGTTTAACTGCTACTTCATTGCTTCTTCGTCATCAACTCTTTTTGTAATATTTATTATTTTTTATCAAATATTTTGAATCTTTTGATGTAATATTATTTATTAAAATAATAAAATTGTATTATTATAATTTGTAATATTTTAAATACTTTGTATTATTCTTAATTTGATGTGTGTATGATAATGAATGTCTTTGTTTATATTAATTGTGGTTATTATTTATATGTAAAATATTTAAAAATTATTATTATTTCATATTAATTGTCATTATTATTTATTATTAAGATTTTTTAAAACATAATTAATGTAAATAGTAAACTAATAAAGCATACAGTACAACTGTATAATATATCAATATGGATTATTTTGCAATTTTAAAAATTTTAAGGACTATTTTATAATTTTAAAAAATTCCTCGAAACGATACCCGGTATCGACCGGTACCGGTACAGTTCTATTTCAGAGCTCAATCCGATACCGAGTTCGGTACGATATTCATAACTTTGATCCACCAACAATTAGTCACGTACTAAACTCCCTAGAGTTAGAATTGGATGCAAAAGTTCAGGGCGTTAGAATGAAAGCAGTGCCTCTTGACAATTCGTACAATTGTAAGTAGTGCCAAATTCTCATAAACCTGAATTGCAGAGGGAATCACAAAGCCAGCAATAATGCCTGACTTGCATTTTCATTTGAGGCATGCATTGCAACAATCCCACATTTACAATTAACCTCCAACCGTACCTGGAAATACAGACTCTTGAGGGAATCTCCCCGTGCGAAGAAAGAAAATGGGTAGAAATTTAGAAGGGGCAACCAACCCCGTTTCCAGGATGCTCATATGTAATTAACATTTGGATCAAGATTGATACAACAGTTGCTACTTGTCATCCATTTTGACCGAGTTTAGTCTTCTCAATCTCTGATCAAGCTCTGCCATTACAGCAGGTTCTTGCTTTTTCCTTTGTTTGGATATAGTATTTGTAGTCATTGATCCTATCTTATCGAATGCAACCTGCATTATTTGGATAGGGAAGAACTTAATATCAAAATTAAGCATAAATCAAGTGAAGCCACCTTTTACTGTTTATCAATCAAACTTCGCAAAAAGGATCCACCAGATAATAACAATTACAATCACATGTTCCTTTCACCTTCAAAAAAGGGACACGGTGAGGAAATTGTGTGATAAGAAATGCAATACAAGTACCAAGGGAAATTGTCTTACCGTCAATAATTCATCAGGATCAAAAAGGTGATGTGTAGTTTTCTGTAGCACGTAAATTACATCACCAACATGGTGGGTTAGAAGCAACTCCTCTTCCTTCATCTGTAATCAATGATTACAATTAAAAGTTAATGCTCTGCTAGTTTTTGATATTTCAGAACATGTTCCAATTAAGGAAATCCAGATAATACTAAGAAAGCATGAGATGTAACTTTGTACTATTATATAGCTCAAGCACCTTGAATATAGCCAAAGCTACATGAAACAGAACCTTTGCACCCTCATAGAAAAGGACATCCCACACCCGCAGGGTTGTCTGCCAAAGTCATTCAAGAAGGTATAGGTATCGGTCTTCAAAGAACTTGTGAAGTACATATGTTCCGTCCTTGTGGACGAAAAAACAATTCATATTTTCCTAACCTCTGAGGGCAAGCTTTTAGAGAAGAGGCAGAGGAACCACTCAGTGGCAACCAGGGACACATCAAACTCCAATTCCTCCAAATGAGCAGCTATCCTGTGGTTCATTTGTACTTTTAATACACAAAATAATTGATTTACGAACCAAATAAGTGATCAATGTAGAATTACCTTGGACACTGTTTAGCAAGCAAATCCTTGAAAACTCTTTGTTCAACATGACACCCTGATAAGTTATTGGTATAGCAGTCATTGACTAAGACATTTTCCAGGAGAACAGCCAGCATCCAGAAAGCATCCTCCTCTGTTTTCATCACTAGCAACAGCAACGCTGCAACATAATTTAGGCCCTGCACCAACTCTAAGTTTCAATAAAGAAATACATAAATTTAAGCGGGCGAACATAATAGCAGCCTACAAAAACAAGACACCATCCATTCACAAATGAAGTTGGTGGTTGCGAGATACCTATATATGGAAAAGGTTTAACAACCCATCCCTCTCGCACCTATCAGATTCGAACACTGGTAGGCATCGGAAACTTTTCTTTAGTTCCTCTAAGCTAGTTACGTCTAATTCGAGAGAGAAACTAAAGAAGACATACATCAATAATACTAATAACATTCAAACAAATTCTGCATTATGACACATGGAACTATTCAAAAGATAGTGATACAATGATATACATTTGTCAGTTGTCACAGCTATGACAAGAAAGACGTAGATTGGGATGAGAAATGTACTGAACAAAGAAAGGGTATATTATGCGTAAAGATGTGTGAACAATACAGTTGTCATTTTTATTTTAGAAACAGGCAGTTTCTAGGAAAAAGTAGCAGTTATTGGCAAATATAAGAACAAATACAAATCTATGAGTTTGAAGAAAATTCAGAGGATAGAAAAGTCAAAGGACCTTACAGCAAGGGCATCTAAAAGTCTTATAGACTCTAAAAATATTAAACGATGGAACAAAATGTCTTATTGAAATTTCAATATGATTAGGATACACAAGGGTGAATGATGGCATAATTACCAATGTGCTAAAAGTATTCTAAAGATTTAACTTGCTCAGGAATAAATGCAGTAGATCATGACAAAATTTTAGGTGGTCCCTTATAAAAAGAATGGAAACAAGAATTCAACCTATTCTATTATTTTTTCTGAGGTTTTAATGTAGTCTATCATTCTGTAATTACCATAGTTAATCACGAGGAACCAACCTGACAGTAGCCAACATCAGAATCACGGAAAGAATAGCCAACAAGAACACGTCGAAGTGCAGCATGGCCCTCTGGAGTGTCCAACCATGGATGACCAGGAAATGTTCGTGGCAGGTCCTGTAAACATGAACAAGGAAAGACCTATTTAGCAAACAAAACAAAAAAAAATTGTGAAGGGGCATTTTGGCATGATGGAAACATCTTACTGACACGGATGCATTAATGAAGCTCTTAACAACTATTACTTTTCAGCTATTTCACAAGTGTATAAAATTTAAACATTATAATTTTTGGAAATCACATATGAAAAATTGAAAAATACAACTATTTTGCTAACACATATTCAATCACACCAAGCAACTGATTTTTCTTTGTTTTTGTTCCCTGAGCTTGAAAGACAAAATAAACTGCCGCCTTGGATATATTCCTTATCATGTAAACAAATCTGAGCGACCTCCATAGCTAAATTATTGTTGGAGGCCATGTTTAAAAATGACAATATGTAGGATCTTGGAATATTCCACAACCTCAAACAAATCCCTCCTCCCAAAAAAATGCCAAAGAAAAGTTAAATCAATCCATCATACATGCTGGATACTGAAGAGTATTCATATATCTGAGGAAGTAAGTATCATACTTCATGATGTTAGTTCCTTTAACATGCCTCTACCTTCAACATATTTTACAAATTAAGCTATAACTTGTTTCCATTCCAACAGCATATACAGAACAGGATAGGTAAGCTACAATAACTATTCTAGAAATATCAATTTACAGATGTCATAAGTGTCATTACATCTAATTTCCTCCAAAATGGCATAATTCTTATTGTCCTCGATTCTAAATTCAAAAGTGAAACTTAGTACATTTATAACCATTTATTCATCACCATACAATTAACGAAGTAAATGATAAATTTAAATGGTCTGAAATTTCAAGATCAACCTATCAAATGAATGTAACATGGGGTAATTAAATAGCTATCTCAATTGCAGAAAAAGTGACTGCAAATTGCAATTCGGTAACAAAAAACGAAACCACTAAATCCTTCCACATCAAATACATAAATAAGAACAAAATTAACTTCATGAAATATCTGGAAGCCAACAGTCAAAAACGGGGATCAGATAACAGATTAGCACTTCAGTGAGAAGTACAAAGGAGAGAAAACACCGATAAATAAAGTTAGACAAGACATTCACATTGATCAATCAAGCTTGTATAAGCATCAAATATTATTTCCTCAATTTTCAATTGAAAACAAATCATGGCACAATCGTAACAGAGAATGTGAACAAAAATACATTGACAGCAAATGTCAAAACATAGAGCATAAGTCAGAAGATAGCACAACAAAACATTCCAAGAATTACAAAACATGCTTCACTGCAATAGAAATAACCCAATTTCAAACTCACGTGATCCATCTGTCACATAAAGTTAGACAAGACATTCACATTGATTAATCAAGCTCGTATAAGTATCAAGTATTATTTCCTCAATTTTCAATCGAAAACAAATCATGGCACAATCGTAACAGAGAATGTGAACAACAATACATTGACAGCAAATGTCAAAACATTGAGCACAAATCAGAAGATAGCGCACAAAACATTCCAAGAATTACAAAGCACGCTTCACTGCAATAGAAATAACCCAATTTCAAACTCACGTGATCGATCTGTCTTGTAGCTGGAGTAACCTTTCCCTCAACAGCCTTCGTCAGATCATTATAGTAGCTCTCAGGCACCGTGGACTTCTTCTTAGCAGCCCCGGAAAGGGAAAACCAAACTTTTGGTCTTAGAACAGGCGGTATTCCCTTCCTAATAAGCCTCCTCAAAGTGATCGTATTAGCTAAAGTAGACAATTTGAGGGAGGATTTCAAGGCAATCCCTTCAGTAATTGAAGAAACTTGTGGCTGCAAGTACCAATTTGCACCTTTGCTGGCCTCTAATGTCCACCAAACCCTGCCCTGTTGCCTCACCTTCTCTCTCACCTCATTCAACACATTAACATCATCTACATTTCCTTCTACACTAAACCCATAAAGGTCCTGGAATTTGACCGTTAAATTTGCTCTCCTTGAGTGGATACTAGGCCTCATAATCGGGATATGAGGCTGAAAATCAAAGGATATTTCCCTTTTGTTATGTGAACGGTACATATCTAGTTCTTTTTACCAGCAGATTTTCCGTGACAGATCAAGAGAGGTGGGGAAGGCGAAAGACGGTAACAAAGAGAAAAGAGCTTATTGTTTAATTATTAGAAAAGGCCAAAGGTTGAAAAACCTTGAAATGGTCAATTTCTGAAGCTTCAAAAGCTTGGAATAGATATGGCTTCAAAAGGGTATTTAACTATTAAACATTAGAAGACACACATAGAACAAAATTCTCTAAGCACCTGAAAATAGCACATTCGGAAATGGCTATGGAAGACCCTTTTCTGCCATTTAGAAAATACTGGAGCTCTAATCTCAGAAACGAAAATTAAAACATGAAAGGGGCAAATAGAGAAACAAAATCATATAAAGCTTTTACCTCAAACTTTATCAGAAGAGAAGATAATGAGAGATACCTAGTCACCCAGAGAGGGAAATGTTTTATTTACAGGTTCAAAGAGAAGAAAGGACGCAAGAAAAGCTGAACCTAGAAAACAGATCTTCTCAGTAATGCATTCAGAGAAAGAGGAGGAGGAGAAAATGAGAAACAGAGAAAAGGACTGGTTCTTTGGGTTATCTCTATGAAAAACTTCTTCAGTTGAAAGAGAAAAATGGTGACAGGAAAAGAGAAGCGATAATGAAGGCAAATTTGAAAGCACAAAAAAGAAGCTTTGTAGTTATGGAGGACACAACGAGAGAATAGGTGACCTGAGGTGGGGTTGTAGATAAAAATGGAGCTGATAAACTGGAATAAGAACCAGAAAGGACTAAACTGCAAAATGATTTTTTGTGTTGGACTTTATCGCAAAATTTCCATTAAATCCGTTCCTCAAAAAACAATTATGTGTTTTGTCTCGAACGTTAGTGGACCCTCTTGTTTTGGTTTAATTTTGGGAAGAAGAACGTTAGTGGACTTCCAAATACAGGTCTCGTGTATGTCAAAAGAAGGTAGGCAGAATGGCCTCCGTTGGCCAGTATTCGAATGACCAAAATACCCTTTTCAGTTGTAACTGTGTTTTTTGAGTCGATAAACGACATGCAGAAGTTTGAAAAACAAACAGAAAGTAGCAAGTCGATGAGACGACACATTAGCAGTCTTAAATTGTTTAGTGTTTGTAATTACATGTAAAATCTTCTGTAACAGGTGGATAAAATCTATTGTTATTTCATGAAAAGTAAATTAGAAAAAACAAATATTAAATGAATTAGTAACAGTGAATAAAAATAATAACAGAGTCCCTTTTAAAGGTATTTCAATCGATAGCGAAAAACTCTCCAAAGAAATTTTGAATTCTTAAAGTTAAGGATTTGAATCGCAGATTGAATATATATTTGGAGATTTTGTCTTAAATGTTGTGTTTGTTAATGAAAAATAAAGAAATTAATAATGAAAAGGATCGTTTTTCCTGTCTATATACTTGGCAATAGATTCATTGTGAGTTAAAAGGGTCGAAAGAAGTGCATTGAATTCTTCAGTCATGACTTGTTGAGGTACACAGGGTGCTTAAGGGCTTATTTAAATAAGCATGGTTCAATATCAGCTGGTTGAGCTAAAAGACAAGAATTTCAGCTGGTTGGATTGGTTGTCTTGGATAAATGGACTGAAATGGAGAAGTTAAGAAGATCAAAAGGTCTTTAAGGCAGGTTTTACTATGCTGGTACACTTTATATAAAGGATAAAAAATACGAAAATGTTTGAGAAAGTGAATCAATACAACAAATACACATGGATGGAGTTCTAACTGAAGTTTAGAATGACAATTATGGCAATTCCTCATCACCAACTCATGTCTAACTGAGCCAAGCAACAAATTAGAATATAATTTTTTCAGATTAGTAGTTAGTTGGTTTTGTACTTACTCCAATTGTTAGAGATGACTTTCACTTCTCTTTATAATTTCTACCATTTTGAATGAATAAAGCACTTATTTTCTCCAAAAAAAAAAAAAGGAATAGTAGTGACAAGAAGGTTAAGAATTTGTTCAGGTTTGGTAACATAATTGCCTAAGTAGGTATTATAAGGAGGAGTAGTGGTAAGAAGGTTAAGAAATTCATAAATTTGAGTGGAGTTTGGGTGTAAACTCTAATAAAAAAGGAGGATGACTACATACTTATGATGTTAAGGGAGCATCCTATGGTAAATTAACTGAATAGGAGTCTAGTGATGTATGGCTTTTAAGGTTTGGCAAGTAAGATGAAGAGGATGTTGTGGCAAACTAAGAGGTCTAGGAAAAGATATGCAAAATGAGTAAGTGAGGCATATGGTTCAAACTTAAATTTCAGTTTGTGTGATGCATAAGGGTAAAGCCATGGGTAGCAAAGACAATTAAAAAAATTTTTCAAAAATTTTGAGTTTCAAGTCAAGTTCTAGGTCAAGCTTAATTACTTTAAAGCCTAAATGACTTACGTTGCAAAAAGCGGATTTTTTTACAGTTTTTGGAACACATCTACAATAGAAATTTACTAAAACATTTAGAAACTTGAAAAAAAAATTTATCGCTTTTGTTTCTTCAATGTCTTTATCATTTAGTACCTTCTCTTGTTTGTCTGTGACAATTCTCATCTCTCTTTTTCATCTTCCTCATAATAACATAGATCTATCTTTTTAGGTTACTTTTAGATCTCTCCAATCGTAAATATTGATCAAAGTTTTAATATTGTTATGTTATGTTTAGTTAATAACTACAACTCTTGAACCTTTATTGCTACATTGACAATGATTGGTATTTAGCACTATAGATATCTTCTTCATTTTTGCAACAATTCTACTCTTGTGTGTAATTTATACTCATTTCTTATATACACTAAGAAGTCTATTGAGTAATTTATGGCAAAAGCTTATTAGAGGTCTTTAGAAATGAGTAGGTGGTTTTGTGGGTAAATATTTATTTTTATTATTGGAGTCATTTTTAGTGATGGTTTGTTGGGTTAAAGTTCAAGTTTCCCAATAATACCGGAGTTTAAAGAACCATGTTTTCTCCTCTCTCGTAAACTATTTTTCTTTTTCATTCTTTTTTTTGGAAAATGAATGAAATTACATTAACCCTAGCAAAAGGTAATTTTACAATAAAAGGAGTTTCAGCTTACAACTTGGTTCATAGCACTAAGCTAAGCTAAAAAGAATTTACAAACAACTCAGATTATAAGTTCCATCTATTTTTCATTCTAGGAGTGAGTCTATTTTGCTCTTTTTTTTCCTATCATAATAGCTCTAACCTAATTTAGTATGTTTTTAGCTAGTTGGTGCTTATCAACTTTGGCTCCCTTGTACAACCTATTATTTCTAGCTTTCCAAAAATAGAGTCTTGAGTGGCGTTCCATTTTGCTTTTAGTGCTTGACAAACTTGATAAACCAGTATAAAGTCCCCATCCATTAGTAAGTGTGACAAAATTCTGCTAGCTTATGTAAAATTCTAGATTTAAGGTACTTACATAGAAAATATAAATGGTTTCTATCTTCCTCAGTTTTGCACAAGACATAGGTTGGATCATAGGTGTCAAACCATCTATTTTTAGTTCTAACTCTGTTCTTTATCACAAGTTAAGTAATTAGGGAGGCTTTGGGGTTTAGGGATTGCTTCCAACAAATTTTTTCCCAAAGAGTATCTCCAATACTATTATTGTACATACTGTGGCAAGATTTATTTGTGAAGATCCCTTTGGAATTGAGAATCCAGATAATATTGTCTTATCTATTCCAGTAAGGGTGTTGAGGTAAGCATCATGCTAGAAAGGAGAATCCCCTGAAGTTTCTATACCAATCTCCATTATGAATAAGTGAGGATACTTTGGCATCAAAAGGAATTATGTTTCTTAGATGGATAATTTCATTCCTTGGTGAGAGAGGGCTAAATTTAAACTAATTGTCATAAAAAATCATGTGCTAATCCTATTTCGTAGCTTGTGTTTGATCCAAGGATAAACCATAATTCTCAAGTTCAATAATTAGGTGAAAGCCTAAGAAATTGCCCTAGTGTTTGACATCTTTCAACGGTATTTTATTTTTGAGATAAATTTCATGAATCCATTTAATCTAGAAGGCTCTTATCCGTATATAATCTCTAAATTCTTTTGCTCAGAATAAATTTATGCAGAAGTGGTATGGACATGATCCTTAGGGCTCCTTGATTCTTTAGGATGGTTTATTCTCCCATTTTACTTTTTCCCCTTTGGAATTATCAGCTTTCCTAGACCAAAGGAAGGCTTTTAGAATTTTGTCAATTTCCTTGATAACTCTCTTTGGCAAGAAAATGTGAGCTGACCAATGAATGTGTAAGTTGTTGAGCACTAAGTTGATGAGGGTTAGTCTAGCACCAAAAGAAAGGAACCTATTCTACCATGCATTTATCCTAAGTTTGTACTTTTCAATGAGTGTAATTTAGTCAACAAAGTTTGGCTTAGCTAAAGTGATGGGGACTCCAAGGTATTTGAAGGGAGGGAGAGTAAGGCTAGACTTGAACTCCTTTATATTGCAGCTTGATTCTTCTCATTTGATAAGATGAACAAGTTGCTTTTCTCAGTGTTTACTTTTAGACCTAACTAGTTTATGAAAATTTTTAGTATGTCCAGCAAAATCTTAGTAGATTGGATATCTAAACCACTCAAGAGCATGAGATCATTAACATACATCAAGTGAGTTAGCTTAAGTTCCCTGCATTTATAATGAAATAGAAATCTTCAATTGCAGGATGTGAGTTCGTCAAGTAATCCGGATAGACGTTCCATTACTAGGGTAAAAAGATAAAGGGAAAGGGAGTCCCCTTGTCCAATTCCCCTAGCACTTTGGAAGGGTTGTGTAGAAATATCATTCACAAGATTACTAAGAGAAGAAGTTTGAATGCAAACCATGATTCACTTTATAACATGTCCTGGAAAATTAAGTGCTTATAGGCAAGATTGGATGAAACTTCATCTGATAGTGTTAAAGGTTTTGTAAAATCCAATTTTTAGTAAACAACTTTTGATAGCTCTATATATGTTGTATTCCTTTAGTAACTCTTGTAAAATGAGGATACTGTCCCCTATAATTCTCCCAGTAATATAGGCTCCTTGAGTTAGATTTATGACTTCTTTGAGTGCTTCCTTCAGTATGTTAGCAAAGATCTTTGCAATGACTTTATAAATTATGTTACAATAGGAGATTGGCCTATACTCTGCAATGGAGGAAGGGTTTTGTTTCTTTAGGATAAGACATATGAAGGCATGGTTCATCTCCTTGAGACTATTTGAGGAAGAAAAAACTTCAACACTGCTTTTGTAAAGAGATTACCTATGATGTCCTAGGTTTTCTAAAACAAACATGTTAAAAACCCATCAGGTCCAGGGGTTTAAAGAGTGCAAGCTGAATAAACACATCTCTGACTTCCTATGTAGTGAAATGGGTTACCAAGAATTCTTTGAGATCCTATTCCTTCTGGCCAGTAAAGAGGAATGAAAGAAATTTGAATTACAATCACCTTCCTTAGTCAATTGATTCTTTCCTTCTGCCTTAATATGGAATTATGTAGAGTCAAAGCCACTTGGTATTCCTTTAGTCTTTGGATTTAAACTAACCTTAACATATTGTTGTAAGGAGATTTGTAGTAGGCCTCCTGTGCTTCTTTCAACTTGAGTTTGTTTTCGCTAATCCTTTTAGTATTGTCCTTAACAAAGGTCTTTAAAGCTGACTTCACTAGCTTAAGCTTCTACATGAGCTGGTAGGATTTGTACCCATATACTGTCTAATTCCAAAAGCTTTGGATTGTTTTAAGGAATCCCACTTTTTGAGTAAGTCCATTGAAGAATCTAAATGGAGCTATAGACTTCTTAAAATCTGTGATGTTCTAAATAAGAATGTATGGTTAGAGAAAACATTTTCACCAAAATCAAAATAGGAATAAGAGAATTGACTTACCTAAGCTTGATTAAATGGGGCTCTATTAAACATTTTCCTCGTTGGCGTATTCCCTTGCCATTTGTTAGATCAAGTGAAAACTCTACACGTAAAAATGAGGTCAACTAGATTCACCTTTAAAAATAGATTTGTTAGCTCTCTACATTTATCCCATGTTGTACTTCCTTCCTCCTTCAGCCTCTTGAGATGATAATGTACAATTCAAATCTCTTGTTATTAGCCACGAGTTTAGAGTTCTAGCTTGGATGGTTTGGAGGTCCTCCCATAATTTATCCCTTTGAAAAGTAAACTTGTCAGCATAGACTAGTTTCAGGTCAAATTTTGGAATCATACACCCATTTGGCACTTCAAGTGGATATTTTGATCACTTTATCCTAGTATTTGAAACTTTATCATATCAAAGTTGTAAAGGCAGATTATTCTTCCATTATAATGTGAAAAATGATTAAATAAGGTTTTTCATTATACTCCCAAAAGCTTAAGGCCATTTTGTAACTAAGATGATTTTATTTTGGTCTCAATAAGTCCAATTACACAAGGCTTCTTGTCAAAAATAACCTCATTTACCACTGACCTTTTTAGAGGGTCATTAAGCCCTCTAATGCTCCAAATCAGGATTATCATCAGGGAAGTGATCCCTTTTGGTTTTGTTCTTTCCCTTCCTTCTAATTGATTTCCTTCTAGAGTTACTAGCTTGCTCTTTGTTTCCTCAGTCTCACCAGATTGCTCTATGTTTAATTCTTCCTTCCTTTGTGTATTTTCCAAGTTGTTTGAATTTTGAGTCTCTATCATCACTTCATTCTCTATTGCTTTTCCTATTTCTGTTTCTGTTTCTAGCTTTACCAGTTTTTATTTTTCAACATCTTGGGTTTTATTTAGGAGTTATAGCCCCACTAGTTCACCATTCCATCTTGTTTTGAAGACTCTGCCTATTTCTTTCCATTCCCTCCTAGAATAGTTTGGTTTCCAAGGATAGGTGATAGGAATATCTATCCTTTCTAGTTCACCATCCTCTCCCAGCTTTATAACTAGTAAGCTATCAAGTAAATCCAAGTTCCTCTTAATTTCAACATATATTTTAGCAAAACATATTCTTTCCATGTTAGCAGTTTGTGATTCCATAAAAATTGGTTTTTTTTATGAAACTTTAAAAAAAAGCTTAAACCCTCAATTGTCCATAATTCGAATGGCACATTGTGAAAGTTCACCAAAATGGGAAAAGTATCAATGCTACCTCTATCAAAATCTGTAGCGCCCCCTCATCGTATGGTACACATCGGGACGCCCGAAGGTCGCTCCGACACGTATCCCACGATAAAAGTTCACTACCAGAAAATTTCGCTAAATCCATATGGCATCGCAGTAAAATCAATCACAATATAACAGTAATCAGTAAATCAATAATCCAAAAATAATCATCCAATTACAGTCATCCAAT
>JANZLD010000009.1:17167768-17183896 GCA_026413575.1 Erythroxylum carthagenense | reverse complement strand
CTGTTGGTTGTCTCCAAAAGTTACCGATCCTCCCTTCTTATACTGAAGATCTAGGAACATAGACCTTCTTCCCGTCAAGTGTCGAGAGCATCCACTGTCCAAGTACCAATGGTGCTGACTGCTTCTTCCAAGGAAAGATATCTGCAGGTGATATTATCTGTCTCTTAGGTATCCAGATTTTCTTGGGTCTTTTTGGGTTAGTTCTAACATAATTCATAGTATGATGATGATACAACTGATGACATTTCTAATGATGATGAGGCTGGTGAAATTTCTTTCTAAAAGAAGCAGAATTCTTTTTATGCTGAGTATAATTTTTCGCAAACCCTAATCCAGTTTTATCATTAGGTTGTCTGTATTTCCTTAGCATATCATTAATGTTTCTTGTACTCTTGTAAATGTTGATAGATCAACTGAAAGACTGTTTATTCTTTGTTTCAACTGATTGATCTCTTCATATCTATCTACCATAACCTTTTTCTTCATCTTGTCTACTTGTTTCTTTAAGCAGACATTCTCCTTTTCTAACACTTGCGTGTTCTTCAAGTTTTCTTTGTACTTTTTCTTAAGCAATTTGTACTGCTTTAGAATTGCATGAGAATCTTCTAATAATTCTGAGTATGCATCTTGTAATTCATTAAGTTGTGAGGTTACCTCCTCATCACTTTCTCCTTCGACTACCAGGAAAATATTTGCTTGCATCGATGCCTCTGAGTCAATATCTGATTCAGATGAATCTAGATCTTCCCAAGTTGCCATCATGTTTTTCTTTCCTTCTCTAATCTTCTTTGACTTTCTTTTTAACAATGGACATTCAGACTTGCAGTGTCTCGGTTTATTGCATTCATAACATATGATCGATGTTTTCTCAATCTTCCCTTCATCTTTGCTATTCTTCTTGAGGTAGGACTCTTTGTTTCCTTTAACATTTTTCTTCCACATGCGTCTGATCTTTCTCGAGATAAAGGATAGTTCATCATCTACTTTTCTTGAAACATGATCTGATTCACTGGAATCGTCATCCTTGACTTCCTTAATCTTCAGCGCTTTCGACGATGAGCTCCTCTTCCTTTGATTCTTCTATCCGGCCTTCAATGCTATGGATTTGTCCCGTCTGGGCTTATCTTCTGCATCGAGTTCAACTTCATGTATCTTCAGAGATCCAAGAAATTCATCAAGCTTCAATACACTCAAATCCTTGGCTTCTTATACGTCTGTGACTTTTGGTCTCCATCTCTTCGATAAACTTCTGAGGATATTTCTAACGTGATTTTGATTTTCATACGTTCTACCGAGAGCTTTAAGTCCATTAATGATAGTTTAAAATCTTCCAAACATTTGATCGATAAACTCTTTGTCCTTCATCTTGAACAGCTCATACTGGTGTACAAAAATGCTTATCTTGGACTCCTTTACTTGATTCATGCCTTCGTGTGAGATGGATAGCGTATCCCACATATCATTCGCAGTGTCGCATCCGTGAACCTTATCGTACTCACTTCTGCTTAGGGCATAACTTAAAAAGAACTTGGCCTTCGAATTCAACTGGAATGTTGCTTTTGGCTCTGCAAAACATCTTATTCGTGGAACAACATTTTCTTCATCTACCGGTGTATATGGTCCATTTTCTATTATCTCCCAAAGGTCAATATGAGCAGATTAAATGAAGAACCGCATCCTGGCTTTCCAGTAATGGTAGTCTTCTCCATTGAACGCAGGAGGTCTAGTGATGGAGGCACCTTCAACTATGTATATGTGTGACTCTGCCATGGATCTTTATCCTCACTTTGTTACTGGGGTTCTTGGACACTGAGCTCTGATACCAATTGAAGTGAATCACACGTTAGTATAGACTTAATATATGATATACAAAACACACAAGAAGGGGGGTTGAATTGCGTATCTGTTTTTTTAAAAACAATCCCCTTTTTTTTTAATAAAAAAACTTGCTTTCTTAAACAATTGAAAAACAGTATTATGAAATATTGCAATCAACAATAGAAGTTATAAGTTGAGAGTTAAGAGATGAGAATCGACATAGCAATTTTATACTAGTTCACCCAAAACCGTGGACTACGTCCAATCATCAGAATCTTTTCTCAGATTTCACCATAATTCTCACAGATACAAGTATTCTTTTTCTCCGAGCCTCTTCAGGTCTCTTACAACAAGTATTCTTTTTGACTTAGCCTCTTCAGGCTATCAACTTTCTTCCTTGTACTGAAAGATGTTTCGAGCTTTGTTACAGACAACAGTAACTCTAAGTTTAGTACAATAAAATTTCTAGCCTTTTTGAAAATCACCGACAAAATCACTAAATCTTGCAGTCTTCGACTCTGACTTGTATTTATAGTCTTCGTCTTCAACCGCTTCTTGATAACTACTTCTTTCTTCTTGTTTCTTAATCTTTGAAGAAACAGTTATTCAATTGAGTTCTGTAACTAACTTAAACTGATTGTTCATCCGACGTAGTATCGGGTCTTTGTCTTTGATTTTTTCCTTCTCATTTCTATCGTCTCATTTCTTCCATATCATATTTGGCTTTCCGCTTGCGTCTCATTTCTATCGTCTCAGTTTTTACGTCTCATTTTTTGCGTCTCATTTCCGTCTTCTGCTTGCGTCTCATTTTTGTCTTGTGTCTCATTTCTCTTATGTCTCATTTTGCTTGTGTCTCATTTCCTTCTTGCGTCTTGCGTCTCATTTTGCTTGCGTCTCATTTTTGTCTTGCGTCTCATTTTGCTTGTGTCTCATTTCCTTCTTACGTCTTGCGTCTCATTTTGTTTGTGTCTCATTTTGCTTGCGTCTTATTTTTATCTTACGTCTCATTTTGCTTGCGTCTCATTTCCTTCTTACGTCTTGTGTTTTGCGTCTCATTTTTGTATCTGCTTTGCGTCTCATTTCTATCTGCTTTATTATTTGGTTTTCATCAAAATTATTAATCGTAAAGTCATTTTAACTTAACAAGAACTCTATAACTTTTACAGAGAGGGTTAAGCAAGAAGTGCTAGTTCCATAGAGCTTAAGTCTATTTATAATAAGCTTTGGACGTTTTAGTAATTTAATTGAAATTAAAATCTAATTTCAATTAAATTTTGATTAGAATTACAAATAATTCTAATTAAATACCAATTATGCCCATATAAGATTCAATATCTCATATTGATCCTTATTTATTAAATACTTCATATTTAATTATAAAGTTTCTCAAACTTTACAATCAAGTCCAACTTGATTAAGTTAATTTTGTTCTCTTCAACCCATTCTATATGTGAGATCTATTAGGTTTCTAAATATGTTGGCAATAATTATAAATAAATTAAAACTCATTTTAATTTATATTTAATTATTCAATTAAACATTTTATAATCATAGATCAAGATTGCCGTCTAGCAACGCATCATGACCACCCAAATATTTAAGAATGTCAAAGTAGTTTTAACTAACCTTTTTGTGTATAATTTTTCGGTATAATTCATTCCTTTCATCATACAATGTTCTTGTTAGACATGAGTATGAAATTAATGTTTACTCTATTTTGAGTATGATCATATTAGTTCTTTGCCATTAGCTATCGATTCAATTAATGATATTTATAAACTATTTACGAAACATCATTTCACCTAGGCCAAGAATTTCTTAAATTAATACTAATTGAGAACAATGAAACATTCTCCCTAATTACTTTAGGGTGATGTATCCTATCTTAATCACTTAACTATCTCTATATAGTTTATGCCATATCCAATGATTATCGATTAAATGACCTATGATTAAATAGATGATAAGTAGTATCAAAACATAACAATCCCCATACATGATAACTTTGATGACCTCAAGTTAAATGATCACTTATACAATCATCACAATGAGAATTCCACATACATATAAGTAATATTCCAAATAGATTTCTCATATCAAGTCTACTTAGTGAACTTGTTCTCTAGCAAGCACTGACACGTTTGTTTAAAGTATCTCTATACTTTAGCCTATAAGATCGACTACTTCCTTTATAAGGAAAAACAAAAAGTGTGCTAGTCTTTTTACATTCTATTAATATCTAATCTTAATAGAATAATGACTACGAACATTTAGGAATAATACATAAATACAATATGAATTTTATAATTAAAATCTCAATATAGTTTCATTTGCAATGTACAATTATCCCATTGACTTTATCATATACATCTAAACATCTACAAGATAAAGAATGCCTTTAAATAATTTGTCACTAAATGACAACCAAAGTGATTGGTTATAGGGCATAAATCAACAATCTCTCATTTGCACTCAGCCAATCCTTTAAGTATCTCATATCATATCACCATATGATGATTATTCTAGCGTCTTAATGAAAGAATTCTATAAGATTCTCTATAGTGAGAGCACTTGATTAAATCTTACAACTCTCATCTTAATTATCATCATAAATAAGAAAATTTGCGTAAACACATTCTTGGATCTTTGGGGAGACATTAGCTCTTTATTTATGCCCAATGACTCCAATGTTCTACAATACATTACTGTCTTGAAAAATGCAAAGAAACTATATCAAGTTCACTAAAGAACTTGTTGATCCAATTAATCATTTTCACTAAATAAAAAATGTTTTATGGCTTAATTATCAACCAATTGCTACATTGGAACTTTTGCAATCCTAAATGATAATGTTCTAAGTAAATAAACCTTAATTAGGATTTACTTCTAAAGTTATATCCTTATCATCTTGAACTCAAATATCAACTCACACACAGAGTAATGAATATCTTTAACACTTCACAAGTATTTGATATCTTAAATATTAAACATCTTTAGTATATTATCTATGCACTTGGACTTAAAATAAGTTAACAACATCCAAGCTATCTCTCTAGATCTGATTCCCATAATTAAGCTATTACCTTTTCATATCCAACAAGAGTTGTTCTTGGAAAATTATATGTTCGACAATTGAAAGTTACAACTTTTGTTCTTTATGAGCAATATATCTCCACATAGTCCAACTGAAGAGGACAACTATACTCCCACTAGCCCTCTTGTAGACATTATAGATTCACATTCATCTCCAAAACAAACTCTTTGAATTCATCATAAAAGCCAATCTTTCAACATCTTGTAGCCTTTCAATTGTACATCAAATGTATCATTAAAGGCATTAGTTACAATTGTAAGTATTGTCATGAGATTTGAACATTTCAAATTTCATCTTACTCCTACTACTTATCTTACGAACCATTCTCTTATAAGTATAAATTAAATCAAACATTTTGTTCAACAAGTCTGTAAGATTATATCCAACCTTTTGGATATCTAATAACCTTTTATTACCCATTTCTGTTCCAAACTTAATAGATAATATATGTTTCATCCAAGCATCGCATCCTTAAATCATTAACTTTGGTTCTCTCAAATACTTAGAGTTTCATATCTAATATGAAAGAGGTAAGTTAATGTACTAGGCATAACTATAGAAGAAATAATATTGCATTATACAATATCTCATATTGTATTTGCTCCTTACATAAATCCATACTCTTACAAATTTAGTTGTGAAGGTATTCACCAGAGGATCTTATTCCTTATAGGTAACTGGTAATTTCAAACTTACCACAATAATCTCATTGAAGTGCTTTAGCATTCTTAATGCTTTATTTATACTTAGATTCAAAAAATTTGAATTTTTCAAAATTTTAAATAATTATTTCATTTAATATGTCATATAAAGTCATTAGTAATCTAATGAAATATAAGTATTATCCCTTTTAGGAATTATTATTCTATCCAATACATCACATATATAAGATTTAACAATTCAATACCATCATCATCCTTTCACCAAAGGTCGATTTGGTTATTCTACAACTTGACAAATTTCACAAGTTTCATATGATTCATAATCAAAAGGATACACGTATATTTATATTTAACTTTATGATTCTCGTTTTGTTGATTTAACCAACATGACATAAAAGGATTGTCTCAGTTATCTAACTTTTATTCTTTCCATTTATGTTAAGCATAAGTCTCCTTTGGTTTAATACATATACAAACTATTTGCATAAACTTTGATCAACTAATTTGACTTAACTATTTCTAACCATGCATTGAATATTACAATAATGTTGAATCAAACTTCAGTATCAAATACTCTTAAGAATGAATTAGAAATGCATATGATCTCCATTTTATCACATATATGCAAGAAAAGTCATGCAATCATTTTCTTTTAAAGAAAACTGTTATCATACTATTGCTAAGCCTTTAATTGTAATCCACAATTATGTTTTTAGTAGGCTAAATTAAGTGGAACATTTCATCAAGGTACTGTACCTTTTAGCTATACTCCATGCAACCATTTGCATCTTGCTATCTTAGTGTTGACATATATCTTACATTTTGTCATCAAAGTTTATGAGACATTAGTCAACTCAAAATGTTAATATATTTTGTCATCTATATGATTTTGACATATCTAAAAAAATTTAACACGAAATCCTCAACAAGGATTATAACAAATTAGCATAAAGGGCGTATAATTTTCTTTTCTAAATATTGAGAGCACTTCTCAAACATATCTTATGTCCAAGAACTTGAGTTCACTAACTTAGCATCAAATATACTAAACAAGGTAAGTTTCACTCATAACAAGATAAATGTAAGAAAGCAAGTAATCAATTATATGCCATGACTGCCAAATAAGATTAGGACTTTAATTATACATTTGGTTAGTCCCACTATTTTATTTGAAATAATAGCCCTCACTACTATTCGGAAAGATTACTCTAATCTCTTTAGTGGGCTAGGATCCCATTCAAATATAGTTGACTTTGAGTTTGTTTAACAAACTAACTAGACTTAAATTAGGTAGATAACAACTTTATTAATCACATCTTATGTGACTCCTAGATGTGTTAGGTGATAACTTTTGCCAAAATATATCTTGTATATTGTTCCTAATCCTGCCTCTAAATTCATGTGATCATGAGTTTGCTCTTTCAAATCACACAAATTTAATTAAGTAGAAACTAATGTCATAAGATTAAACATGATCGGGCTAAAACAACATTGAGTTTAATCAACAAGCCTATAATAAATAGAACTCTAGTTTATTCTTATAATAATGGAAAGCTATAATCACGTTCTCAACATGTAATCAATATTTTAATGAGAGATTTAAATTTGTTTGTCTTATCAAACATAAAATTGCATGTAAAATATTACGCATATAAAACATACAATCTTGCATCCAATATATATATCAAACATATAAATCAAGCATGCATCTTATGCACTCATAATTAAATTATATGCATAAAATATAAAGTTTCGTTTGATTCTAGTCATTGATCTTCATAATCTAAAATAACATTTCCAACTCCTTGGAAAAATTAAATTAGATTAAAAATATTGATTCAAAAATAAATTCCTATTCAAAATAGACATATAATTTAATTTGAAAACAAATTTTCAAATCCAATTATAAACTATTTCCAATTTGTTTTGACTCCTTTAACAAAATTTAATTGAAAACAATTTTTAGTAAATTATTCTTCTTACTTATTATAATTTGGAAAACTCCTTTTCCAAAATTATATAAGTAACACTTTCTAATCTGATTAAAAATATTTATAATCTAATTAGGAATTAGTATTTCTAATCTCATTATAAATAATTTTTCCTTAATTAGAAAGCCATTTTCTAATATTAAAAGGAAACTACTTTCAAAATTAAATAAAACACTTTTTAAATTTAATTAAGAAAGTCTTTTATATTATTTATTTAGAGATTGATTTCCTAATTAATTAGAAAACCTTTCTTTAATAAATTAGAAAACTATTATCAAAAATTAAAGAAAGCACATTTGTTTAATTAATAAATGAAAATACTTTTCAAAATTTAACCAAGAAAATATTTTTTTTAAATCAATAAATTTATCATTTATAAATAAAGAAACAATTTCTAAATAAATTGAATAATAATTCTCTAAAACATAAAATCATAAATTTAGGTTAAGATCTGATCCCGACCACCGCAAAATAATCACGAAACTTTTCGTGATTTTTGATTTCTAAAAAATCAAGATCTCTTTAATTTCATAAAATGATTAACACAAATCATAATAAAGCGAAAACTTAATTCCTACCTTATTCCAAAGCTTGATCCTTATCTTGTTGTTTCACTTGAACCATTTCTGAAACTGATCTGTCTCAACCACCATAGCCATACAAATGTCCGACCTCTAATGGTATCTAAAGAATGAGTTGAGAGAATTCTGAAACTCTTACAGGGAGGGTTAAGCAAGAAGTGCTAACTCCATAGAGCTTAAGCATATTTATAATAAACTTTGGACGTTTTAGTAATTTAATTGAAATTAAATTCTAATTTCAATTAAATTTTAATTAGAATTACAAATAATTCTAATTAAATACCAATTATGCCCATATAAGATTCAATATCTCATACTGATCCTTATTTATTAAATATCTCATATTTAATCATAACGTTTCTCAAACTTTACAATCAAGTCTAACTTGATTAAATTAACTGTGTTCTCTTCAACCTATTCTATATGTGAGACCCATTATGTTCCCAAATATGTTGGCAATGATAACTAGATAAATTAAAGCTCCTTTTAATTTATATCTAAATTTTCAATTAAACAATTTATAATCACAGATCAAGATTGGTGTCGAGCAATGCATCATGACCATCCAAATATTTAGGAATGTCAAAGTGATTTTGACTAACCTTTCCATGTATAAGTTTTTTCGTATAATTCAATCCTTTCATCATACAATGTTCCGATTAGACATAGAGCATGAAATTATTATCTACTTTATTTTGAGTCTAATCATATTAATTCTCCGCCATTAGCTATCGATTCAATTAATGACTTTTGTAAACTATTTATAAAACATCATTTCACCTTGGCCAAGGATTTTTTGAATTAATACTAATAAAAAACAACGAAACATCTCCCTAATTACTTTAGGGTGATGAATCCTATCTTGATCACTCAACTATCTCCATATAGTTCATGCTACATCCAATGACTACCGATTAAACAACCTATGATTAAATAGATCATAAGTAGCATCAAAACATATCAATCCCCATACAAGATAACTTTGATGGCCTCAAGTCAAAGGATCACTTATATAATCATCACAATTAGAATTCCATAGACATATAAGTAATGTTCCAAATGGATTTATCATATTGGGTTTGTTCAGTGAACTTGTTCTCTAGCAAGCACCCACACGTTTGTTTAAGTATCTCTATACTTTAGCCTAAGAGATTAACTACTTCCTTCATAAGGAAAAACAAAATGTGCGCTAGTCTTTTTACATTCTATTAATGTCCAATCTTAATAGAACAATGACTAGGAACATTTAAGAATAATACATAAATGTAATATGAATCTCATAATTATAATCTCATTATAATTTTATTTGTAATGTACAATTATCCCATGGAATTTATCATATACATCTAAACATGTATAAGATAAAGAATGCCTTTAAATAATTTGTCACTAAGATACAACTAAAGCGATTGGCTGTAGGGCATAAATCAATAATATGTACACTAGTGACAATAATGGAACAATAGTAATTATTTTAAAAATAAATATTCTTGAATTTTGGATATTTCAATTTTCACCATAAAAGATTTACATTAACATCTTATAGTTATGATTATTTAAAGTAGGATTACTAGTAATATGCTAAAGTTAAAATATAAAGGCCTCTGATAAAAGAGATGCTCCCCCTTCTTTTAAACTTTTCTTGCATTTTAAATCACATTACCTATTTTCCTTTCAAAATTCCATCTTTGAGTTTGACTTCCTTATTTGGTAATTATTTTAGGTGGGATTAATCACATCTTATAATCTGTCAGTTTTCTTACCATTTTAGGCATGAAACTTTACAAATTTTCATCTCCTTTTATCTCTGGTACGTACGTTCAGGCTCCTCCAATTTCAAGATCACCACAAGCTTATACGCATCAATTGCATCCTGTCTTTTTATCCTCCTTACCTCTCCTATTGCCAACCCTAAACCTTCTCTCTCATTAGAGAAATCTACTCTTACCCTTTACCCCTATCCGTGAACTCATTTTGTTATTTTAAGTATTTAGAGTCATAAACTCACCCTAGACCTTACTACATCATCTCTCAGTTATAAATTCCCTAAAATTGTTATAGATATGCATACCAGTACAAGAGTTTCCTCTCCAACAACCAAAGGAGTATAATGCTAATATCTATTTGATAAGTTAAAGTATCTTATATATGTTCCATTGGAGGTTAACACCATTATTGCTCCACTAATTGAAGTGCTCAAGATAAGTGCTTCTAAATGGTCATCAATACTTTTTTTTAATGGATAAGGGACTAGCTTACCCTATAATGAACATGTGGGCTCAAACTGTTAGAAGAAACTAACTCAAAGAGAGTTTTTATCAATGAATGAGGATTTATTCCTCAATTGTAAAGCTAAGATGCAAAGGAATTTATAAGTTTGTGTTTGGAACATCAACAATAAGACCTTATTCCTGCAGAGTTGGAGTCTTAGGTTAGATCTAGATATATTGAAGATGAAACATGTATCTAGATGGGACAACTTCCATATTGCGTCATTGAATATTGCTATATAATAGGTTTGAGCTATTTAGCTAGCTCTCTTGAAAAACCTATTTTTTGGATGAAGTTATTACTAGCATAAAGAGGAATGGCTATGCTAGGATGTGCATTAAGATATAAAGAAAAAGGAAATAACATAGTCTACCTCCATCATGAAATAAAATAAAGAAGACAATCTTATAGAGGTTGAAGTGGAGATTAGCTACTAGTGGAAACCTACCTCAAGCCACTAAAAGAAACAATGAAAATCAATTGGAAGGAAATTTCATAAAGGTGACTATAACAAACTCTTTAAGACTAATAACACTGAAGCCTTACATCGGTAAAGAGACATATCACACCCAAATGCACTTGAATAAGCTAAACTAGGACAATATTAATGCTTATTGAAGCAACTATCTCTTAAGGAGAAAGAAAATGAAAATACAAACAAAGAGATTGTCTCAACCTTTAAATTCCTTGATGCTAGAAACACTAATGCATAATTTGAAATATCATACCTAGAAAATTAACTCTTCCTAAGCTCTTATAAGTAGTTCCTAAGCTCATCTCCTTAACTGACACCAAAGATGAAGACTTTCTTACCATAACCAAGAATAAAACTAATATAACAACCAAGAAAAAGTCTATAAAGAGCAATACCTTTGCTTGATGTCCATTATTGCTTGAAAAATATAAAGGGTAGTAATCATCACTCCAATAAGCAAATAATTGGCAATTACCTTACCACTAAAAAGAAAATTTTGAATAGTTTACTAAAGACCAAAATAAAAGCCAACAAGTTTAATGAAGGACTAAAGTTTTTAAACAAAGTATGGAAGAACATAAGTAATAACCAACCTAATTCATTCATCTTACCTTGATATTTGGTAATACCTAATTGAGCATCACTTTCACGAATATCCCTATGATAACTCTAAGAAAGCATCCCTTTTGAGAAACCCAATTTTAATAACTAGTATGTACTAGGAGACTTTAATAATACTATATACTCTAATAAAGTAGAGAGTTATAGATAATTCAATAAACAACACAATAATGACCTCAAACATTGCATCAATGAGATAAATTGTAACCAGTTTCCACTTTGATTGTTACATCATGTGAACTGTTGTCCATTATAATGTAAGTTTATGGTTATAATGTAAGTTTATGACTGCACTCATAAACTTAGTTTATATGGACAACAGTTCACATAGTGCAACAATCAAAGTGGTAACTCATAAACTTACATTATAATCGACAACAGTTCACATAGTGCAACAATCAAAGTGGAAACGGGTTACACAAGAGGAAACTAGATAGAGCACGAGTGATTTGTAGTTGGCTACCATCCTTCGGCAATAATAGAACACACTTTCTATATTTAGATCATTCTCCCATTAAGGTATGCCTCTTTATTAGTCTTGAAATAAACATATCACTGGTCGTGAGGTTTGGTTGTGTGTAAGTTTTAATTATTAACCCTTGATAATCCAAAAGCACATGGTTCTTTAGTGTATTACCAAAGGTGTCAATCCTACGAGGAGGGAACTAATCTAATCCTAAATTCTAAGGCCATAACAAATATCAAAAATTCAAGAAGTAACGGAACTAATATGAGAATTTAATTCAATCAATCAAATCAAGAATCAAACATGAAAATACTGATTATTAAGCAATTTGCAACACACCCAATAATCAACCTAAGTAAATTACCAATTGAGAGAGAGGGAATTTTACTTATCTTTAATGCCAACCTAGATGATTATGAATTACTGGATCGTTGGTTCTCTCGAGTTATAACCAATAACCCTAATGGAAGTTGCAATCTCTCAATTTACAACCTATCCAAAACCTTAGTTAGTTCTGAAGTGCTCTAATAAACTACGGAAAATTTATGCAAGATCTCTCTTTGCATAATTTCTTGATTTGATTCAATTCTTGTTTCTATTAAATTGCTTAACTCTCGTTTGTCCAATTTAATCGTTTTTCATTCGTCACCCTCTCAATTTATTATTGAATTATGAAATCATAGAATCAACCACAACAATATCCAATAAACACATAAACAATCAGATTCTTATTAATTCAAGAGTAAAATTCCAAAGGTGAGTTAAGAACATCCTTGACATTCTAGATCCTATCATCAGTTGTTTAATCCAATTTTATACAATAATAAAACTAAAAATAAACAGAAAATATGATCTAAATGGATGATGGGAGGTAGCAATGTCGGGAAATCTCATGATCCAGGAAGTACGTCAAGTCAGCTTCTTCTCCTCTTCTCTCTTCCTTCTACTCTTCATTTATCTCTCAATGATTTCTCTTTAAGGTTTCTCAAGGTGGCTAATGCAAAAGCTCCCTTTCTTCCTCTTTTTTTGTTCTTTAAATATCCTCTTGTGTTTTGGATAACCCTAGGATTTTTCAGGGTCTAAAAGGTATAGAAAATCCCTCTAAACTTGACGTTCTTGATTGTCTGCTCATCTGCCTGATGTAAGCCACGACTGTGGCCCTACAAGCCACAATCATAGGCCATGTCCTGGGCTTCTGTCATGATTATGACATGTAGGCCACGATCATGGGCCAAATCTAGTGCTTTTGTCACCAGCATGGCTTGACAAGCTACGATTATAGGCCATTGTTTTGGCTCGAATGTCTCTAAAACTTCTTCGTTCTTTAATGTTAACCCTGAAATACTAGCAAACACATCAAGGTACCTTAAAAACATAATATTTAAGCTCAAAAACTTGTACTAACCTATACACATAAATAATTAACAAAGTAACACGATTCTAACCTAAACACATACTAAATGATTGAATTAATAGCTAAACACATATCAAACTATACCTTAAAACACGATGCAATTTACATTTATCATTCACCTTTTAGGTTTAACAAATTCCTACTGAGACAAAAAGGATATTATGAGGTAGTTACCAAAGGATTGAAGACAGATTCGATAGATTTGAAGCTTATAAACTTGTTAAAAATCTAAATACCATCAAAGGTGACCTGAAAATGATAAAAATTAGAAAAATGAAGCAACATAAAAGCTACTGTACAAAATTCTAGAGAAGTTCTTAAATATGCTAAGGAAGAACAATACCAAAATCTAAGGAATGAGACAGTCATGATAAAAGAAAGAAAAGCTCTGTAAAACCACATTAAAGCACTAGAGATCCATATATGCTTTTTAAAGAAAAAATCAAGAGTAAAATGACTTAAAGAGGGAGATATAAATACATAGTACTTATATGCCCTATTAATAAGAAGGAAAACTAATAGAATTGGTTCACTAATATATGTCTCAAATAATATGTATACAATTCAAAATTTGCTAAAGAATCTTGTATATAATTATTTAAAAAGCTACATAAGAACTACTGAAACTTTCTCTTTAACCTTGCAAGACATAAAAAACTTTCTTAAGAGTTCTATCAATTAAGAACAACTAGAATCATTTATGAAACCACTTATAAAAGCTAATGTTCATGAAGCTTTAATAGGTTTTAATGCTTATATCTTATACATAATTCCATATTTTCCCAAAAATCTTGACGATTAGTGGAGGACCTAGTAACTTAAACTATCTTATAATTTTTATTAAGGGGAAAGCTATTCAAAGAGATTAATAAGACTTAAATTTGCCTCATCCCTATATACCCCAATCCTTCTATCTTTCAAGATTTTAGACTAGTTTCATGTTACAACTCAATATACAAGCTCATCTTAAAATGTTGGCAAATAAAATGAAAGGAACTTTGAATTTCCTAATCAAACTAAGCCAAAGAACATTCATTTATGGGAGGTAAATAAGATATATTATGCTACTATCATCAGAATTATTCAAAACTATCACAAGAAACTAAGAATCAAAAGTTGGTAATTAAAATAGAATTTACTAAGGCATTTCACTCTATCAGTTGAGACTTTCTACTCTAAGTCTTGGAAGCCTTTGGAATCTTAAAAAATCTATCAATTAGATCACTTAATGTGTTGTAACCTCTTCATTTAACATTTTAGTACATAGAGAACCTACTAAACTCATCAAGGATACAAGGGTATCAAGTAAGGGGATCCCCTATCCTATTATCCATTCATGGTATATATTGAATCACTAATTAAACTCGTTGAAAAGAGAATTAAACACGATGGGCATTTATGCCGTTATTTAAGTTGTTAGAAGCTAAAAATATTCAACTTATCTTTTATTGATGATCTCTTATTATTTTGCAAGGATAAGATAAACCAAGTCAAAATCTTTATGGAATCACTCTATAAATTTAGTAGATTCTTAAGGTTAACTATCAATTAACAAGTATCAATTAGGTTATGTTTTTAGCTAACCTATTGCCTCCTGCGAGCCTTTCTCCTTTATTCCCTTCTTTTTCTTATTGAAAAGCTTAAGATTCTCTCACTAATCAAGTTAGATTGCCTGCTTTGGCTCCTTTATTCTTGCCTTCTCCCTTTTCTATCTTTAGCATTTTATCTTTTCCCAAGGCTAAAGTAGAGATGTCCTCTTGTAATCTTTTTATTATTACTCGCATGAAATCATAAGTTGGTATTATTGGCACTAGTTTTGGGAGCTCTCTAATACCCTAACGTGTTAAATCCTCTCCTTCAATTGTTAATGTCTTAAAGCAAATTGGTGGGTGGTTATACATATCTAAGCTAAGATACATTTCTCCACATACGTAAAGTGGTTAAACCACTATATTAACTTTATATAAGGTATTAGACATTTGGGATTTAAAATGGAAAACATAATTGATGGTTTTCCCATAAGTGCTAATTAGATTATGTTTTTCGTGTGAATATATGAGCATTTTTTGAATGTTCGGATGGTTTTTGGTGGATTTGGTACTCAATCTATCGTATATTTTATTTAATGACCTTAGTTTAGTTCTCCAATAAAGTAGGAAAAAATTTGGATAAGTTGGAGAATTTTTTGCATAATTTTAGAGGAATATGGATCAAACATGAAGCCATGTTCATACTGTTTGAGTTATATAAATATAGTGCCCTGGAAAGCAAGTGTATTTACATGAAACTTAATACTCTTTAGTTACAGTTTTGTAATGAAAATATTTATTATTAATAAAACATCAGAGTTTGGTTTTTATGAGCATTACATATCTAGTCATTAGGTATAGAGATTCTTTTGTAAGTAATATACATATATGTAGAGTTTTATGGGAAACATGTATATTATAAGAATCCAAAATAATGAATTCACAGTTAAATAATCAAGTTGGTCGCTTGATTATGGTTTAGACTATAGTGTTGCGATTTAGCTCTGTGTAAGAAAAGGAGTTTACTTCAAGGGAATGATGAGTTTCATATTATGATAGTGATCGACTATCGATAATGGCACTATTAAATGAATCTAGAATCAAGTATGTTTTCAAGAATAAATTAGGCCATTACTTTAGTCTTAAAACATACATTTTAGCATTTGCTTATTATAGACCACAATCTTGATGAGTGGTGAACTCATA